>CM042055.1:76097372-76697372 GCA_023525745.1 Arctium lappa
GATGCATGTGTTTAGACCTCACACTCGTTCTCGAATTTGGTTATGTTTTCGGGTTGTTTTGGGCTTGACGCGAGAGTGCCACGTGATAGTGACATTGTCACTATCGCCGGGCACAATCGCTGAGATTGTACCGAGAGTTGGGGGAGTTCGCGATAGTGACACGCGAAAGTGACAAATGTCACTTTCGCCGGGCATATTCGCGCGGTTTGTACCGCGGGTGTCGAGAGCCTCGTGATTGTGACTCGCGATAGTGCCCTTGGCACTATCGCCGGGCACTCTCGCCGTCGGGGTGCAGGGGCTTTAAATGCATTTTATCTGATTTCAACCTCATTTATCTCAAACCCTCTCTTCTCTTTGGCGATTTTGGAGACTTCCAAACCGAACTCTTCCTCTCAAAACCCTAGCCCTCATAAATACAACTCTTCTTGGTGGTTGGATCTTCACATTTGCAATAACTCTTCTCAAGGACAATCTCTAGGGTTCATAAAGCTCAACTTCTCCACTTCAAGTCTCATCTTCTCTAATCTAGGGTTTTCATCTTTTCTAGGTTTTGGTACAAAACCTAGATTGTGAGTTTTCTAACCTTTGTCAAAACTAGATACACATCATATACTCCTATTTGTTATTATTTATCTCCATATGTTCAAGTATTTGGGTTTTGATTATGAGGAAATGTGGGAAATATGATTGTGTGTGAAATGCCATGTCTTGCCCTAAAATGTACAAGTATTGGGGTTCTTCTCTTGAATACATATTATGTGTACCTTGATACGATAAATGTATACATGTCTCGATATGGAGAGGATTATTAGTTGAAATCCCTTTTGATAAAATATGTATAGGTAATGATGAGTATGATTATCTTTTGGGTCTTATGATAGGCGTATGTGCTAGGATGGTAACATTGAACCCTTGGTTGGTATCGAAATGTATTGGTTGAAATATACCTCAAGACCTCCTAATAATTATGTTGGACGAACCAAGTCAGTAGACACTAGGAGGATGTAGTCTTGGGTGTCACTGTGATGGTATGTGCCTAGACCTCCGCCATTTGAGGAATTTTCTTTGGTATAATCCTCGGGTGTGCCGGGCCTTTCGGGTGTCTCAAGGTATATCGACTCTTTGGGTGGAACTTGATTGGTGCTATGGGTCTCCCCTATTGACTCCACATTTGTTGAACTATGGTTAACTGCTGATAAGAATTGTGACTGTTCATGCATGCTTATTATTGTTCAACTCACTAGGCTTTTTTGTCCTAACACTTGGTTGGTGTCGATGTATATCTCAGGTTCTAGCGGCGCAGGTCCTAAGCAGGCTTAGTTGCTTTGGGGTGAGAGCTTGGGGATTTTGCACTTGGACGTATTATGCTTTTGGATTGAACCGTTGGGTTTAAAGATGACAACCCTTTTGTAATCTCTTTTCTAGTCGTAGAAATTAGATTAGTTGGTTGTTAATTTATTTGTCCGTTTAAATTACAATTGTAATTAAACAGGTTATTTATATATTCCCCATTTTTGGGAGGCTCTTGCTTTGGCAATTTTAGTATACCTCATGTCCGTCTTTCGGATTTTTGTTATACCTATTTTTAGGGTGTTACAGTTAAGCAAAACCCATGAGAGAAACTTCTGGAATACAAATGAAAACCTCCAAATTTCCTTTAGAGCTTCAAAAACATAAAAGAAATAATAGAAGGTTTAGCTTCACACTACCTCTAGAGTGAATCCTTGTATCCTCCATCAGTTCCCATTGGATTAAGCTTTCTCAGACGTTGTCTTCTCTCCTATTCCCTTTCTCATGCCGCCCAAGCCGAATAACCAAAATGGAAAGAATTTAGGGTTTTACTTCTAAAAGTAGGACTCACTCCAATAATACCAAAACGACCCTTAAGTAACGAATTTCCAACTTTGGTCACTAACAAAAGAAATTACAAAACGAACCATGAAGTTCATACTTGCAACAAAAAAAAAGATTTGAGGTTATTACAGTACCAAACACACTCTAATCAATCTAATAACATTCAACAATTGAAGTGTAAACAACATGAACTCCCCAATCCACTCTTGTTACAAGTTTTATGTTTTGTGCCTTCACATTCCCGTCGTTGATCACAATGCATGGAGTCCCCACAATAACCGGACCACTTATGCTTCTCCACTCACTTACTTTCTTGATCCCTCTTGTACCCACCACCATAAGACTACTACCGACATATTTTGAGCATAGTGACACATTTCCCCAATAAAAAAGGTTTTTCCTTACCTAAATGAATAACCAATACGAAAACAAAAACAAAATGTAACAACTTTGGTGTTTTTAACTATTTTGGATTCAATTGATATGAAAATATCGTTTCAGTTTATATCTACGATTCAAAAGGTAGATTAAGTATTTTGCAAAATACAAATGTTTATTGAAAGTTAAAACCATTTATAGCCGTTATATTGTTAATCATAAAAAATAAATGTCTTGTTTTAGACAACATTCTAACATTTAAAAATATTTTAAAACGAACAACATAACTTTTGTAGTAGCAAATAAACAATTTGTGTATTTAGCATGCTTTCCAAAGTAGATCTACCAAGATTTGAGTTTTTGTTGTAGATTTCGGATGATATCAAAACGAACTCACAATATCATAGTATATTTATGATTGCCATAAATGGTATAGACTCGTTTGTCAATTATCAAAACTAAACAAGTGCAAAATGTAAATTACAGATTAGTGCATTCTCGTCGAAGTTTTGCATAGGAACTAACAAAACCCTAGTAGAGTTTTTTTGTACCTCTATGTTGGGACTTGTTACTAGTTCAAATTTATATCTTTTTGGGGAATTAGTTGGAATATGTTCATATCTATTAATATGATTTTGTTATAAGAACCCGAACAAGTGGTAAAACTACACTTGAAAGTTCTACTTTTCTAGATGTAACTTAAAATACAGGTATTTGTAGGTTCATTGCGAAAACTATGCTAACCTTCTCACCATATTATAAACTAGTGCTCTTAATTCTCAGTGCATTCACACATGTTCAAGGTGATACCCTTGATTGTGTACTGTTAAGCAGTTTGATTAGTCAAAAGTGTTCCATTTTGGCAGGGATTTACTACAAGATTCCTAGTTTCGTAGTATCTTTTAATCGATTGTAGGTTAAGGCTTCAATCAGTTCATTTTGTCCTTCAATTTGTTGCCTATGTAGTTCCTTACGGTGCATTATAGTATCGGTGCAGTGTCATCCCATAGACAAGAGCATTGTGGATCGCAAAGTTATATAAAAATTGTATTGTTTATAGTTTATAGTTTTTTATGGTAAACATGTCAATTAATTAGCCTTGTTGCCTCTGTTTCGGCGTCATTTTCGTGCCAAACATTGTACAACCTCGTATATTATGTATAGTCATAAACCACAAGTTTTACACCAAGGTTGTAACTTAAGTTGCTTGATTTATTCCTGAACTTCTTGTTATCCTCTTGCTTTGTTTTCTACTTCAAACCATAGTAACACTAACATTTTATTGCTACAAATCACTTCTTGAATGAGAAAGAATGTTTGTTTTCCTGATTTCACAACATTGGTGTCATCGTTGAATTGTCTTAACGGAAATCCATAAGTAAAGTTTCAGCACAAACTAAGCACCGTCCACTAGATTTTGGGACACTGTGATTTTTCTTGCGGTGAGAGCGTTCCAGATGATGGGGTACAAGGACGAACCCAACGTATAAGATATGGTGGCATAAACCATCATTTTGTTCCTACGTCGTAAGGTAAAAAAATTAGGGTCGTGAAAGGTGCCACCATATATATTTTGAAACAGCAACAATAAAAATCCAAGTTAGTCTTGGCTGAGTTGGTTTCAGCGGCTTTTCTCCCATCTCAAACATAGGTTCAAATCATGTTTCACTCATTTTCTTAGTTTTTAGTTGTTAATTTTAGGTTTATTAAATCATGTTTCACTAACTACCAGACCAATAATAGTTTTTTAAAAATATCCATAGTTTCGGTTTTTTATATTCAAAAAAAAAAAAAATCTTAAGTCTACTGTAACACCCCGAATTCTGAGAACCCATGTAGTATTCTTCTTGCTTTGAAACTTATATATATTTTTTGATTTTAATAGCTTAATATCGAGAAAGTGGGATTTAAGCATTGTGGGTTAAAAATCATCAAATTTGGGAAATTTGGGGCTATTCGCGATTGTGGCTGCGAGAGTGACAGGGTGTCACAATCGTGGAGGGCACTATCGCCGAAGGCCTTAGGGCCTCGGTACATTTCTCGCGATTGTGCCCGCGAGAGTGACATGTTCACAATCGCCGGGGCACTATCGCCCAATCTGTACCGAAGGTGGTGAGGCGCTCGCGACCTTGCCCGCGATAGTGACAGATGTCACTATCGCCGACGGGGGTTTCGGGTATAAAAATCCAAGTCGCGATTTGCAGTCATTTTTATCTGATTTCTAGGGTTTGGGAGCGATTCTCTCTACTGATTTCGGTAAGTGTTTCTCATCTAGACTTCTCTCCTCATTTATGGTGGTTCATAGTCATTAATGGTAGTCCTTAACACTTTTAGGAAGTGTTGGTAAGAAGCTCTCAAGTGATTATACAACTCATCTTCATCTCCTTCGTTTTAGGGTTTGGTTTTCTTTTAAGAAAACCACTAAGGTGAGTTCTTACCCATTTACTAAACTTTATACATGTCAAAAGGTTGATTTTGAATACCTAATATCTCCTCTTTCATATATTTGATTTGTGGAATTTCTTGCTAAACCTAACTTTTGGAGATATAAGTATTTGTGGTGATTTTTGGGAAATAACGTTTTATGAGCTTTAATAATGTTCTTTAGCTTGTTTTACTTGGGTTATACCTTTGAGAGAATAACATCGCTATGCAAAACTATGAATTTGGAAATATTGGTATTGTGGTTAACTGCTGATAAGTTTGCATATTAAACTCACTTCATATTTTGGGGATTTGAATTAAAAAGGGAATCATCTATATTTTTACTAGTGGTTGTAACATCCCAATTTTTTTTAATATTAAACATCCATAAATATAAAAATAAATCCATAAAGTCTTCATAATTCAACACAGCGGAATATTTCAAGATTATAAAACTTAAAGGAAAAGTGTCTAAAACATGATCTCCTAAAATCTCGAACGACATTCTTCGTCATGCCTTTATTCCAACGATGATCCGACTCTAGACTTTCTCCTTCCCTTTGCTACTAGTCCCGATTGAGTGTCGACCTGGTTGCAAAGTTATTTTGAAAAGGAGTTGGGTGAGCCTAGGCCCAGTGATTACACGGTTTTTATGCATGAACAATATAAACAACGAATTTCACAAAGCATCATAGTTTATCATGCATGCGGTAAAATAATTTAACTCACAAAGTTAACGGCATATTGGGAGATATTTTATTCACACAGCTTTACCCGGCGAACTCACACAGCATGTTCGCACTTACGGCTTACACGGGCTCACACAGCATGCTCGCCTTACGGACTTATACCGCAATATTCCCCCATTGCCACACAAATCAAAAACACATATCATGAAAACATTTCACGTTTAACGCATAAACGACATTTAAAAAGATCAACAAACTTTTTAATAAAACATGCAACCATTTATAAAAAAATCACGTATAACTCACCGTGCAAGTCGTAGCCCAAACCGTTCTTCGAAATTCATCACATCCTCCCTACAATTTACGATCTCATTTTAATTATAAGATACAACAACCACGCCGTAAAAGAAACTTAGAGTTACCCGATTAAGTACCCACACTCTTATTTACTTAAAACGCTCCAAGGAACGGTACGTATCTTCACATATATTTGGAGTTGTCACTAAATAAGTGTGTGTATATACGTGTATATATATATATACACATATATTCACTTTGCCCAATAACATGCATTTATATGCATCCCTCAAATGCTTAACTCATAAAATTCATATATATATATATATATATATATGAAATTCCATCACCTACTGTTGCTCCATCGCTTCCTATATATATACATATTATTCTTTTTCTTTTTAAACTAGGTTTAACTAATCCATTGATTACATGATTGTATGGAAACTTTCACTCAAAACATAACTTGGATTCATAACTTCAAAGGGACGAGGGTTTAACCGAGACCCATGGTCGGCCAAGGGAGTTCCACCCCCATTTGTTTTGCCTACTCGTCCCGCCCTTTCGGTTGAAGCCACGTCGAGCACCTCATAGCTCGCATGGATTGTTACAGAGAATACACCCCGACAATATCAAGAGCACCGGTTGGGGCACCAACCACGGTCGATTTCAAGGCCATCGGAACCTCGATGAAACTCTCGGAAATAATTAGAACAACTAAGTACACAAAACCAAAGTGATCGAGTTGAGCAATGCTTACCGAAAACAAGTCGCACTCTTTGTGCTTCACCAAACCGTTGTCGTATTTCGTTTAGCTTATACTAGCTTGTTTCCTCGAGAACTTTTCTGCCTAAACTTGCAGACCTACCCCCCAAAACATACTTGATCGCATGGACGATTTTTTGGCTAGTTGAATAGCCATAATTGTGAGTTAATTCACATGGTCGTTTAAGGCCTTTTGACATGCCAAATTTTTAGAGTTTTGCCACAAAATATCTCCAACTTTCCCTACTTAACATACCAGGTCCCTTAAGATATAAAATATCTTTTCTTTTATCAACAAAAAATAGATTTATTTATCAAGGGTTATTACAGTGGTCTCTTGGTAAACAGTGGAAGTAGTTTTGGTGGGAATTACCCCTCATGTCACTTATTGTATGTTAACCATTGTTGGGATTTCTGGTTGGACTTATGCGCATTATTTGGCTTATTTGATGCATTGGGAGTCATGACCCCATATTTGGTTTATTATTGTTCCGGCGTTGGGACGACTAGTTTTCCACGTCGAGGCACGTTTGGAATCGGATTGGGTTATAAGTCCTTCGTCCTCAAGTATTACGATATTGGATGAGGATCTCGACGTAGGAACCCTTCGGGGTTGAACTTGAGTTTCCATGGGTGTACGTTTAAAGCCACTGAGCCTGACATCCCTTCCGTATACTTTATTTGTTTATTGGCTTTACTGACTCATCGAATGACTTACTTTTGTGTTCCGTCATTTGTGTTAGTAAGCGGGTCTCCCCCGTTAACCCAAAAGGTATTTGCTATATTTCAAAGAGCATTATTGTTATTATTACCATTATTGTTGTTGTTTAAAAATAAACTCTTTTACTCAATTTTACGTTTGATTACTTAAACTGCAAATGTTTGATCTCACTAGGCTTTAGCCTAACACTTTTTCTCAAAATGACATGTATAACAGGTCGGGTTTCCGAAGGGGTTCGTCGGGACTGAGTGGACGGCTTTGAGGCCAAGAACGGTCTTTTTAGGAGGTGTAGATCGATATTTTGGATAGCAGGCATACTTTTGGAAGAATAGCAACACCCGATGTTAATCTTTCTTATTTAAGTTAGATTATTAGGTTGTTAGTGTATTCTTCATTTGGTTAATTGTAATGGTTATAGTTTGTTTCCCCGTTTTATCGGGATGATACTTTGGGATTGATTATAGCAGGTTTTATACCCAGGTTTTTATCTATTTATAGCCGTTATATTGCAGAAACTTCGAATTTTTATTCCGCTAGTTTTTAGGGTGTTACAAGTTGGTATCAAAGCATTAGTTTAAGTGAACTAGGTATGGATGTAGAGTACCTAGACTTAAGCTATGAAATTAGGCAATGATTTTGTGAGATTGGGTAGAACTCTTAAGATAAGACAGTTTTAGAGTCGACGGAGGCTACACAAGTTAAGCGTTATGGTAATGGGAATGAAAATTTTTATGTATCGCATGTTCATAATTTCGCCTAGCTAACGTTATTATGAAGATGTTTTACGTGATTATGCTTGTTTTCCGTTGTTATGATAATTAATGAACGTGGTAGTACGTTTCCTTGTTCATGTTCTGTTCATCTTCATCTCACCTATATTCTCGCGTGTGTGGCAGACGATGGTTAATACGCGTAATCGACCAGAAGGGCAAGATACTACGGCGTCCACGACGGATCAACCGAGAGTAACTAATAATGATTTGCCCCCACCTTTGGTAAACGCGTTGGGTGGAGGACCGGAATTCATACCTCGACGAAACCTAGCTGCAACTCATCCGATTATGGAAGAGGTAACTCCAAAATCTAGAATGACGGAACGGATGATGCAAGCAATGAACGCAGCTATGGCTTAACAACAAGAAGTATTCCTGAAGCTTTTGGACGACCGTGATGCTAACCACCGTAGGCCTGAGGCGGTGGCGGAAAATGTAATTAGGGTGGGATCCGAAGGTTCGGGACCCGTTGTCCCTTCTAATGAAACTCCACCTCCCGATGTGAGGCAACTGCCTAAGGCTTGTACCTTCAAGGCATTTCTTGGATGCCGACCACCAGAATTTAAGGGCACAGATGATCCGGTAGCATGCATGAACTGGATTAGAGAGATGGAGCAGGCTTTCCGATCAAGCGAGTGCGAGGAAGGTCAAAAGGCCGTATTTGGGTCTCAAATGCTTAGAGGGGCGGCCCTCACGTGGTGGAATGTATTTTCCGCTTCTATTGAGGTCACCGTTTTGGCCCAACTGAGTTGGGAGGCCTTCAAGAAGAAGGTTATGGAAGAATTTTGCAATGAACGAGCTATGGATCGAATCATAGATGAGTTCCGGGGTTTGGAGAAGGGAAATCTATCGATGAAGGAGTACAACAAATCTTTTATGGACAAGATGGGGTTAGTGGGACATCTGGTCCCCACCGAAAGATAGAAAATCAAGGCATACATCAAAGGTTTGCCTACATAAATGATGAATATGGTTCGGGTATCAAGGACCTCTACTCTCCGAGAGGCAATAGAAGAAGCACGGTTAATAGAAGACTCCTACGACTCGAGTAAGATGGAGAGGAGCGGAGTGGTCGAGAAAAGGAAGTGGGATGGGGGTCCCACATCTTCGAAGAGGCCAAACCGCTTCAACAATAATTAGAGGGGGAATGGTCTGAGGCGGGATACCCCGTGGTGTTCAAAATGCCAAAGTAAGCACAATGGTCCTTGCCATTCGGGGTCCGACCCATGTTTTAAATGTGGAAAACCCAGCCACCGTTACAGTGACTGTCCAATCAAAGAGCGAATTTGTTTCAGGTGTAAAGAGTCGGGCCATGTTAGGAATGAATGCCCGAAGTTAAAGGCGAAATTTAGTGGAAACAAAAAGATGGACACTCCTAAAGCAACAGGGAGAGCTTTTCAGATGACCACCGAAGAGGCGAAGGCATCAGCGGATGTAGTGTCGGTTACGTTTCTCCTAAACTCCGTACCTACGCGTGTATTATTTGACTCAGGAGCTAGTTTTTCGTTTGTATCGAGTTCGTTTTGCCCAAAACTATCTATGCCCACTACTAGTTTAGACGAGGCGTTAGTGGTAGAGCTAGCCGATGGTGATCAAGTAGTGGTTCGGAATATTCTAAGAAATTGCAAACTTGAAATCGAAGGGAAAGAGTTCCCGATCGATCTAATGCCTATGGTCATCGGGGGATTTGATGTTGTAGTCGGTATGGATTGGTTGTCGACCAATCAAGCGGAAATCTTTGTGCTAAAAAGTTGATCCGAATTTCGGGTTCGAATGGTAATGTGGTGACCGTGTATGGCGAGAGGCGAAAGGGTGAAGTTGCAATCATTAGTATGGCGAAGGCGCGAAAGTGTTTGGCGAAAGGATGCTTATCCTTTTTGGCATATGCGATAGATGCCAAACTCAAGAAGAAGATGCTAGAAGATGTCGAGGTGGTAAGGGAGTTTCCCGATGTATTCCCGGACGACTTGCCTGGTTTACCACCCGACCGTCAAGTGGAGTTCAAGATTAATCTGACGCCAGGAGCGGATCCTATAGCCTGATCTCCCTATCGGTTGGCTCCGTCAGAGATGAAGGAAATGATGAGCCAGTTGCAAGAGCTTTTAGAGAAAGGATTTGTAAGGCCGAGTTCCTCGCCTTGGGGAGCACCGGTCTTATTCGTGAAGAAAAAGGACGGTACCATGCGTATGTGTATCAACTATAGGGAGTTGAATAAGGTAACCGTGAAGAACAAGTATCCACTTCCTAGGTTTGATGATTTGTTCGACCAACTTCAAGGAGAGAGTTGCTTTTCGAAGATCGATCTCCGTTCGGGTTATCATCAAGTGAAAGTCAAAGAAGAAGACATTCCTAAAACCGCTTTTAGGACGCGTTATGGTCACTATGAATTCTTAGTAATGCCTTTCGGTTTGACGAACGCCCCAGCGGTGTTTATGGACTTAATGAACCGCGTGTGCCGACCCTTTTTAGATAAGTCGGTTATCGTGTTCATTGATGACATTCTTATCTACTCGAAGGATGAAGTCGATCATGCACGTCATCTTCAAGATGTCTTGGAAATCTTGAGGAAGGAGAAGCTTTATGCAAAGTTTTCCAAGTGCAAGTTTTGGTTGAAGGAAGTACAGTTCTTGGGGCATGTAGTTTCAAAGGATGGAGTGATGGTGGATCCGGCCAAGATTGAAGCTATGATGAATTGGGAACCGCCCAAAAGTCCATCCGAGATTCGGAGCTTCCTAGGTTTGGCGGGGTATTACCGAAGGTTCATACAAGACTTCTCCAAAGTTGCTTCTTCGTTGACGGTGTTGACTAAGAAGAATGTAAAGTTTGTGTGGATCGAGGAGCAAGAGAAAGCATTTAAAACGTTGCAAAGAAAATTATGCGAGGCTCTGATCTTATCCTTACCGGAGGGATCGGAGGATTTTGTGGTCTATAGTGATGCGTCCAAAAGGGGACTTGGATGTGTACTTATGCAAAGAGGAAAAGTAATCGCGTACGCATCTAGGCAATTGAAGGTGCATGAGAAGAACTACCCCACTCACGATTTGGAGTTGGCGGCGGTAGTATTTGCATTAAAGTTGTGGCGACATTACCTTTACGGCACAAAGTGTACCTTGTACACGGATCATAAGAGCTTGAAGTATGTTTTTGATCAGAAGGAGATCAACATGAGGTAACGAAGGTGGTTGGAGTTACTTAAGGATTACGACTGTGAATTACTCTACCACCCGGGTAAAGCAAACGTGGTGGCCGACGCCTTGAGTCGAAAAGAGTATAGCGGGAGACTTCAAGCCAAGCTTACAAGAATCGAGTTGGTGTCAAGTCTCATGGAAAAGATTAAAGAAGCGCAAACCGAAGCATTAAAGGAAGAAAACCTCAAGGAGGAAGTGATGACAAAGCAACGGTTATTGTTGACCGAAGATAGCCGAGGGATAAAGTGCTTCAATGGTCGAGTTTGGGTACCAAAGTTTGGTGGTTGCCAAGAGCTACTCTTAGACGATGCGCATAAATCCAAGTATTATATCCACCCGGGGAGCACCAAGATGTACCGGAATTTGAAGCTACATTATTGGTGGCCAATTTTGAAGTTGGATGTAGCTCATTATGTGGAGCGATGCGTGACTTGTTCACAAGTGAAGGCCGAGCATCAACGACCCTATGGGAGCCTTCAATCGCTTGAAATACTCGAGTGGAAATGGGATAAGATCACCATGGATTTCGTGACCAAGTTACCGAAGACTTTGCGAGGGAACGACACCATTTGGGTCATCGTTGATCGATTGACGAAGAGTGCTCACTTTCTAGCGATGCGGGAAACTTTGCCAATGGATAAGTTGGCAAAGCTGTACATAGATGAAATTGTCTCTAGACACGGGATACCCTTGTCGATAGTTTCTGATCGGGATAACAGGTTTACGTCGAGATTTTGGGGAGCCTTGCATCAAGAGTTGGGCACACGAGTGAATTTGAGCACGACTTATCACCCACAAACGGACAGACAAAGTGAGAGGACGATTCAAACGCTTGAAGATATGCTTAGATCATGCGTGATCGATTTTGGCGGTAGTTGGGATGCCCATCTACCTTTGGTGGAATTTTCGTACAACAATAGTTACCACTCTAGTCTCGGGATGGCACCATTTGAAGCTTTGTACGGACGGAAGTGTAGGACCCCCGTGTGTTGGTTAGAGGCGGGGGAGAAGCAGTTTTCCGGCCCGGAAATTGTGCAAGAGACGGACGACAAAGTCAAATCAATTCGAGAGCGGTTAAAAGCGGCACAAGATCGTCAGAAGAGTTACGCCGACAAAAAGAGAATACCGGTAGAGTTCCAAGTGGGAGATCGTGTGATGTTGAAAGTGTCTCCTTGGAAAGGGTTGATCCGGTTTGGGAAGCGTGGGAAGCTAAGTCCCCGTTTCCTAGGACCGTTTATTATTCTCGAGCGCATCGGGCTCCAAGCTTACAAATTGGATTTACCGCCGGAGATGGATGGGATTCATCCCACATTCCACGTATGTTACCTACGGAAGTGCTTAGCGGAAGAGGAAAGCGTCATTCCTTTGTCCGAAATTCGAGTGGATGATAATCGTTGCATCGAAGAGCCCGAGGCTATTTTGGAAAGGATAATCAAGAAGCTCCGACATAAAGAGGTAGCGATGGTAAAGGTTCAATGGAAACACCACCGCGACACCAATGTGACTTGGTACGCGGAAGAAGACATGAGGCGTAGATACCCTCATTTTTTTAGTTAGTAGGATTTCGGGGACGAAATCATTCCCAAGTTGGGGAGGATTGTAACACCCCGAATTCTGAGAACCCATGTAGTATTCTTCTTGCTTTGAAACTTATATATATATATATATATATATATATATATATATATATATATATATATTGATTTTAATAGCTTAATATCGAGAAAGTGGGATTTAAGCATTGTGGGTTAAAAATCATCAAATTTGGGAAATTTGGGGCTGTTCGCGATTGTGCCTGCGAGAGTGACAGGGTGTCACAATCGCGGAGGGCACTATCGCCGAAGGCCTTAGGGCCTCGGTACATTTCTCGCGATTGTGCCCGCGAGAGTGACATGGTCACAATCGCCGGGGCACTATCGCCCAATCTGTACCGAAGGTGGTGAGGCGCTCACGACCTTGCCCGCGATAGTGACAGATGTCACTATCGCCGGGGCACTATCGCCGACGGGGGTTTCGGGTATAAAAAGCCAAGTCGCGATTTTCAGTCATTTTTATCTGATTTCTAGGGTTTGGGAGCGATTCTCTCTACTGATTTCGGTAAGTGTTTCTCATCTAGACTTCTCTCCTCATTTATGGTGGTTCATAGTCATTAATGGTAGTCCTTAACACTTTTAGGAAGTGTTTGTAAGAAGCTCTCAAGTGATTATACAACTCATCTTCATCTCCTTCGTTTTAGGGTTTGGGTTTCTTTTAAGAAAACCACTAAGGTGAGTTCTTACCCATTTACTAAACTTTATACATGTCAAAAGGTTGATTTTGAATACCTAATATCTCCTCTTTCATATATTTGATTTGTGGAATTTCTTGCTAAACCTAACTTTTGGAGATATAAGTATTTGTGGTGATTTTTGGGAAATAACGTTTTATGAGCTTTAATAATGTTCTTTAGCTTGTTTTACTTGGGTTATACCTTTAAGAGAATAACATCGCTATGCAAAACTATGAATTTGGAAATATTGGTATTGTGGTTAACTGCTGATAAGTTTGCATATTAAACTCACTTCATATTTTGGCATTTGAAATAAAAAGGGAATCATCTATATTTTTACTAGTGGTCTCTTGGTAAACAGTGGAAGTAGTTTTGGTGGGAATTACCCCTCATGTCACTTATTGTATGTTAACCATTGTTGGGATTTCTGGTTGGACTTATGCGCATTATTTGGCTTATTTGATGCATTGGGAGTCATGACCCCGTATTTGGTTTATTATTGTTCCGGCGTTGGGACGACTAGTTTTCCACGTCGAGGCACGTTTGGAATCGGATTGGGTTATAAGTCCTTCGTCCTCAAGTATTACGATATTGGATGAGGAGCTCGACTTAGGAACCCTTCGGGGTTGAACTTGAGTTTCCATGGGTGTACGTTTAAAGCCACTGAGCCTGACATCCCTTGCGTATACTTTATTTGTTTATTGGCTTTACTGACTCATCGAATGACTTACTTTTGTGTTCCGTCATTTGTGTTAGTAAGCGGGTCTCCCCCGTTAACCCAAAAGGTATTTGCTATATTTCAAAGAGCATTATTGTTATTATTACCATTATTGTAGTTGTATAATAATAAACTCTTTTACTCACTTTTACGTTTGATTACTTAAACTGCAAATGTTTGATCTCACTAGGCTTTAGCCTAATACTTTTTCTCAAAATGACATGTATAACAGGTCAGGTTTCCGAAGGGGTTCGTCGGGACTGAGTGGACGGCTTTGAGGCCAAGAGCGGTCTTTTTGGGAGGTGTAGATCGATATTTTGGATAGCATACATACTTTTGGAAGAATAGCAACACCCGAACTTCTTGTTATCCTCTTGCTTTGTTTTCTACTTCAAACCATAGTAACACTCACATTTTATTGCTACAAATCACTTCTTGAATGAGAAAGAATGTTTGTTTTCCTGATTTCACAATATTGGTGTCATCGTTGAATTGTCTTAACGGAAATCCATAAGTAAAGTTTCAGCACAAACTAAGCACCGTCCACTAGATTTTGGGACACTGTGATTTTTCTTGCGTGAGAGCGTTCCAGATGGTGGGGTACAAGGACGAACCCAACGTATAAGATATGGTGGCATAAACCATCACTTTGTTCCTATGTCGTAAGGTAAAAAAATTAGGGTCGTGAAAGATGCCACCATATATATTTTGAAACAACAACAATAAAAATGCAAGTTTGTCTTGGCTGAGTTGATTTCAGCGGCTTTTCTCCCATCTCAAACATAGGTTCAAATCATGTTTCACTCATTTTCTTAGTTTTTAGTTGTTAATTTTAGGTTTATTAAATCATGTTTCACTAACTACCAGACCAATAATAGTTTTTTAAAAATATTCATAGTTTCGCTTTTTTATAATCAATGGTACCACCATTCAAAAAAAAATCTCAAGTCTACCTCTTGATGATGTACACCTTTTTATTTTCAACTTTGGTCACAAATTTGGGATATAATCAATCTTTTCAACCGATGCTATGAATATCTAATCCATATATTTAACGTGGGTTTGGTACACAGACAGGACATGATAGGACGGGACAGGACAGAACAAACAACTATTCAGCTTTTGGTAAAAGAATTGGACGGAACATAACAGATAACATGACCAATTTACCCTTAATAAGTTGTTTATATATATATATAAATATTGATTAGTTATGTAATTTATTAAATTATAACGAAATAAATATTTTTTATAACAAAATATAGTATTAAAAAGTTTCAAGATAAATTTTAAAGTGACACCAAAGTAAAAAAGTTTATATAGTTTTCAATTTTTATTTCTTAACCTTTCTATATTTTTTTACTATTAATATTTAATAATTTAAATAAATTAATCAAAACATAGTAACTATATAAAAATAATATTTGAGGACAATAAAATGAAAATTTAAAGAACATAAAATAAAATAAATAAAATTTCAAGAATGAATAAAATATAAAAAATAGGTGTATTTAATGTTTTATAAGAGAATTAGATTTTATTTTGGGGTTATATTGGTAAAACATAAGTCTGTTCCACCTAACACCTTGTTCCATGTGGTGGGGTGGAACAGACATATTCCACGTTTATTCCACTTTGTTCCACCTAACAGTCCTATCAAACGTGGAACAGTAATCTCTATTCTATTCTGTCATGTCCTGTTCATTGTACCAAATGCATCCTTAATCCGACATTTGGACTATCTATTACTTTCCAGCCCAAATTTTGGCGTATGTTTTTTCGCCTATCTAGATTTGATTGCTATGGAACTATTCTTGGATTGTAAATTTTTAATGTAAAGGTTGATTAAAAAAATTAAACCAATGAACCCATACGCCAAAAACAAATAAAAACGTATTCATAATTAAAAAATAATTGAAATATGATCAAGGTATATGATTAACTTATCAAATCAAACTCAGATGAATTTTGGTCCCGTCATTTCGAGTGACAAGGATCTCACTACAGTAAAATTGGCTTTATAGGACGTCTAAAATGTTTCAGTGTCCTACCAAAAGATTTTATAGAACTTAAATTTATAGAACAAAAAAAAAAGTCATATCAAAAAGTTTAAGAATAGGTTTAATGACGCTTTGAGGTATTTCAACAAGTTTTTTTTAGAACGTTTTTTAAAATAAAGTGTTTTATTTGTTATTTTATAAGAGTCTGTTTGAAAAAATAATCTATAAACACAAGTGTCCTATGAATTAGCTAATATGACACCTTATATTTTAAAAGCGTTCTAAAAAACTTGTTAAAATACCCAAAAGCTACATATATTAAGACTTTTAGATAAGATCATTGATAGTTTGGTTCTATAAATTTAAGTTCTATAAAATATTTTATTTATCTAGGCATTTTAAGCGTCCTATAAAGACAATTTTGTTGTACTGTCTATTTCTGAGCAACTTCATACATTATCTTGTTCCTTGCGTCTGCGACAAAATTCTTAGCATTTTCCGATATTGAAACATGAAGAGCAAGAGCTTGGCTTTCTCTTTTAGTTTTGATAGAGATTATTTCCGATATATTTTTCATATATTTGTATAAATATTTCCGCTATTATTTTCGGTAATTCATGTAATTACCTTCCAGATTTACAGCCTGTCATCCATTTATGTAATTGAGGAACGAGAATGAAAGGGGCAAGGATTCTCACCAAACTATAATGGGCTGTTTGGTTCATAGAATTGGAAGGAATTGGAATGACCAAATTCCATGCTTACGTTTGGTTCGTGGAATGAAAGCGATGGAATCCTTCAAATTCCATTGAATTCCATGATTTAAGGAATTCATCATTCTTTGGCTTAAGTGAATGAATTAAAGTCCTACTAACCAAACGCTTGGTCAAATTCCATCAAATTTCATTCCAATTCCATCAAATTCCATTTTGTGAACCAAACGCCCCTAAGATTCTTTGACTGTCGTTCTTCCTTTGATGTTTGAACCTTCTTTTCGTATTATTACAAATGTAAAAATAACGGCAAAACCTATTTAGTTACCAATTGGTTCGACCAATTAGTCATGTATCAATCTTATTGTGATACTTGTGTATGCAATTTTGCAGCCAATCTAATAACATTGACATTATTCATCCATTTTACTGAGTTTAATTTTGATGGGTTGGTCGTAGGGGTGAGCATCGGCACCGAAAATACCGAACCGTATAGGTACCGTACCGGAACCGGTACCGATTATATTTTTCGGTTCGGTACTCGGTACTTGTAATGTCGTTGATTCGGGATTCGGGATTCGGTACTCGATACTAATACCGAACCGTCCCGGTAAGACCAAAGGTCATTTTAATTACTTTCGCTACCATGCTCACCCCTATGTAAAATCATCAAGCTATGCATGCGATTATAAAGGGTTAGCTAATTTAGGCTCAAACAACACAAAGAGTCAAGTGATTCAAGTCAGACTCACCATAAAGTTTAGGCTCATCGTGAACCTTGTTCGTGAGCTTCAAGAGGCTTGATTTATATTTAAATTCATTCTCAAATGTGTGGATAATTTAGTTAAACGACAATATTTGAGATTTTAATATGACTTTCCGACAAAAAAAGTAACAAGTTTTGAATGTATATGATGTTAAACATCTCATCTATGATGTAAAAGAATATAGTCATGTAAAATTTTAAAAATACACTAATAGGACGTTTGGTTTGATGGAATGATTTTGAGATATTCGGGAAATTCGAGACGAATACCGAATACCCGGTACCGGTACCGCCTTTAGACCACATTCGGGATTCGGGAAAATCGGTACCGGTACCGGTCCAGTACCATGCTCACCCCTAGTTGGTCGTAGGTAGTGACGGAGCCATGAAGTTAGCAGATGGTCGCTTTTAATGTTTTTTTAACTAACTAGAAACGTACTCGCGCAATGCAGCGAGAGACATCACGATTTTAATGTTTCATTTTATTTTTTTGTCGATTTACAGTACGATTTTGGATGGTTTTGAGAAAGTGATAATATTTTTTTAATAAAAAAAATTAAGTATTTTGTTATAATTCAATGATTGTCTTATATATTTTAATGACATCTAGAAAAAATAACCAATTACATATTTAATAATATAATTAAAACAAAATTATAGTAATATAATATATTAATTAATAGCGATACATGAAAAGGTCTGCATAAAAGGAAAGTCCTGCACATACCAAATTGGTGGGTGTTAGAAAATTGCAGTAGTAATATGTATCTTGTGCTTTGATACATGTAAATCAAGATATTTTTAAAATCTTGCATAAAATGATGGTACCTTGTACCTAATAATTTCTATATAAGAGTTTTCTATCCATGCTTTATAATATAGTATATATATAGCAATGCAGCAAGATACATCACGATTTTAATGTTTCATTTTATTTTTTTATCGATTTACAGTACGATTTTGGATGGTTTTGAGAAAGTGATAATGTTTTTTTTTTATAAATTTGTTTAATTTAGGCTTAATAATATAATGTTATTTATATAAAAATTAAGTATTTTGTTAGAAATCAATGATTATTTTATATATTTTAATGACATCTAGAAAAAATAACCAATTACATATTTAATAATGTAATTAAAACAAAATTATAGTAATATAATATATTAATTAATAATAGTGTTGGGCCCGTGCATTGCACGGGAGGATAAACTTTTTGTTGAAATATTGAACTGAGTTAAAATGAAACGTAATTTATCTGTTAACAGTTAATGAAATACAATGTGAAAAACAAATGTATTTTCATAAGTGGTTAACTTGCATATATTCTTAAGCGTTTGTTGTTATGAGTTTGTGCAATAATATTGGTAATAGTTTTGTATTATATTATTTAAAACTCAAACGACATGTCTCACAACATATCACTATTATTGAAATAATTATAAATATGAACATACGTTTTTACAGATTTTGCAATTTTCCTGAAACCTCCCCGACAACACTTGACAATCACTTTGAACGTATAAATTTGTAGATTAATTAACAACATTCAACCCACATCAAATATGACAAAGAAAATAAATGATTTCTATCTTTTGTAACCGGCAACTCAACTGGTATAGTTCAAATTAACTCAGTACCACTTGAAAATTTATCTGACTATTGACTTCAAGACCTCATAGTATTAGTCGATAAAAATAAAGATATGTATATATATCTTATTCCCCTACTTCGAAAAATATAATTGTGGGTTTTGAAAAATATAAACAAATCCTCAGTAAATAAAATAAAATATAAAAAAATAGTTTTTGAAAGAAACAAAAATATAGTGGAATACCTTTTGTTCAGTTGCAGGTTCCGTCATTGACACCCGACCGTTCGTCTTCTTCTTGTACTCGGATGATACATAGAGAACCTATATATATTTATAGTGAATGTAGAGAATATTTTAAAATCTTTTATTTTCATTTTCGATTTTACATTTAAATGTAAATATATTAAAAATATGAAAGAATATTTTTATATCTACATCGTTTCTATTCTATTTTCTTTACACTTGGTTAATTTGGAAAGTATAGCGGAATGTTTTTATTTTAAAGAATACGATAATTTATTAGTGTATCTCGTTATTTTTAATTCATATCAACCTTATTTTTTCTTTTTTTAATGCTCGTGAAAAAAAATACGTGTAGATTTTATATTAGCAAAAAAAATACGTGTAGATTTTATATTATGCTAATATAAAATACGTGTAGATTTTATAAAATAAAATAGATTTTATATTAGCAAAAAAAATACGGAAGAAAAAAGAGTTTATATTACATCTCATTATGTAAAAAGATTTTATAAAATAAAATATGGAAAAAGATTTTATAAAATAAAATATGGAAAAATCATTATGAGATGTAATATAAAAAAATACGGAAGAAAAATATTTTTTATATTACATCTCATTAATATAGATTTAAATGTAAAATCTACATTTAAAATAGATTATGCTAATATAAAATCTATTTTATAAAATCCTCCACCAAAAAAATAAATATTTATATTAAAAAATGAGTATCCATTCCACAAATAGATGATTATGTGAGATACTGTGCTTGGAAAGGTTGTACCAAAGCATTAAGAAATTATAAAGTAAGTAATTGGCTTTAATTAGTAGTACCTTATGATTAAAATGTTGTAATTAAAAGTTTTTTATGTAATTTTTATAATATAATATAGATATATGTGTTAAAAATCACAAACCGACCAGTTTGTGTAACTTGAATATATATATATATATATATATATATAGGGAGAGGTTCATTTGAGAAATGATAAATATATGAGAAATAGAGAAGTAATCTTAGCCATTCATCTGATCAACATTTGCGGCTTTGACCGCGAAGCACCGGATAATTTCTTGTGTGGTCTATAGAAGGTAGAGGGGTAATTTCGTAAAATACACGGGATGAGTTCATATATGAATTTGTATGAATCACAAAGATTCATTTATGAATCTGTTAATTAGTTCAACTGATTCATATATGAATCTTTGTGATTCATACAGATTCATATATGAATCACAAAGGTTCATATATGAATCTGTTAGTTAGTTCAACTGATTCATATATGAATCACAAAGGTTCATATATGAATAAGTTAAAAGAGTTCATTTGTGAATTGCACTGGTTCATATATGAACATATAGTTCATATATGAAATATACATGTTCATATATGAACACAACCCGTGTGTTTTGTAAAATTTACGAAATTGTCCTTCTATTTTTGGGATAGCCGCAATTTTTGACCGGTCAAAGCCGCAATATTTGACTAGTCAAATCCGATCTTGACCATATGAATGGCTAGGATTACTTCTCTATTTCTCATATATTTACCATTTCTCAAATGAACCAAACACTATATATATATATATATATATATATATATATATATATTATTTTGATTTATATCATACTAGAAGCGTACTCGCGCAATGCAGCGAGATGTATCACGATTTTAATTGTATTTTTTTTTTATTTACAGTACGATTTTGGATGGTTTTGAGAAAGTAATAATGTTTTTTTTTTTAAAATTTGTTTGATTTAGGCTTAATAATATAACATTTTTTGTATAAAAAAATTAAGTATTTTGTTATAATTCAATGATTATCTTATATATTTTAATGACATCTAGAAAAATAACCAATTACATATTTAATAATATAATTAAAACAAATTTACAGTAATATAATATATTAATTAATAGTGACTAGAAGCGTATTCGCGCAATGCATCGAGATGCATCACGATTTTAATGTTTCATTTTATTTTTTGTTTTTTTGTCGATTTACAGTACGATTTTGGATGGTTTTGATAAAGTGATAATATTTTTTTTATAAATTTGTTTAATTTAGGCTTAATAATATAATATTTTTTATATAAAAAAATTAAGTATTTTGTTATAATTCAATGATTATCTTATATATTTTAATGACATCTAGAAAAAATAACCAATTACATATTTAATAATATAATTAAAACAAATTTATAGTAATATAATATATTAATTAATAGTGATACAATGCCTGCATAAAATGAAGACTCTCCACTTACCAAATTGGTGGGTGTTAGAAACCTGCAGTAGTAATATGTATCTTGTGCTTTGATACTTGTAAATTAAGAGATTTTTAAAATCTTGCATAAAATGATGGTACTTTGTGCCTAATAATTTGTATTTAAGAGTTTTTTATCTCTGCTTTATAATATAGTATAGATATACATATATGGAAAGGTCTGCACATAACAAATTGGTAGATGCCTGCAGTAGTAATATGTATCTTGTGTTTTGATATTTATAAATTAAGAGATTTTTAAAATTTTGCATAAAATGATGGTACCTTGTGCCTAATAATTTGTATTTAAGAGTTTTTTTATCTCTGCTTTATAATATAGATATAGATATAGATAAATATTTCATATAAATGGTTTGTAGATAATGACGCAACTATATATGATTAACGATGAAATGAACATATACGTAGCCATTTCTCTAAGAACCGTCACGGGAAAGTTGTTATTCCAACGCTTTTACGATCCTTTCCCATTTGACCCTTTTGTGCATTGTTGATGATCCATTCTATAGTATAATGTATTTTATTTGTTTAATGATATATTTTACACTTTTAATTCAACGTATCAGTGGTAGATCAAAGATTTTTGTGGAGCGGAGGCACCTTTAAAGCAGAGCAAAGGCCCGCAAAATCGCCCTATATGTTTATAGCCAAATTCCGTCTTTTCAAGGGACTTAGGCTTTTTGTTCAAAATTGAGGGACTTTTTTAGTTTGTTGGTTGTTTCGAGAGTTTTTTTTTTGGTTTTTTGTTGATTTTCTTTTGGTTTTTTGGTTGATGTTCTTTATATTTTTCTAATATCTCGGAACACCCCTTAAAATTTAGCGGATGTACATTTCGTACCTTAAAAAAGATCCTACTTGCAAAATAGGTCCACCCCTGAACTTTTGTACTATCATGACAATAAAAAAAACCAATCAATGCATTATAATTACAAATTTTTTTTAACATGATACTACATTTTCATACCCAACGAACCAAACAACAATAACGAAAACACTGGTTTATTCATTACAATCACAAATAACCAAACTCGTCAGACATTTTTTTTTATTGAAAATCAAAGATAAATACCAAGCCCCTTATAATCTTCTCCGTTCATTAACCAATCTCCTAACATTCAGCAATTGAAGTAGCAAAAGCATGCCCTTCCCAATCCATCACGGTGACAAGCTCCGTGTTTAGCCCCCTCCCATTCTCGACACTGCTGATCACAATGCTTCGAGTCCCCACAATACCCTGACCATGTCTTGCTTCTCCGTTCACATATCTTCTCTGTTCCCTTCGTACCCACCACCATATCTGCAATTACTTTTAACAAATATCAATATCAAACAATTTGAAATCTAATAACAAATATTGTCTCTAAGTTTTACGTACACAAAACTAATAGCAATGTGTTTGAACAATCATGCAACATATTGTTCCGTCACAAAACGGTTTTTCTTACCTGAATGAACTACTAGAAAGAAAACGAAGAGAAAAACAAAAGGAAGGGTAGAAAATTTAGTGTTTTTTGCCATTTTGGATTCGATTGCAATGAAGATCTTGATCGTGCACGTATTTATAGTGCGAAAGTCGATAAAACCTAGGAACCCAGATGCCAAATCTTGATCGAGCATATATTTATCGTGCAAAACAATGCAATTTTTAAATATTCGTATGGTTGTATTTCGAACCCAACATTTACAATTCGTTTCCGAGCAATTTCGTCCATCTTCTTGTTTTTTTGCATGTCATCGAAGCACAAAATGCCAAGCTTGGTTCTCTCTTTTTCGATTCCACCATTTGTTTAGATGTGATACTTGAATGTAACTTATTTAGCTTCAAGTGAATTTTTAATAACACGATTTTTTTAAAGAAAATTTTAATTAATTAATTAATTATTATTCAAAAAGTATTACAAAATATTATATTTTTGTGTTAAAATAAATTCTTAAATATTGCTTTTTATACATCAATAATTTATGTATTAAGTATCGCTTATAAATGCATATTACTTAAAATTTAAGATTATAAGTTGATGAAGCATAAGTACATCTTATTAAAATTGAATGTTTCAATTCGTATAACTAAGTGCAGATAAACATAAGATATACATGATAAACACTACAAGATAAAATACTTTTTTTTTATTAATATATATTATCCATTTATTTTCTTAATATGGTTTAACAATGTCGTAACAAAAAACTCTATCATTATTGTTATACCATAAAAAGTCATAATTAAAACTAAAACAAAATTACAAATTTATAATAGATTAAATTAAACCTGGGAATTTTATAACTAACAAATAAAAATAATCAATACAAAATAAATACTTTATTTTAAATCTAAAATTTTAAACCTTAATGTTTGAATTTATATAACTAACCGATAAACACAAACAAATAAGAGATAAAATACCTCATTTTTATTTTTTTATTAAAATATATTATATTTTTAGTTTTAAATATAAAATATAAAATATCTTAAATGTAAATATCATTTAAATAAAAGGATCCATGAGTCATAACAAAATACTTTATCATTATTTTTATATAAAAAACATAATTAAAATAAAGTAAAGTAATTTTTTATTTTAAATCTAATTTATAGTAAAAAGTAAAATTAAACCAAAAAATTAGAATTTTTTTAATCTTTAGTTTGAAACCCATATTGATATATATCTTAAGATAGAAGATTTCTAACCATCTCTAGACCATAAAATAATATTGAAGAGATAAACAAACTATGAATCGTGATTAAGGGTTCAAGTTCTAAATTTCAGACCCGCGTTGTATTCCATGAGTATATTTCTAGTTATTATTATCTTGTTTGAAATTAATTTCAAATAAACCTTCATTTTATTTAAGTTTTGAAATTTTAATGTTCAATATTTTTTGTTAAATTACATATGAAGTCCATATAAAACTATACATTAAATTCACATATGTAATATAAAAATTAGAGTAATTTACATTTTTATCCATGTGGTTTGTACTCAGTATCAAATCTACTCCCTATTTAAACTAATTACAATTTTGATCATTGTGGTTGTCAATTTCTTCCAAAATTGGTCCCTTTGACTTAGGGGTGAGCATCGGGGCGAGTTCGAGTGGGAAAATCAATAACCCGATCGAATTTCGGATATGGAAACCAAGCCCCGAACTTTGGGTCTCGGATTTCGGCTTACTTCGGGTTCGGTCGGGTTTCAGGTATAATTATATGCAAAAAATTTATGATATTTGATCGCTTTTTATAAACTCAATTGGTTGAGATGATTGATAAATAAACAATAGGTTTAGTCTCTAGAAAAGACTACGACCGACTAGAATTTAGATTTTTAAAGGATAATTAGATAAATAAATATATTTATACAATACATATACACACACACACACACACACACATATATATATATATATATATATAGAGAGAGAGAGAGAGACAATTAAAGGATCATGAGAAGAACTATCCGACTTATGATTTGGAGTTGGCGGCGGTAGTGTTCGCGTTGAAGTTGTGGCGACACTACTTGTATGGGACCAAGTGTACTCTCTTCACGGATCACAAGAGTCTCAAGTACATCTTCGACCAAAAAGAACTCAACATGCGACAAAGGAGATGGCTAGAACTTTTGAAGGATTACGACTGTGACCTACTCTATCATCCCGGTAAGGCCAATGTGGTGGCGGATGCTTTGAGCCGAAGGAGTCATGGTGGTGGTGTCAAAATGTCCCTTACAAGGATTGATGTGGTGTCAAGTTTGTTGGAAAGTGTTAAAGCAAGTCAAGTGGAAGCGCTTAAAGAAGAGAACCTCAAAGCCGAGGTCATGGTGAAACAAAAGGAACTTTTAACGGAAGACGGTCGTGGGCTCAAACTCTTTCAAGGACGGATTTGAGTGCAAAAGTTAGGAGGAAATCGAGAATTACTTCTTGAAGAGGCACATAAGTCGAAATATTCTATACATCCCGGTAGCACCAAGATGTATAGAGACCTAAAGTTAAACTATTGGTGGCCGGTGATGAAACTAGATGTGGCTAGCTATGTGGAGAAGTGTGTCACATGCCTTCAAGTCAAGGCGGAGCATCAAAGACCGTATTGCAACCGTTGTCCATTCCCGAGTGGAAATGGGACAACATCACTATGGATTTCGTGACGAAGTTACCGAAGACCTTGTGTGGGCACGACACCATTTGGGTAATCGTTGACTGGTTGACCAAGAGTGCGCATTTCCTTGCAATGCGGGACACCTTGCCAATGGAGAAATTGCCCAAACTTTATATTGATGAGCTGGTGTCGAGGCACGGAGTGCCGCAATCTATCGTGTCGGATCGAGACAGTCGATTCACTTCGAACTTTTGGGCTAGTTTGCAAAAGGAGTTGGGTACTCGATTGAATTTGAGCACGGCGTATCATCCTCAAACGGATGGTCAAAGCGAGAGGACGATTCAGACCTTAGAAGATATGTTGAGGTCGTGTGTAATAGACTTCGGGGGAAGCTGGGATTCACATCTACCCCTAGTAGAGTTCGCATACAACAACAGTTACCATTCTAGTATTGGAATGGCACCGTTCGAGGCCTTGTATGGGCGGAAGTGCAGAACCCCGGTTTGTTGGCTAGAAGCGGGTGAGAAGCAATTCACCGGGCCGGAAATAGTTCAAGAGACGGCGGACAAGGTGAAGGAAATAGGAGAACGACTAGAGGCGGCACAAGACCGTCAGAAAATTTATGCGGACAAGTAAAAGAGACCGGTCGAGTTTCAAGTGGGCGACCGTGTCATGTTGAAAGTATCACCATGAAAGGGAATTATTCGTTTCGGGAAGCATGGGAAGCTTAGTCCTCGTTTCCTTGGACCATTAGTTATTTTGGAGAAGATTGGTTTGCAAGCCTATCGGTTGGATTTACCGCCGGAAATGGATGAGATACATCCTACATTCCACGTGTGTTATCTTTGAAAGTGTCTAGCCGAAGAGGAAAGCATGATTCCTTTATCGGAAATTCGAGTAGACAATGGAAATCGATGTATGGTAGAGCCGGAGTCGATTTTAGAATGTAACACCCTAAAAATCAGAGTAAATTAAAACCTGGAAAACCTGGAAACATGACATTCGTATTGATAATAACCTCCCAAGAAGGGGATCAGTCCTTAAGACTTTACAAACACCTGCATCGATATAGAGTTTGTCAACAAACTAATCTAGACACCTATATCAAGATTACATCAGTTGACAATCTATAATATACCAAAAGAATGGCACTTAACAAATTCCCTGAAACAATACTAGTCATCTCAAAATGCCTCGAGACCAAACCCATCTCTCAAAACCCCGACAACCCACCACTAAGGAAACCTGTTATACACATCATTTGAGAAAAAGTGTCAGACTTAAAGACTGGTGAGAACATACAGTTTATAAAGCTCAAAAGATATAAACATCAGTATCATAAGGAAATCTTTTCATAAAGGTTTAGTTCATAAAGATAACATTTCACCACAACCGGGCCTTTTCGGTCCATAACTCGTTAAATGATGACAAAAGGGACCATTTTACCAAGGATTGTGGCGTAACACTAAGTAGGCCAAAATCCGAGTTATGAGCTAAACAATTGGAATCCGCGGATACGAACACAAAAGTTCGTGCTTCAACGTGAGATCAAGCCCCAAGCGCAAAACCAATTTATACACCTTCGCTAGGATCACTATGAACCATAGCTAGTATCCGGCCTCACATAACCGTACCAAGTTGCCCCCGAGGAACATATGATCCATAGCTACAAATTTGGGGAATATAACATCCCAACAAAACAGTCGACTCAAAACCTAGAGATCCACTAGTAATGGTACAGACTCGTCACAACAACATATGTGACCAACCATAAATAAACATTTGGTATTAACACATTTTATAAACAAAATATCATTTCCAGTTCAACTTCTGGTAAGAATGAAAATCATTAAAATGAGTTCATAAACATTCTTTTCACATATCCACATAATGTGCAAGTAAAACATCATTTTACTTTAATAAGGCGGAACCAGTCATTTTAGTCAAAACTAATCGGGAACCCCGAAAATCACCAAAAACTTCATTTGTATCAAAATGTAGAGAACATAAAATCATACCGTAGAAATACTTCGGATTTCGCAAATAAGAGTTTTGACATGTATAAAGTTTGTAAAATGGTAGTAGGAACTCACCGGTAGGTTTTCAGAATAAAACCCGGAAAACCAGATAACGATCACGGCGTAGAGGTGAAGCTTAAAACATCAACCTCTTGCTAGAAACACCGAAAACTAGCAACCAAACGAGACCTTGAAGATCGAAAGAGAAAAAGAGGAGAGAGAGAACTGAGTTTGAGATATTTTTTTGAAAATATCTCTAACTCTGGATATTTAAGCAATCGTCAAAAAGTGGTCTCAAAAAGTGGATATTTAAGGAAGGAACTGCGCACGACCCGTGCGCAAGCCACTGCCTCACCCCTGATTCATGCGCACGACCCGTGCGTTTTCTCTGAAGGAACAATCCTCAAAACAGAAACAAACGAAATTCGCAAAACAACTTCGCAAAACCAAACGAAATTCGGGGTGTTACAATCCTCCCCAACTTGGGAATGATTTTGTCCCCGAAATCCCAACTACTCAAAAAGGTGAGAATATCTTCGCTTCATATCCTCTTCGGCTTCCCACGTCACATTTGTTCCTCGGTGATGCTTCCACTGCACCTTGACCAAAGTGACTTCTTTGTGACGCAACTTCTTAGACTTTCTCTCTAAGATGGAGTCGGGTTCTTCTACACAACGGTTACCTTCGTCTACCCTTAACTCTGAATGGGGAATGACGCTGTCTTCTACCGCCAAACATTTCCGGAGGTAGCAAACATGAAACGTGTTGTGTATTCGGCTCAACTCCGGTGACAGTTCCAACTGGTAGGCTTGCAATCCCACCCGTTTAAGCACTCTGAAAGGTCCGAGGAAACGGGGACTCAGCTTCCCACATTTTCCGAACCGAATAATGCCCTTCCATGGCGATACCTTAAGCATAACGCGGTCGCCCACTTGGAATTCCATCGGTCGCTTCTTCTTATCTGCATAACTTTTCTGTCGATCCTGAGCCGCTTTCATTCTTTCACGAATGCACTTGACTTTATCGGCAGTCTCTTGCACGATCTCAGGTCCGGCGAACTGCTTTTTTCCCACTTCAAGCCAACACACGGGAGTCCGACACTTTCGCCCATACAAAGCCTCAAAGGGTGCCATTCCTATACTCGAGTGGTAGCTATTGTTATAAGCAAACTCCACCAAAGGCAGGTGAGAGTCCCAGCTACCCCCGAAATCGATGACACAAGACCTCAACATGTCTTCCAAGGTTTGTATCGTTCGCTCGCTCTGCCCGTCAGTTTGCGGATGGTAAGCCGTACTCAACTTCACTCGAGTACCAAGTTCTTTCTGAAACCCATCCCAGAAGTTCGAAGTGAACCGACTGTCACGATCCGACACGATCGACAAAGGTATCCCATGCCTCGAGACCACCTCATCGATATAAAGCTTCGCCAACTTATCCATCGGTAAAGTCTCGCGCATAGGCAAGAAGTGAGCGCTCTTTGTTAATCTGTCAATTATCACCCAAACGGTATCGTGACCTCGAAGAGTTTTAGGCAACTTCGTCACAAAGTCCATGGTGATATGCTCCCACTTCCATTCGGGAATCTCTAAAGACTGTAGACTCCCATATGGTCGTTGATGTTCGGCCTTAACTTGCGAACACGTCACACAACGCTCAACGTAACGCGCCACATCAAGTTTCATTACCGGCCACCAATAATGCAGCTTCAAGTCCCTGTACATCTTTGTACTCCCCGGATGAATGGAATACTTGGACTTGTGAGCATCCTCTAGCAACAGATCACGATTACCCCCAAGCTTGGGTACCCATACACGACCGCTGAACAGTTTTACTCCACGGCTATCTTCCGTTAAGAGTAAATGTTGCTTCGTCATGACTTCATCTTTTAGATTCTCTTCTAACAGTGCTTCCACCTGCGATGTCTTGATCTTCTCAACAAGACTAGACACTAGCTCGATTCTCGAATGGGTAGCTCGAATACTTCCGCTATAGTCCTTCCGACTTAACGCATCGGCCACCACGTTCGCCTTACCGGGATGGTAAAGCAATTCACAGTCGTAATCTTTGAGCAAATCGAGCCACCGCCTTTGCCTCATATTCAGCTCTTTCTGATCAAAGACATATTTCAGGCTCTTGTGATCCGTGTATAGAGTGCATTTTGTGCCGTAGAGGTAATGTCGCCAAAGTTTCAAAGCGAACACCACCGCCGCTAACTCCAGATCATGGGTTGGATAATTCTTAAGCTGCCTCGAGGCATAAGCGATCACCTTGCCTCGTTGCATCAACACACATCCCAGTCCCATCTTTGAAGCATCGTTGTATACCACGAAATCTTCCGACCCTTCAGGTAATGTCAAGATCGGAGCTTCACACAACTTCTTTTGAAGGATCCGGAACGCCTTCTCTTGGGCTTCGGTTCATTCAAACTTCACATTCTTCTGAGTCAAAACTGTCAAGGAAGAAGCGATCTTTGAAAAGTCTTGGATAAATCTCCTGTAGTATCCCGCCAGACCCAAGAAACTTCGGATCTCGGACGGACTCTTAGGAGGCTCCCAATTCATCATAGCTTCAATCTTGGAGGGGTCTACTTTCACTCCGACCCGAGTGACTACGTGACCCAGAAACTGTACTTCTTTAAGCCAAAAGTCGCACTTGGAAAATTTGGCGTACAACCTTTCTTTTCTCAACACTTCCAGAACTTCACGTAAATGTTGCTCGTGCTCTGACTCACTCTTGGAGTACACGAGTATGTCATCAATGAATACAATGACCGACTTGTCGAGGAATGGTCCGCATACTCTGTTCATTAAATCCATAAACACAGCTGGTGCGTTCGTTAGACCAAAAGGCATTACAAGAAATTCGTAATGGCCGTAACGCGTTCTGAAAGCTGTCTTCGGAACATCATCTTCTCTTACCTTCACTTGGTGATAACCCGAACGTAAGTCGATTTTGGAAAAACAACCCGTTCCTTGAAGTTGATCGAACAAGTCGTCTATTCTCGGAAGCGGATATATGTTCTTTACTGTTGCTTTATTCAACTCACGATAGTCAATGCACATTCTCATTGTGCCATCTTTCTTTTTTACAAACAAGACTGGAGCTCCCCAGGGTGACGAACTCGGTCTTATAAAGCCCTTCTCCAAAAGCTCTTGGAGTTGTGCCATCATTTCTTGCATTTCTGACGGCGCTAAACGGTAAGGAGCTTTAGCAATTGGTGCTGCTCCAGGCACAAGATCAATCCGAAACTCTACCTGACGATCGGGTGGTAACCCGGGCAAGTCGTCCGAAAAGACGTCTGGAAACTCACGCACGATCTTCACATCTTCCAGCTTTGATTTCTTTAACTTGGCATCGATCACATAGGCTAGGAAAGAAGAACATCCCTTTACTAAGCACTTGCGTGCCTTTGCCATTGTGATTATTGCCACTTCACCCTTCCTCTTTTCACCATAGATGTCAATGACTTCGCCAGAGGGGTTGGGAAGTCGAATCAGCTTCTTGGAACATACGATCTCGGCATGATTGTTTGACAACCAATCCATGCCGACCACCACATCAAAACCCCCGATTAACATCGGCAGTAGATCGATCGAGAATTCTCTCCCTTCGATACTAAGAGTACACTGCTTCAGAACCTCTTGAATCAGAACTTGACTACCATCGGCTATTTCTACCACTAATGCATCCTCAAGACTAGTAGTGGGCATAGAAATTTTCTGACGGAACAATTCAGATATGAAAGAGAAACTAGCACCCGTATCGAACAAAATACGAGCAGGTACAGAGTTTATAAGGAAAGTACCCGATACCACGTCAGCGGATGCCCTGGCCTCTTCGGCCGTCATTTGAAATGCTCGACCCGGAACCTTAGGAGGGTTCTCCTTCCTTGCTGGCGTGCTACCCGACACAAGCTTCGGGCAATCTTTTTTCACGTGCCCCGGTGACTTGCACTCATAACAGACGAGTCCTCTGACTGGGCAATCTCTGACAGTGTGACCAGGCTTCCCACACTTATAACAAGTTTGAGAATTGGTGTAACAGTTACCGTGATGCTTGGTTCGACACTTCGGGCACCACTTTGCTTCCTGAATACTGCTGAAGTTGCGGTTTCCAACAACAGGTCGGGCCCGCTTGGGAGGTACTGAGCTGCCTTCCCACTTTCTCTTATCAGACACCACAACGGAATTCTCAGATTTGCTTTTTGTGAACATCTCCTCCATGAACTGATCTTCCTCAACCATCTCTCGGAGGTTAAAAGCTTTGAAATTGTGGACCATAGATTGCATGTCCGCAGGTAGGCCATTCAGATAGGCCTTCATCTTATCCTTCTCTGTTGGGGCAACGTGTCCCACCAGATCTAGCTTCTCCATGAACTGACGGGTGTACTTCCTCACCGTCAGGCTTCCCTTCACCAGAGACCGAAATTCTTTCTCAATTCGGTCCATTGTTCTTTCGTTGCAGAATTCTTCTAACAACTTTTTCTTGAACTCGGCCCAAGTCAACTGAGCCAACACAGCAGCAGATAGGGTGGATTGAATGACATTCCACCAAATGAGCGCGGTATCCCTCAGCAGTTGGGTACCGAACTGCACTCTTTGATCATCTCCGCATTCGGAATAGCCAAAAGCTTGCTCGACCGCTCGAATCCACTTTACACACAAGACTGGGTCGTCGGAACCAGAGAACTCTGGAGGTCCGCAACCCAGAAAGGACTTGTAGGAACAACTTTTCTTATTTCCCGGAGCACCAACAATCCTGTTTTCCTCAGCCCTGACCCCTGCACCAACGCCTCCAGAACCTGCTACAATGTTTTCCACAACCGTCTCACTTCTCCGATTGTTCACATCGCGGTCCTCAATCACTTTCAGTAGAAACTCTTGCTGCTTTGCCATCTCTTCCCTCATTGCCAACATCATGTTGGCCATCAACTCAGACGGGGAACTAGCATCCCTGATCACTGGGTGGGACGAAGCCAGGTCCACCCGCGGAATGACCTCTGCCCCCCACCTAGTATTTGTGGAATAGGTGGACGCACCACAACCTCAACCCCTTCCGACTGGTCAGCGGTGGAGGTTGTCGCTTCCAGACCATCAACACGTGTACGCGGTCTACCATGCGTATTCACCATACTGACCTGCTTCATAGAACAGAGACAGAGATAATAGAGAGATTGAATAAACACAAAGGAAACGTACTACCACATTACCAATCGTTATAGAAATAGAAATTCAAGCACGCTTACGTACGATATCCTCATAATAACATTAACTAAGTAAGATTATGAACATATAACACATAAAGGTTCTCGTCACGATCACCACAACGCCTGATAAACGCACTTTCCGTTGACTCTAAGACTAACCCATCTTAGAATCTCTACCCAATCTCGCAGATCAATTCTTAGCATACTCAGCCTAAGTCTAGACATCTTACATTCATGCCTAGTTCGCTTAAACTAGAGCTCTGATACCAACCTGTAACACCCTAAAAATCAGTGTAAATTAAAACCGGGAAAACCTGGCAACATGACATTCGTATTGATAATAACCTCCCAAGAAGGGGATCAGTCCTTAATACTTTACAAAAACCTGCATCGATATAGAGTTTGTCAACAAACTAATCTAGACACCTATATCAAGATTACATCAGTTGACAATCTATAATATACCAAAAGAATGGGACTTAACAAATGCCCTGAAACAATACTAGTCATCTCAAAATGCCTCGAGACCAAACCCATCTCTCAAAACCCCGGAAACCCACCGCTAAGGGAAACCTGTTATACACATCATTTGAGAAAAAGTGTCAGACTTAAAGCCTGGTGAGAACATACAGTTTATAAAGCTCAAAAGATATAAACATCAGTATCATAAGGAAATCTTTTCATAAAGGTTTAGTTCATAAAGATAACATTTCGCCACAACCGGGCCTTTTCGGTCCATAACTCGTTAAATGATGACAAAAGGGACCATTTTACCAAGGATTGTGGCGTAACACTAAGTAGGCCAAAATCCGAGTTATGAGCTAAACAATTGGAATCCGCGGATACGAACACAAAAGTCCGTGCGTCAACGTGAGATCAAGTCCCAAGTGCAAAACCAATGTATACTCCTTCGCTAGGATCACTATGAACCATGGCTAGTATCTGGCCTCACATAACCGTACCAAGTTGCCCCCGAGGAACATATGATCCATAGCTACAAATTTTGGGAATATAACATCCCAACAAAACAGTCGACTCAAAACCTAGGGATCCACTAGTAATGGTATAGACTCGCCACAACAACATATGTGACCAACCATAAATAAACATATGGTATTAACACATTTTATAAACAAAATGTCATTTCCAGTTCAACTTCTGGTAAGAATGAAAATCATTAAAATGAGTTCATAAACATTCTTTTCACATATCCACATAATGTGCAAGTAAAACATCATTTTACTTTAATAAGGCAGAACCAGTCATTTTAGTCAAAACTGATCGGGAACCCCGAAAATCACCAAAAACTTCATTTATATCAAAATGTAGATAACATAAAATCACACCGTAGAAATACTTCGGATTTCGCAAATAAGAGTTTTGACATGTATAAAGTTTGTAAAATGGTAGTAGGAACTCACCAGTAGGTTTTCAGAATAAAACCCGAAAAACCAGATAACGATCACGACGTATAGGTGAAGCTTAAAACACCGACCTCTTGCTAGAAACACCGAAAACTAGCAACCAAACGAGACCTTGAAGATCGAAAGAGAAAAAGAGAAAAAGAGGAGAGAGAGAACTGAGTTTGAGATATTTTTTTGAAAATATCTCTAACTCTAGATATTTAAGCAATCCTCAAAAAGTGGTCTGTCAGGGCGCACGGCCCGTGCGCCCTTAAGGAAGGAACTGCGCACGACCCGTGTGCAAGCCACTGCCTCGCCCCTTATTCATGCGCACGACCCGTGCGTTTTCTCTGAAGGAGGGCGCACGGGAGAAACAGAAACACTTTTTTTTACTCAAAACAACTTCGCAAAACCAAACGAAATTCGGGGTGTTACAAATCGAAAGTAAAGAAGTTACGACATAAAGACGTAGTCATGGTTAAAGTCCAATGGAAGCACCATCGGGGTGCTAACATTACTTGGGAGTCTGAAGACGATATGAAGAAGCGTTACCCTAACTTGTTTGTTTAAGTTAAGATTTCGGGGACGAAATGCCATTTAGGTGGGGAGGATTGTAACACCCGGGAATTCTCACGGTACATATTTATTTCCTTAAATACGTTAACTGTATTTATTTGAAATTACGAGACTTTATATACGCATGTGGTCATTGTTATTATGCTATGATGTTACTTGGTTAGTATTAAAGATGCATGTGTTTAGACCTCACACTCGTTCTCGAATTTGGTTAAGTTTTCGGGTTGTTTTGGGCTTGGCGCGAGAGTGCCACGCGATAGTGACATTGTTACTATCGCCGGGCACAATCGTTGAGATTGTACCGAGAGTTGGGGGGAGTTCGCAATAGTGACACGCGAAAGTGACAAATGTCACTTTCGCCGGGCATATTCGCGCGGTTTGTACCGCGGGTGTCGAGAGCCTCACGATTGTGACTCGCGATAGTGCCCTTGGCACTATCGCTGGGCACTCTCTCCGTCGGGGTGCAGGGGATTTAAATTCATTTTATCTGATTTCAACCTCATTTATCTCAAACCCTCTCTTCTCTTTGGCGATTTTGGAGACTTCCAAACCGAACTCTTCCTGTCAAAACCCTAACCCTCATAAATACAACTCTTCTTGGTGGTTGGATCTTCACATTTGCAATAACTCTTCTCAAGGACAATCTCTAGGGTTCATAAAACTCAACTTCTCCACTTCAAGTCTCATCTTCTCTAATCTAGGGTTTTCATCTTTTCTAGGTTTTGGTACAAAACCTAGATTGTGAGTTTTCTAACCTTTGTCAAATAAATACACATCATATACTCCTATTTGTTATTATTTATCTCCATATGTTCAAGTATTTGGGTTTTGATTATGAGGAAATGTGGGAAATATGATTGTGTGTGAAATGCCATGTCTTGCCCTAAAATGTACAAGTATTGGGGTTCTTCTCTTGAATACATATTATGTGTACCTTGATACGATAAATGTATACATGTCTCGGTATGGAGAGGATTATTAGTTGAAATCCCTTTTGATAAAATATGTATAGGTAATGATGAGTATGATTATCTTTTGGGTCTTATGATAGGCTTATGTGCTAGGATGGTAACATTGTACCCTTGCTTGGTATCGAAATGTATTGGTTGAAATATACCTCAAGACCTCCTAATAATTATGTTGGACGAACCAAGTCAGTAGACACTAGGAGGATGTAGTCTTGGGCGCCACTGTGATGGTATGTGCCTAGACCTCCGCCATTCGAGGAATTTTCTTTGGTATAGTCCTCGGGTGTGCCGGGCCTTTCAGGTGTCTCTTGGTAGATGGCATCAAGGTATATCGACTCTTTGGGTGGAACTTGATTGGTGCTATGGGTCTCCCCTATTGACTCCACATTTGTTGAACTATGGTTAACAGCTGATAAGAATTGTGACTGTTCATGCATACTTATTATTGTTCAACTCACTAGGCTTTTTTGTCCTAACACTTGGTTGGTGTCGATGTGTATCTCAGGTTCTAGTGGCGCCGGTCCTAAGCAGGCTTAGTTGCTTTGGGGTGAGAGCTTGGGGATTTTGCACTTGGACGTATTATGCTTTTGGATTGAACCATTGGGTTTATAGATGACAACCCTTTTGTAATCTCTTTTCTATTCGTAGAAATTAGATTAGTTGGTTGTTAATTTATTTGTCCGTTTAAATTACAATTGTGATTAAACAGGTTATTTATATATTCCCCATTTTTGGGAGGCTCTTGCTTTGGCAATTTTAGTATACCTCATGTCCGTCTTTCGGATTTTTGTTATCCCTATTTTTAGGGTGTTACAGTTAAGCAAAACCCTTGAGAGAAACTTCTGGAATACAAATGAAAACCTCCAAATTTCATTTAGAGCTTCAAAAACATAAAAGAAACAAGAGAAGGTTTAGCTTCACACTACCTCTAGAGTGAATCCTTGTATCCTCCATCAGTTCCCATTGGATTAAGCTTTCTCAGACGATGTCTTCTCTCCTATTCCCTTTCTCATGCCGCCCAAGCCAAATAGCCAAAATGGAAAGAATTTAGGGTTTTACCCCTAAAAGTAGGACTCACTCCAATAATACCAAAACGACCCTTAAGTAACGAATTTCCAACTTTGGTCACTAAACAAAAGAAATTACAAAACGAACCATGAAGTTCACACTTGCAACAAAAAAAAAGATTTGAGGTTATTACAGTACCAAACACACTCTAATCAATCTAATAACATTCAACAATTGAAGTGTAAACAACATGAACTCCCCACCCCAATCCACTCTTGTTACAAGTTTTATGTTTTGTGCCTTCACATTCCCGTCGTTGATCACAATGCATGGAGTCCCCACAATAACCGGACCACTTATGCTTCTCCACTCACTTACCTTCTTGATCCCTCTCGTACCCACCACCATAAGACCACGACCGACATATTTTGAGCATAGTGACACATTTCCCCAATAAAAAAGGTTTTTCCTTACCTAAATGAATAACCAATACGAAAACAAAAACAAAATGTAACAACTTTGGTGGTTTTTACTATTTTGGATTCAATTGATATGAAAATATCGTTTCAGTTTATATCTACGATTCAAAAGGTAGATTAAGTATTTTGCAAAATACAAATGTTTATTGAAAGTTAAAACCATTTATAGCCGTTATATTGTTAATCATAAAAAATAAATGTCTTGTTTTAGACAACATTCTAACATTTAAAATTATTTTAAAACGAACAACATAACTTTTGTAGTAGCAAATAAACAATTTGTGTATTTAGCATGCTTTCCAAAGTAGATCTACCAAGATTTGAGTTTTTGTTGTAGATTTCGGATGATATCAAAACGAACTCGAACTCACAATATCATAGTATATTTATGATTGCCATAAATGGTATAGACTTGTTTGTTAATTATCAAAACTAAACAAGTGCAAAATGTAAATTACAGATTAGTGCGTTCCCGTCGAAGTTTTGCATAGGAACTAACAAAACCCTAGTAGAGTTTTTTTGTACCTCTATGTTGGGACTTGTTACTAGTTCAAATTTATATCTTTTTGGGGAATTAGTTGGAATATGTTCGTATATATTAATATGATTTTGTTATAAGAACCCGAACAAGTGGTAAAACTATACTAGAAAGTTCTACTTTTCTAGATGTAACTTAAAAATACAGGTATTTGTAGGTTCATTGCGAAAACTATGCTAACCCTCTCACCATATTATAAACTAGTGCTCTTAATTCTCAGTGCATTCACACATGTTCAAGGTGATACCCTTGATTGTGTACTGTTAAGCAGTTTGATTAGTCAAAAGTGTTCCATTTTGGCAGGGATTTACTACAAGATTCCTAGTTTCGTAGTATCTTTTAATCGATTGTAGGTTAAGGCTTCAATCAGTTCATTTTGTCCTTCAATTTGTTGCCTATGTAGTTCCTTACGGTGCATTATAGTATCGGTGCAGTGTCATCCCATAGACAAGAGCATCGTGGATCGCAAAGTTATATAAAAGTTGTATTGTTTATAGTTTATAGTTTTTTTTATGGTAAACATGTCAATTAATTAGCCTTGTTGTCTCTGTTTCGGCGTCATTTTCGTGCCAAACATTGTACAACCTCGTATATTATGTATAGTCATAAACCACAAGTTTTACACCAAGGTTGTAACTTAAGTTGCTTGATTTATTCCTGAACTTCTTGTTTTCCTCTTGCTTTGTTTTCTACTTCAAACCATAGTAACACTCACATTTTATTGCTACAAATCACTTCTTGAATGAGAAAGAATGTTTGTTTTCCTGATTTCACAACATTGGTGTCATCGTTGAATTGTCTTAACGGAAATCCATAAGTAAAGTTTCAGCACAAACTAAGCACCGTCCACTAGATTTTGGGACACTGTGATTTTTCTTGCGGTGAGAGCGTTCCAGATGATGGGGTACAAGGACGAACCCAACGTATAAGATATGGTGGCATAAACCATCACTTTGTTCCTACGTCGTAAGGTAAAAAAATTAGGGTCGTGAAAGGTGCCACCATATATATTTTGAAACAACAACAATAAAAATCCAAGTTTGTCTTGGCTGAGTTGGTTTCAGCGGCTTTTCTCCCATCTCAAACATAGGTTCAAATCATGTTTCACTCATTTTCTTAGTTTTTAGTTGTTAATTTTAGGTTTATTAAATCATGTTTCACTAACTACCAGACCAATAATAGTTTTTTTAAAAATATCCATAGTTTCGCTTTTTTAAAACTAATCTATCTATCTATCTATATATATATATATCTATATATATATATATATATATATATATATATATATAAACAACTTATTTAGTTATGTAATTTATTAAATTATAACGAAATAAATATTTTTTATAACAAAATATAGTATTAAAAAAGTTTCAAGATAAATTAAAGTGACACCAAAGTAAAAAGTTTATATAGTTTTCAATTTTTATTTCTTAACCTTTCTATATTTTTTTACTATTAATATTTAATAATTTAAATAAATTAATCAAAAACTAGTAACTATATAAAAATAATATTTGAGGACAATAAAATGAAAATTTAAAGAACATAAAATAAAATAAATAAAATTTCAAGAATGAATAAAATATAAAAAAATAGGTGTATTTAATGTTTTATAAGGGAATTAGATTTCATTTTGGGGTTATATTGGTAAAACATAAATTTGTTCCACCTTGTTCCATGTGGTGGGGTGGAACAGACATATTCCACTTTGTTCCACCTAACAGTGCTACCAAACGTGGAACAGTGATCTATGTCCTGTTCAGTGTACCAAATGCATCCTCAGTCCGACATTTGGACCATCTATTACTTTCCAGCCCAAATTTTGGCATATGTTTTTTCGCCTATCTAGATTTGATTGCTATGGAACTATTCTTGGATTGTAAATTTTTAATGTAAAAGTTGATTAAAAAATTAAACCAATGAACCCATACGCCAAAAACAAATAAAAACATATTCATAATTAAAAAATAATTGAAATATGATCAAGGTATATGATTAACTTATCAAATCAAACTCGGATGTATTTTGGACCCGTCATTTCGAGTCACAAGGATCTCACTACAGTAAAATTGGCTTTATAGGGCGTCTAAAATGTTTCAGTGTCCTACCAAAAGATTTTATAGAACTTAAATTTATAGAACGAAAAAAAAGTCATATCAAAAAGTTTAAGAATAGGTTTAATGACGCTTTGAGGTATTTCAACAAGTTTTTTTAGAACGTTTTATAAAATAAAGTGTTTTATTAGTTATTTTATAAGAGTCTATTTGAAAAAATAACCTATAAACACAAGTGTCCTATGAATTAACTAATATGACACCTTAAATTTTAAAAGCGTTCTAAAAAACTTGTTAAAATACCCAAAAGCTACATATATTAAGACTTTTAGATAAGATCATTGATAGTTTGGTTCTATAAATTTAAGTTCTATAAAATATTTTATTTTATCTAGGCATTTTAAGCGTCCTATAAAGGCAATTTTGTTGTAGTGTCTATTTCTGAGCAACTTCATACATCATCTTGTTCCTTGCGTCTACGACAAAATTCTTAGCATTTTTCGTTATTGAGACATGAAGAGCAAGAGCTTGGCATTCTCTTTTAGTTTTGATAGAGATTATTTCTGATATATTTTTCATATATTTGTATAAATATTTCCGCTATTATTTTCGGTAATTCATGTAATTACCTTCCAGATTTACAACCTGTCATCCATTTATGTAATTGAGGAACGAGAATGAAAGGGGCAAGGATTCTCACCAAACTATAAGATTCTTCGACTGTCGTTCTTCCTTTGACGTTTGAACTTTGAACCTTCTTTTCGTATTATTACAAATGGAAAAATAACGGCAAAACCTATTTAGTTATCAATTGGTTCGACCAATTATTCATGTATCAATCATATTGTGATACTTGTGTATGCAAATTTTGCAGCCAATCCAATAACATTGACATTATTCATCCATTTTACTGAGTTTAATTTTGATGGGTTGGTTGTAGGTAGTGACGGAGCCATGAAGTTAGCAGATAGTCGCTTTTAATGTTTTTACCTAATATATGTGTTAAAAATCACAAACCGACCAATTTGTGTAACTTGAATATATATTTTATTTTGATTTATATCATGTAAATATGTCATATATATGGTTTGTAGATAATGACGCAACTATCTATATCTATATCTATACTATATTATAAAACAAGGATAAAAAACTCTTAAATACAAATTATTAGGCACAAGGTACCATCATTTTATGCAAAATTTTAAAAATCTCTTAATTTACAATTATCAAAGCACAAGATACATATTACTACTGCAGACTTCTAACACCCACCAATTTGGTATGTGCAGGGTCTTCCTTCTATGCAGACATTTCCATGTATCACTATTAATTAATATATTATATTACTATAATTTTGTTTTAATTATATTATTAAATATGTAATTGGTTATTTTTTCTAGATGTCATTAAAATATATAAGATAATCATTGAATTCTAACAAATTACTTAATTTTTTTTATATAAAAAATATTATATTATTAAGCCTAAATTAAACAAAAATATAAAAAAAACATTATAACTTTTCTCAAAACCATCCAAAATCGTACTGTAAACCGACAAAAAAATAAAATGAAACGTTAAAATCGTGACACGCTGCATTGCGCAAGTACACTTTTAGTATATGATTAACGATGAAATGAACATATACGTAACCATTTCTCTAAGAATCGTCACGGGAAAGTTGTTATTCCACACTTTTACGATCCTTTCCCTTTTTACCCTTTTGTGCATTGTTGATGATCCATTCTATAGTATAATGTATTTTATTTGTTTAATGATATATTTTATACTTTTAATTCAATGGTACATCTTGAACTTCTATCAACGTATCAGTGGTGGATCAAAGATTTTTGTCGAGCGGAGGCACCTTTAAAGCATATCAAAGGCCCGCAAAATCGCCCTATATGTTTATAGCCAAATTCCACCTTTTCGAGGGACTTGGGCTTTTTGTTCAAATTTGAGGGACTTTTTTAGTTTGTTGGTTGTTTCGAGAGTTTTTTTTTGTTTTTTGGTTGATTTCGATGTACTTCTTTCGGTTTTTTGGTTGATGTTCTTTATATTTTTCTAATATCTCTGAACACCCCAGATGTACATTTCGTACCTTAAAAAAGATCCTACTTGCAAAATAGGTCCACCCCTGAACTTCTGTACTATCATGACAATAAAAAAAACCAATCAATGCATTATAAATACAAAAAAAAAATTAACATGATACTACATTTTCATACCCAACGAACCAAACAACAATAACGAAAACACTGGTTTATTCATTACAATCACAAATAACCAAACTCGTCAGACATTTTTTATATTGAAAAATCAATGATAAATACCAAGCCCGTTATAATCTTCTCCGTTCATCAACCAATCTCCTAACATTCAGCAATTGAAGTAGCAAAAGCATGCCCTTCCCAATCCATCACGGTGACAAGCTCCGTGTTTAGCCTCCTCCCATTCTCGACACTGCTGATCACAATGCTTCGAGTCCCCACAATACCCTGACCATGTCTTGCTTCTCCGTTCACATATCTTCTCTGTTCCCTTCGTACCCACCACCATATCTGCAATTACTTTTAACAAATATCAATATCAAACAATTTAAAATCTAATAACAAATATTATCTCTAAGTTTTATGTACACAAAACTAATAGCTATGTGTTTGAACAATCATGCAACATATTGTTCCGTCATAAAACGGTTTTTCTTACCTGAATGAACTACTAGAAAGAAAACGAAGAGAAAAACAAAAAGAAGGGTAGAAAATTTAGTGTTTTTTGCCATTTTGGATTCGATTGCAATGAAGATCTTGATCGTGCACGTATTTATAGTGCAAAAGTCGATAAAACATAGGAACCCCGGATGCCAAATCTTGATCGAGCATATATTTATCGTGCAAAACAATGCAATTTTTTAATATTCGTATGGATGTATTTCGAACCCGACATTTACAATTCGTTTTCGAGCAATTTCGTCCATCTTCTTGTTTTTTTTGCATGTCATTGAAGCACAAAATGCCAAGCTTGGTTCTCCCTTTTTCGATTCCACCATTTGTTTAGATGTGAATATGTGATATAACTTATTTAGCTTCAAGTGAATTTTTAATAACACGATTTTTTAAGAAAATTTTAATTAATTAATTATTATTATTCAAAAATATTATATTTTTGTGTTAAGGTAAATTCTTAAATATTGCTTTTTATACATCAATAATTTATGTATTAAGTATCGCTTATAAATGCATATTACTTAAAATTTAAGATTATAAGTTGATGAAGTATAAGTACATTTATTTAAATTGAATGTTTGAATTCGTATAACTAACTGCTGCAGATAAACATAAGAAATACATGATAAACACTTCAAGATAAAATACTTGTATTTATTTTCTTAATATGGTTAACATTGTCGTAACAAAATACTCTATCATTAATTCATTATCATTATCCCATAAAAAAATCATAATTAAAACTAAAACAAAATTACAAATTTAGGGGGCGTTTGGTTCGCAGAATGTTTTTGGATGCAATGGAATATGTCAAATGAATTTGACTTTGATGGAATTGGAATGAAATGTTGTCAGGTTTGACCACATGTTTGGTTAACAGAATTGGAATGGAATCTGTTAAATGAATTGGAATTTTTCTGTTTGGTTCACAGATTGTAGCTTCGGAATTAGAATGGAATTTTGGTAAATGACCAAAATACCCTTTTTGATTATTTTAATTTTGTAAACAAAAATTACTTTAATAAAATAGTCATTAAATAGTTTAATTTTTAACAAAAATTGTTTTTATTATTTTAGCACATGAATGATGCCGAGAGAGTGAGGAGAGAGGGAGAGAGAGAGGAGAGGAGAGAGAGGAGAGATAGCGGATAGAGGGAGAGTGGAGGAGAGAGAGGATAGAGAGAGGGAAGAGAGAGAGAAGAGAGAGAGAGGAGAGAGTGGAGGAGAGATAGGAGAGAGAGAGAGGATAGAGTGGAGGAGAGAGATAGGAGAGAGAGGAGAGAGAAAGAGAGAGAGGAGAGAAAGGAAAGAGAAAGAGAGAGGAGAGAGAGAGAGGAGAGAGTGGAGGAGAGAGGAGGAGAGAGAGATAGAGAGAGGAGAGAGAGGGAAGAGAGAGAGGAAAGAGAGAGGAGAGAGTGGAGGAGAGAGGGAGAGAGAGAGAGAGAGGAGAGAGTGGAGGAGAGAGAGGAGAGAGAAAGAGAGATATAGAGAGAGGGAAGAGAGGAAAGAGAAAGAGAGAGGAGAGAGAGATAGCGAGAGCAGAGAGAGGAGAGAGAGGGAGATAGAGATGAGAGAGATAGTTGGTGTTTGTTGATAATCAATATTAGTAGGGTTTAGTTTGGAGTAAAGGGTAAATTTAGAATTATCAAAATATAAGATTCCATTCCATTGAAATCCTTGGGTTTTAGGATGGAATGTTCAAATCCTTCATTTGTGGAATTTGGTGGAATTCACACATTCCTTCCATAGAAAAGAATGAACCAAACAAGGGAATTGAATTTGGTCAAAGGAATTGGACATTCCAATTCCATCAGATTCCATCAGAATCTGTGAACCAAACGCCCCCTTATAATAGATTAAATTAAACCTGAGAATTTTATAACTAACAAATAAAAATAATCAATACAAAATAAATACTTTATTTTAAATCTAAAATTTTAAACCTTTAAATTTATATAACTAACAGATAAACACAAACAAATAAGAGATAAAATACCTCATTTTTATTTTTTATTAAAATATATTATATTTTTAATTTTAAATATAAAATATCTTAAATGTAAATCTATACTATATTATAAAGATGGCATAAAAAACTCTTAATTACAACTCACTAAGGTTTATGTACTATCATTTAAAGTTATCTACTTAAAATCTCTTAAAAATAACTACTAAAGCCTAATGTACTACCTGTAAAGCTTTTAACCCTAATTAATATATTTCATCCTTATCCCCCAAAATCCTTATCTTTAATCCCCAAACCCTAAAATTATGAAATTTGAATTCTGATAAACATAATCAAAACAGGATAAACATCTCAATTTAAATATAAAAAATTTAAAATATATAAGATAATTAATGAATTTTAACAAACTATTTAATTTTTTTATATAAAAAACATTATATTGTTAAGCCTAAATTAAACAAGTTTATATATAAGAACTCATTATCACTCAATTAAAAAACAATTAATGAAGCAATATGTACTACTTTTAAATGCTTTTAACCCTAATTAATAAATATCATTCTTATCCCCCAAAATCCTTATCTCTAATCCCCAAACCCTAAAATTATGAAATTTGAATTCTGATAAACATAATCAAAACAGGATAAACATCTCAATTTAAATATAAAAAATTTAAAATATATAAGATAATTAATGAATTTTAACAAACTACTTAATTTTTTTATATAAAAAACACTATATTGTTAAGCCTAAACTAAACAAATTTATGTATAAAAAAACCATTATCACTCAATAAAAACAATCCAAAATCGTACTGTAAATCAATAAAAAACAAAAAATAAAAATAAACATTAAAATCGTGATTTATCTCACTGCATTGCGCGAGTACGCTTCTAGTATCATTTAAATAAAAGGATCCATGAGTCATAACAAAATACTTTATCATTATTTTTAATATAAAAAACATAATTAAAATAAAATAAAGTAATTTTTTATTTTAAATCTAATTTATAGTAAAACGTAAAATTAAACCAAAAAATTAGAAATTTTTTAATCTTTAGTTTGAAACCCATATTGATATATATATATATATATATATATATATATCTTAAGATAGAAGATCTCTAACCATCTCTAGACCATAAAATCTATCTATATATATATCTAAAAGTAAAACCTAGAGTTGTTTAGGTGGCACAATGAGAAGTCTCAATTCTCATTTATCTATTTTCTCCTAATTTTGATTTTTTTTAAATATAAAGTTATCATTAAATGAGTTTAACTTGAATTTAACCTTTCATTTTCTCTATTATTTTATATTATTTTTATTTACACAACATAAGTATATCAAGAAATATAATTTAAATTTCCCTTACTTTTTTTTGTCTTAAAAATTATTATTATTATTTAATCAAACTTTTTATTCAATAATCCAACATTTTTTAATTCAATTTATAGAATTATAACTTTTATTTTTATTACTTAGTAAGTTAAAAAGCAATTAATATATGTATTGAATTTTAAAATTTCATGAAAAATATAAAAAAAAAAACAATATAAATATATGTATATATATAATACAATAAATAAATCTTATAATGAAAATATTTTTTTATTTGTTTTTTATTTTTAATAAGTTAACAATGATTATAAATAATTTGTTTATTAAATGAGTCTATTTTTTTCTTAGTAAGAAAACAATATTTAAAAATCAAAACTTTTATTAAATGAGTCTATTGTTTTATTTATTAAAAAGTTAAATGAGTCTATCTATTTAATTTTTATTTTCTTAGTAAGTTAAACAAATGTTTATAAATCAATACATCTATTATTAAATGAGTCTATTACAATATGTATAAAGGAAAATTAATTACTAAAAGTTTTCATTTTTCATTTTAAGATATATAAAAATCATCAAAGAATTAGTTTTTCAATGTAATTTTATGTTTGTACACAAATGATTAGTCGCAAATATCTATGCAATATCAAACATTATTATTGTAGAACTCAAAATTAATATCTTAAATTTGGCTTATAATGCTTATATTGCAATCTCGTTATAAAAAAAATAATAGATTGTACATAGAAATTTATCATTAACCGACACACGAAAGTTATTTTACATAATATAATTTGTTGGCAAAAAATAAAAGAAGAAACAATATATTATAACTACTTATTTTTAAGGAACATTATCTCAAACGTCAACTCCTAGAAGGATTTTTTATTCACATAAGTTATTGCACAAAGTGAAAAAGAATGTGTGAACAAACTAAAAAACAGTGAACTGCGAGGAGTGACTCTGAGACGCTCCGAAATCGGTTGTGTTTAATCAACAATCGCTCGCAAAGAGATTTCTCTGTCTTGGGAGTGACTTTGAAAGAATTTCGATTAACCACCATTTCGTTATTAACTTATAAAAGGAACAATGATTATATGAGAACAAATGAAATATGGAAGGGAAAAACGGAGAAGACGTAAGTAAACAAAACCTAGATTTATGATGGAGTTTCGACCATGATTTCGATTTTTTGTCTCTCAATCGAACGCCTCTGTGATGCAACCCTCTCTCGCCACGACTATCTCCTTCGCCGGCTCTCCAATTCCAACCGTGTAGAATAATATGGATTTATGGCGTAGCTCTCCAATTATAGCATCTAACCAAATGAACTTATTGAAGAATAACTAATAATTAATTATTAGGGAGATGGAGAGTAAGGGAAGATGTTATTAGCTTATAGAAGAAAACAATGATTATACGAAAAAAATGGAATATGGAACGGAAAAACGGAGAAGACGTAAGCAAAAAAAAACTTGGATTTATGATGGAGTTTCGACCATGATTTCAATTTTTCGCCTCTCAAGCAGCTCTCTCTCCCCACGACTACCTCCTTTGTCGACTCTCCAATTCCAACCGTGTAGAATAATATGAATTTGTGTTGGAGCTCTATGGAGGTTGCATCTAACCAAATGAACTTATTGACTAATAATTAATAATTAATTATTAGGGAGATGGAGAGTAAAAGAAGAGGAAACCAAAAGGTTATTTGGAGGTTATTCTAAATTTCAAGTATGTAAAAATACCAAAATAACCAATTATTAGGGAGATGGAGAGTAAAGGAAGAGGAAACCAAAGGGTTATTTGGAGGTTATTCTAAATTTCAAGTATATAAAAATACCAAAATAACCTTGTGGATAATAAAACAAACATCTACATATAAGGGTAGAAAAGTCTTCACAATATTGGACATTTAAAAAAAATCTAAAATCTAAAAAAAAGATAAATATGAATCTTGCTCTTAGAAGATGCCACCTAGGACTATTGGGTTTTGCTTTAATATAGATATAGATATAGATATAGATATAGATAGATAGATAGATAGATAGATAGATTAATTAATCATCCGTTTTTTCTTATTTAAATATACGTGGTTTTTTGTTTTTTTGAAGTTGTGATTGAAAAAAAAACATCGCCAAACTATGAAATTCTCTCAACATCAAAAAACCAGAAAGTTTTATGAGAGGATATATCACTTTGTTGTGTTAGGTACATACTGATTCAAATTTAGATGAATATTATTTTATATGTTTCCAACCTAAGCAACTTATATAGAAAGTATTTTTTTTGTGGATTTTTGACGTTTTATAGGACTCTTCAAGATATTGTGACATTTGAGACGTTTCAATTGATTTTGCAAGTTATGATGAGCACTCAAAGATTTTTTCAATATCTCTTCCTTTGTAAATTGCAAATTCTACGATTGTATTACATGTTGGTCCTTTTCTTACGTTTATATTCTTTTTAAGTGGCTTTGTTACCTCAAGTACAAAGGGTGTGCATGTTTTTTGAGTTAGATATTAATTCAAATGATACATGATTCTTTTAGATAAAACATGGATTTCAAACGTTTTAGTTTTCCATTATTTTGAACTTCTTTGAACACTATATATACACTCCTACCGTTTAGATTGATAGAACTGACAATGGAAGTCACCATGATGGAAGCATGAGGATGCACTTCGGCAACAATGTTTTAGAAACAAACATTACAAGTATCTCGCTGAAGTAAGTTTTCATTTCACCTGACTAAAAGGTGGGTACAATTTGAAAATTTTAGTATTTTGGTTCTTATGATTAACACAGATCATGCATTTTAATATTGAACTATTTAGTCATAGTGATTTTGTTTCATTGACAATCAAACTATTAATAAGAGGTTTTGGTAGAATTATCAAAGATAAACAAGAAGGAAATCCAAACAAACAATTTTTTGTAGAACCAATATGAGGTCTCTATTGATGTTTATCTACTTTTTTCTAATATTGATATATTTTTAATTCAAAAACTTCAACCTTTCATTTTCTCTATAATTTTTTATTTTTCAATTTACATCTATCAATTTAAATAAAAAAAATTTATTTTTTATTTATATTTTATTTTTTTTATTTGCATAACAACAATCAGTATAATTAAAAAATCATCATTTTTATTTAACTTTCATTTTTTTTTATTTACTTCACAACAACCAATCGGTATAAAAAATTAAGAAAAAAGAATGTACTACAACCATTAATATGTGTAAAAAGAAAACAATATGTAGAATAAAAATCTATAAAACGCATAATCATTTAAACAACTTATTACAAAATAAATATATGTAAATGAAAACATCATAAAAATTTATTAAATGATCAAACTAGCATTTTATATATTTTCTTTTATTTATTATTTAACTACACCAATCAATCACGGTTAGCTTAAATAAATAATTATTAAAATTAATATATACAATTAGAAATTCTATTACAATCACTATTTGAAAACTCATAAGTTTATTCCAGTTAATCTAATAGTCTGTATAAAAATGAATAAAAAACAATATTCTATAAATGAAAAATAAATGAAAAAGTTACTACGATTATTAATATATAAATAAAAATCATTTCATTTTTTTAATTTACATTAAAATCAAACTATATACATAAATGAAATAAAATTAGAATCAATTCTTTTATTTTTTTTTTTAAGAAATGTTAGTTGATGGAATGTGCATTATATAAATTAAAAATAAATGAAAATTTTACAATGATTATTAATATATATATATAAATCATTTTTTTTAATTTACATTAAAATCAAAATATATACATAAATGAAATAAAATTAGAATCAATTATTTTACTTTTTTAAGAAATATTAGTTAATAGAATGTACCTTATATATTGATTATTTTCAAGAATTAAAACCACTCATGAATTCAAAAAAGGTTTCAACTTTCCCAATTATGAATCATTAATATATATATATATATATATATATATATATATATATATATATATATATATAGAGAGAGAGAGGGTCATTCATTTGCTAACCAAACTATTTGTGCTAACCATGCTAACTCATCTAGACCGTTGATTATTTAGATCAATGGTTAACAATTAATGACAATTTTAATTTTATAAAAAAATAAATAAAAACGTTATGAAATTAATGTGCATAACCACATAGGGTCAAAATTGTAATTTTGCATATCCATTCATTAAATAAACACAAAAGAAATAAGCTAAAAATTATGGCAATTTTAAATTACCTTAATTCAACAGTTTTTAATTAATTAATTACCCTAATTAATGTGCATATCCATATCAACATTTTCATCTTCTCCACAAATTCTCTCTGAAAATTACTGAAAACAATCAATAAAAACCACCAATTTCATCTCCAATGGCGGATCCACTTTACTCCCCACCATCCCCACCACCACCTCACCCAAAACCTCCCACTTCGCCCGCCGGAAAATCACCCAACAAACGGAAGAACACCACCGCTGCCGGCTGTCCAAACGGAAGAACACAACTCGGCCACCATCCATGGCCGTCGGTACCGTCGAAGATACCGCCACCAGCAAACGAAAGGTGATCGCACAAGATGTCAATGTCGAAGACATCGAAGCATTTCAAAACCCAACAAATTTCAAAACCCATCAAAACGATTTTATTTCGATAAATTGTACAATCTTATGGTTTTTTTGTTTGGAGTCCCATTCTTCTAGAATTTTGAATGTTAAATAATGCAACCTATGGATTCAAATAGTAATTATTCTGATGCATATATGCATTGTTATGTATTTGTGGATGGTCTCTACATATGAGCATGTTTTATTGAAAATTGAAAGTGCATGTATGCATTGTTATGGATTTTTGCATATAGGCATGGAAAATAGAACTATGTTTGGATTCTGTGCGTATAAGCATATTTTATGGAATTTTGAAAGTGCATGTATGCATTGTTGTGGATTTTTGCACATAGATAACTACTTTTATATTTTTGTATATGCATATGTGCATTGTTTGGTAATTGTGCATATGGGAATATGGTAAGAAGTTATCATTAGGAGTTGTGCATATGAGCATATGTTCATGCAGTTTGAAAGTTATTGGATGTTTTAAATTAGGTAGAAGATAACTTCCATATTAACTTGATAGACATCAAATTTTAATTTTAAAATATTACATTTAAAGAATTATTAATTACCATAACAAACTCCTCAAAATATGGAATGAGATTAAATGGCCGAAAATTAGAAAATTCCCATAATACCCTTGACGTTTTAATAGCATTAATCAAATTACATAAACTCTAGAAAGCTTCTGATTGGTCGAAAATTGGTTAGCACGGTTAGCACCAATAGTTTGGTTAGCAAATGAAGGGGACCCTATATATATATATATAAATGAATATAAATTACAATCAATTATCAATGTATATATATATATATATATATATATATATATATAAGGCACAAGAATTGTGTTGTCATTTTAGGATTTCTCGATACATATTTTGTTTCTTTGTCATGAAACAATTTTGAGGTATACCTTTTCATTATTAAAAAAAATATTTAATACACATGTTTTTCCTTTATGAAAAATGTATATTTCATTATAATTTGGTTGTTCTCTTGGTAATTTTACTTGCAAAACTATGTTCAACATCTAACTATTCAACTCCCCCCATCTCTTATAAATCATTATCTCTATTCATATCCTTTTCAAGTTACTTTTTAGGGGTGTATCCCATACTTGTTTTATCTCTCTCAATCTCTACTAATCTTGAAAGTGTTTTTGATGACAACAACTTTTTTGAGGATTGCTGAAAATCCATAAATTTATTTTTTTGTATTATAGCTTTTAATTTTTAATTTCTATTTTTTATTGCTTTATCGTTTATGTTTGATTGGAAGTGTAATATGTAAATGTGTATTATGCTAAACTTTTTGTTCTTTCCTAGCAAGAAAATCATAACTGACGGAGAAAAGAACTGCCTACTTTCTTCAAAAGAAACAGATTTAACACATGAACCATTGCAAGTGTGACTATGAAGACCGTTGCCATATACAAAAAATCTATATGTAACAGTTAGGGGCTGTTTGGTTGGTTTTCCATTAAGTCCTGTATGGATAAAGTTGTCTGTGTGGATTAATCTGTCTGTATAGATATAGAAGGTTTTTATTTGAGAGAATTTTTTCATAGATGGAAGGAACGTGTTTTTTAATGAGAGGGACTGGTTTGGAAAAAAAACTTGGCTTTCTGCGTAAAGATCCCCCTTGAAATCTTACTGAATAAGCCACTTTCCATATCATTAAGCCACTACCAAACAGTCATATATAGCTAACTGAATAAGTTGTGAGTCTCATTAAGCTGCAAACAAACAGGCCCTTAGTGGAGTTCTTTTTGGTAAATTTGCATACATTTTATATGTATAGGGTTAATCTACAACACATTCATTTTCTCTTGATACCTCATATAGAGTTCTTGCTCTATCCATCTCTCAATTTCTTCTTCTCTATTGGGGTTATCTATTGGTTGCTCAAAAGTTCATAATTGATTAACTGTAAGACAATATTGTTTGAATAACTCTTTTTTCTTTCAATTTTCAAACATTTATCTACATTTTGTTGTGGATCTCATGAATTTCATTTAAAACAACCATATATATGATAATTATTTTATCTTGCTTCTTTCCCAGGTTAAACTCAATTATTATGAAGTTTGACTATACTTCATTACCTCCATTTTCTTCATCAACATGTCCCTAAATTTCTTCATCGACATTGTCCCTAAGGACATTTTATTTATGTTGGGCCTTTTCGGAATTCTACATTTTGAGTTGTATCAATCTAATGTAGTTTAAACTGAACTTTGAATAATGAGTTTTGTGATATTGTATATCATTTTTGGTTTCTTTATACTCGGTTTTTGTTGTTTTTTTATTTTGTTTTTATGGTTTGAAGCGGTTGGCAATTTCAAGGCATTGTTATTTCATTTTTTCCTCATAGAAAAATGTTTTGTTTTATTCATGATTATATATGTATGTTACTTACGCTTCTACCTGGGTGCCCGTACTAGGGTTCGAATCCGGGGGAAGACAGGATGTCTTTTTCGGTGCAGGCTTATAGAGGTAGGGCCTGTAGGGTCCACAAAAGTGGGCCACGGGGCCTTGGGTCCCCGCCAATAAACCTTTTAGGTGGCACAATGAGAAGCCACTATTGGTATTTATCTATTTTTTTAGAATTTTGATTTATTTTCAAATAAAAGCCATACATTAATTGTCTCTTATTTTTTTTGAACGACAACAAATTTTTATTACCAACCAAAGATAATACCAAGTTATACACCGGAACATCACCGAGACAAAGCAACAAAACAGTAACGAAGCATAACATATATAATCGAACGAAATAATTATCGTGCAGCGGAATGGGGTTTGCGAGGAACAAACCAATGCTGCAACAAGCAAACAGTCGAGAACCGACCAATCGTGTCCAACAACTCTTCATCCCCTGTTTCACCCGAACACACAGCCACTGTTACATTTTTCATTTTTCATTTTGATTGTCTCTTATTAATTACTAAAACTTTTCATTTTACATTTTTCATTTTGAGATATATAAAAATCATTAAAAACCATTATTTTTATTTAGCTTTTATTTTAAAATTTTAAAAAACAACTAATATATGTATTGCAATTTAAAATTTAATGAAAAATATTAAAAAAAACACTATATTAATATATTACAATAAATAATCTATCTATCTATCTATATCTATCTATCTATATAAAAGCAAAATGTAGTGTTGCTTAGGTGACACAATGAAAAACCACCATTGGTATTTATCTATTTTTTTTAGAATTTTGATTTATTTTCAAATAAAAGTCATACATTAATTGTCTCTTATTAATTACTAAATCTTTTCATTTTTCATTTTGAAATATATAAAAATCATTAAAAACCATTATTTTTATTTAGCTTTATTTTAATCTATCTTTATCTTTATCTTTATATATATAAAAGCAAAACCTTAGCAGGATGACATGGCACAATGAGAATCATCCATTGCTATTTATCTAATTTCTCACAATTTTGATTTTTTTTCTTTAAAATGTTGTCTTTGTTAAGAGATGGAACATTGGTATTGTTTAGGTTGTCCCACATTGGTAGAAGATGGAAAATTAGGTAATGAAGATGTGTATATAAAAAGGTTGATTAATGTTGTTGAAAAATGTGAAATGGTGTTTGACAAAATATAGTTAACCCAAGTTTAATGATTAAGTTAAATCTTTTTTGGTTTATTTTAAAATGATTTGAACCAAAGTTAATGATTTTAACATCAATATATAAATTAAATAATTAAACAACCAATATATACATCTAATTGTTTTTGTTTTTTTGGTAAACTAACAATCTTTATATATATATAAAAGCAAAACGTTAGGAGGATGACATAGCACAATGAGAAGCTTCCATTGTTATTTATCTAATTTCACACAATTTTTTTTTTAAATGTTGTCTTTGTTAAGAGATGGAACATTGGTATTGTTTAGGTTGTCCCACATTGGTAGAAGATGGAAAATTAGGTAAAGAAGATGTGTATATAAAAAGTTTGATTGATGTTGTTGAAAAATGTGAAATGGTGTTTGACAAAATATAGTTAAACTCAAGTTTAATGATTAAGTTAAATCTTTTTTGGTTTATTTTAAAATGATTTGAACCAAAGTTAATGATTTTAACATCAATCTTTATATATATAAAAGCAAAACCTTAGGAGGATGACATGACACAATGAGAAACTTCCATTGCTATTTATCTAATTTCTCACAATTTTGATTTTTTTTCTTTTAAATGTTGTATTTGTTAAGAGATGGAACATTGAGATTGTTTAGGTTGTCCCACATTGGTAGAAGATGGAAAATTAGGTAATCTTTATATATATATATATATATATATATATATATATATCTTTATATAAAAGCAAAACCTTAGGAGGATGACATGGCACAATGAGAAGGTTCCATTGCTATTTATCTAATTTCTCTCAATTTTGATTTTTTCCTTTCAAATGTTGTCTTTGTTAAGAGATGGAACATTGGGATTGTTTAGGTTGTCCCACATTGATAGAAGATGGAAAATTAGGTAATGAAGATGTGTATATAAAAAGGTTGATTGATATTGTTGAAAAATGTGAAATGGTGTTTGACAAAATATAGTTAAACTCAAGTAATGATTAAGTTAAATCTTTTTTGGTTTATTTTAAAATGATTTGAACCAAAGTTAATGATTTTAAAATCAATCTTTATATATATAAAAGCAAAACCTTAGGAGGATGACATGACACAATGAGAAACTTCCATTGCTATTTATCTAATTTCTCACAATTTTGATTTTTTTTCTTTAAAATGTTGTCTTTGTTAAGAGATGGAACATTGGGATTGTTTAGGTTGTCCCACATTGGTAGAAGATGGAAAATTAGGTAATCTTTATATATATAAAAGCAAAACCTTAGGAGGATGACATGGTACAATGAGAAGCTTCCATTGCTATTTATCTAATTTCTCACAATTTTGATTTTTTTCTTTAAAATGTTGTCTTTGTTAAGAGATGGAACATTGGTATTGTTTAGGTTGTCCCACATTGGTAGAAGATGACATGGTACAATGAGAAGCTTCCATTGCTATTTATCTAATTTTTCACAATTTTGATTTTTTCCTTTAAAATGTTGTCTTTGTTAAGAGATGGAACATTGGTATTGTTTAGGTTGTCCCACATTGGTAGAAGATGACATGGTACAATGAGAAACTTCCATTGCTATTTATCTAATTTCTCACAATTTTGATTTTTTTTCTTTAAAATGTTGTCTTTGTTAAGAGATGGAACATTGGTATTGTTTAGGTTGCCCCACATTGCTAGAAGATGGAAAATTAGGTAATGAAGATGTGTATATAAAAAGGTTGATTGATGTTGTTGAAAAATGTGAAATGGTGTTTGAAAAAATATAGTTAAACTCAAGTTTAATGATTAAGTTAAATATTTTTTGGTTTATTTTAAAATGATTTGAACCAAAGTTAATGATTTTAACATCAATCTTTAATTTTTTATATATATAAAAGCAAAACCTTAGGAGGATGACATGACACAATGAGAAGCTTCCATTGCTATTTATCTAATTTCTCACAATTTTGATTTTTTTTCTTTAAAATGTTTTCTTTGTTAAGAGATGAAACATTGAGATTGTTTAGGTTGTCCCACATTGGTAGAAGATGGAAAATCTTTATATATATAAAAGAAAAACCTTAGGAGGATGACATGGCACAATGAGAAGCTTCCATTGCTATTTATTTAATTTCTCACAATTTTGATTTTTTTCTTTAAAATGTTGTCTTTGTTAAGAGATGGAACATTGGTATTGTTTAGGTTGTCCCACATTAGTAGAAGATGGAAAATTAGGTAATGAAGATGTGTATATAAAAAGGTTGATTGATATTGTTGAAAAATGTGAAATGGTGTTTGACAAAATATAGTTAAACTCAAGTTTAATGATTAAGTTAAATCTTTTTTGGTTTATTTTAAAATGATTTGAACCAAAGTTAATGATTTTAAAATAAATCTTTATATATATAAAAGCAAAACCTTAGGAGGATGACATGACACAATGAGAAGCTTCCATTGCTATTTATCTAATTTCTCACAATTTTGATTTTTTTCTTTAAAATGTTGTCTTTGTTAAGAGATGGAACATTGGGATTGTTTAGGTTGTCCCACATTGGTAGAAGATGGAAAATTAGGTAATCTTTATATATATAAAAACAAAACCTTAGGAGGATGACATGGTACAATGAGAAGCTTCCATTGCTATTTATCTAATTTTTCACAATTTTGATTTTTTCTTTTAAAATGTTGTCTTTGTTAAGAGATGGAACATTGATATTGTTTAGGTTGTCCCACATTGGTAGAAGATGGAAAATTAGGTAATAAAGACGTGTATATAAAAAGGTTGATTGATGTTGTTTAAAAATATGAAACGGTGTTTGACAAAATATAGTTAAACTCAAGTTTAATGATTAAGTTAAATCTTTTTTGGTTTATTTTAAAATGATTTGAACCAAAGTTAATGATTTTAACATCAATCTTTATATATATAAAAGCAAAACCTTAGGAGGATGACATGGCAAAATGAAAAACTTCCATTGCTATTTATCTAATTTCTTACAATTTTGATTTTTTTCTTTAAAATGTTGTCTTTGTTAAGAGATGGAACATTGGAATTGTTTAGGTGTCCCACATTGGTAAAAGATGAAAAATTAGGTAATCTTTATATATATAAAAGCAAAACCTTAGGAGGATGACATGGTACAATGAGAAGCTTCCATTGCTATTTATCTAATTTTTCACAATTTTGATTTTTTTTCTTTAAAATGTTGTCTTTGTTAAGAGATGAAATATTGGTATTGTTTAGGTTGTCCCACATTGGTAGAAGATGACATGGTACAATGAGAAGCTTCCATTGCTATTTATCTAATTTCTCACAATTTTGATTTTTTTTCTTTAAAATTTTGTCTTTGTTAAGAGATGGAACATTGGTATTGTTTAGGTTGCCCCACATTGGTAGAAGATGGAAAATTAGGTAATGAAGATGTGTATATAAAAATGTTGATTGATGTTGTTAAAAAATGTGAAATGGTGTTTGACAAAATATAGTTAAACTTAATTTTAATGATTAAGTTAAATCTTTTTTGGTTTATTTTAAAATGATTTTAACCAAAGTTTAATGATTTTAACATCAATATATAAATTAAATAATTAAACAACCAATATATACATCTAATTGTTTTTGTTTTTTTTGGTAAATTAACAATGCTTATAAATCAATGAATAAAAACCATAGGAGGATGACATGACACAATGAGAAGCTTCCATTGTTATTTATCTAATTTCTCATAATTTTGATTTTTTCTTTAAAATGTTGTTTTTGTTAAGAGACGGAACATTGATATTGTTTAGGTTATCCCACATTGGTAGAAGATGGAAAGTTAGGTAATGAAGATATGTATATAAATGGTTGATTGATGTTGTTGAAAAATGTGAAATGGTGTTTGACAAAATATAGTTAAACCCAAATTTAATGATTAAGTTAAATCTTTTTTGGTTTATTTTAAAATTATTTTAACCAAAGTTTAATGATTTTAACAACAATATATAAATTAAATAATCAAACAACCAATATATACATCTAATTGTTTTTTGTTTTTTTGGTAAACTAATAATGCTTATAAACCAATGAATATATAAATAAAAACTACAAGGTATTAACATGATATAATGAAAACTCAGTATGCTCAAATCATGAGTTGTGGTTGAGTTTGGGTTATTCCACATTGATGAGAAAGATAAATATTTGTTGGGTTATTGACCAGCATCTTCCTAAATCGAAACGTGGTGCTGGCTGCTACGCTATAAGGAAATAAAATTGCGTCTTCTTCATCAGCAATTGCTTTTGGCGTAGTGGTAAGCGCTTGATCCTAACATGTGGTATCAGAGCAGGTCACGGGTTCGAATCCCATGGAGTGCATTTAAATGCCAAAGGCATGCTGTGCAGCCATTGACTTCTAGCGAATATCTTGTTAGTGCTGGCAGATGCTGGGGGGGGGGGATTGTTGGGTCATTGACCAACATCTTCCTAAATCGAAACGTGGCGCTGGCTGCTACGCTATAAAGAAATAAAGTTGCGCATTCTCCATCAACAATTGCTTTTGGCGTAGTGGTAAGCGTTTGATCCTAACATTATAAAAAATATAGTTGTGTATATGAAAGGAGGACGATATCTTGAAAATCAATATCACTATAAATATATAAAGGAAGGCTATGAGATATTAAAATGCCACAATGAGAATTTAGCAATCTCAAATCATGAATTGTCGTTGAGTTTGAGTTATTCTACATTGATAAAAAAAATATAAATATATGAATGAAGGCTTTAATGTATTAACATGGCGGTGGGAATTTAGTATTCTCAAATTGTGGTTGAATTTGGTTATCCAATATTGATAAAAAGGAAAAATATTGGAAAATATAGTTCAATATATAAAAGGAGGGGGTATGGTTTGAAAATTGATATCAATATAAATATATAAAGGAACCTTATGAAACATTCGTTATTGGGTTAGCCATACACTTAATGTATTTCCGGCGCTTCACATGACATCATCAAATAGTACAAATATTGGAAGGAGGTAATGACATATATGAAAGGAGGGGGAATGCCTTGAAGATTAAAAAAGTTTGTGAGCTAAAAATGCGACATCTGCCATCCTATTTTTGGATTAAATTGTAATTTTAAAGCAATGTGATAAAAATATTTTATTAAAAAAAATACACCTTTCACTTTCATTAAATGTAAAATGTTCATTAGAATCGAATAAATACAATCATGAATAGAAATATAAATACAATGAAAATCAATATGAAATAAGTGTTAGCCAGAAGTTATTGACATGACAAAATGATAATTCAATATTTTTTTCAAATAACAAATTGTAGTTGAGCTTCGTTTAGCCCACATTAATAATAAACTGAAATATTGAAATAGACAGTTGAGTATATGAAAGAGAGACGTCTTCAAGTATTGGAAGAGTATTGACAAATGTAGAATGAAAATTTAGTATTCTCAAGATAACATCATAATTTTTTCTATAACTTACTTGACATGTGTTCTGATCATCGCGCAACGCGCGATGTCAAACACTAGTATGTATAAAAGGAAAACCCAAGAGTGATGAGGTGGCACCATGAGAGTTGAGTATTCTCAAAATGGTGGATTGTGGTTGAGTTGTAGCCATCCCACATTGGTGAGAAGTTGAAACATTGGAACAAAGATGTGTGTATAAGAAAAGTGAATGTGATGACTTTGTGTTCATTTTTAGAGTTGTCTTATTTTAGATAACTTATTTTTTGCATCATGAGAGTATTCTCAAATGATAGATAGTGGTTGAGTTTTAGCCCTCCCACATTGGTGAAAAATTGAAAATTTGGAGTGATGAGGTGGCACCATGAGAGTTGAGCATTCTTAAAATGGTGGATTGTGGTTGAGTTGTAGCCATCCCACATTGGTGAGAAGTTGAAACATTGGAACAAATAGGTGTGTATAAGAAAGGTGAATGTGATGACTTTGTGTTCATTCTTAGAGTTGTCTTATTTTAGATAACTTATTTTTTGCATTATGAGGGTATTCTCAAATGATAGATAGTGGTTGAGTTTTAGCCCTCCCACATTGGTGAAAAATTGAAAATTTGGAATAAAGATGTGTGTATAAGAAATGTGAATGTGATGCATTTGTGTCCATTCTCATAGGGTTGTCTTATTTTAGATAATCTTATTTTTGTATCATGAAAAATGGGTATTCTCAAATGGTTGATTGTAGTTTAGTTTTAACTATCCTATATTGGTGAAAAGTTAAAAATTTGGAATAAAGAGATGTGTATCAGAAAGGTGGATGTGATGTTTTTGTGTCAAATTTCATAGAGTTGTCTTATTTTGGATGACCTTTTTTTTGCATCATAAAAATTTAGTTTTCTCAAATAGTGGATTGTAGTTTATTTTTATCTATCCTACATTCGTGAGAAGTTAAAATCTTTATATATATAAAAGGAAAACCCAAGAGTGATGAAGTGGCACCATGGGAGTTGAGTATTTTCTAAATGGTGGATTGTGGTTGAGTTGTAGTCATCCCACATTGGTGAGAAGTTGAAACATTGGAACAAAGAGGTGTATAAGAAAGGTGAATGTGATGACTTTGTGTTCATTATTAGAGTTGTCTTATCTTAAATAACTTATTTTTTGCATCATGAGAGTATTCTCAAATGATAGATGGTGGTTGAGTTTTAGCCCTCCAATATTGGTGAAAAGTTGAAAATTTGGAATAAAGATGTATGTATAAGAAATGTGGATTTGACGCATTTGTATCTATTCTCATAGAGTTGTCTTATTTTAGATGAACTTCTTTTTGCATCATGAAAAATGGGTATTCTCAAATGGTGGATTGTAGTTTAGTTTGAACTATCCCACATTGGTGAAAAGTTGAAAATTTGGAATAAAAAAATGTGTATAAGAAAGGTGTATGTGATGATTTTGTATCAATTCTCATAGAGTTGTCTTATTTTGGATGACCTTCTTTTTGCATCATAAAAATTTAGTTTTCTCAAATAGTGGATTGTAGTTTAGTTTTAGCTATCCTACATTCGTGAGAAGTTAAAAATTGGAATAAAGAAGTGTGCATAAGAAAGCTGGATATAATGCATTTGTGTCTATTTTAGATGACATTTTTTTACAAAAAAAAAATATCATCAATCATCAATATATATATATGTAACACCCGTAAATTCAGGTAAGTTGAGGTTTTGTTAATCTTACGTTTATGTGCTTATCAAAGTAGAACGTATGTGTTTAATTGCCATTTTAATCTGTGATTAATTGCTCGATATCGAATTGGGAGTTTTAGACTTGTGTTTGGTAAACAGGGAGTTTCGCGACTTAGTCGCCAGTGGAAGTCACGGCACAAGCCGCGTAGTCCACTGGGGTGTTTCGGGTTTGAGGAATCTCGCGACTTAGGCGCGGGTTATAGTCGCGGCACTAGCCGTGTGATTCACTGTGTTCAAATTGGTCGGGATAGCGGGCGACTTATGACGCGGGTCCAAGTCGCGATCGACCTGCAGTCCCTTAAACCCTTCTTTGGCCGATTTTCTCTCATTTTGGTTCTTACATTCCCTCTCCATTGGCGATTTTAGAGCTCACTAAATCAGCTCCTTTCCTCACCAAACCCTACCTCTCATAATTACAACCTACATTGGTGGTTGGAATATTGGAACCTTGCATTTACTCTCCTCAAGTCTACAAGCTTCACCTACAAGTCTCCATCTTCATTATCTAACTTCTAGGGTTCCATATTTTCTAGGTTTTGGTTCAAAACCTAGATTGTGAGTTTACTAAACCTTTGTTAAAACTAGATACACATCAAAATCTTCTGTATGTTATTTCATTCTCTATGTGTTTAAGTATTTGGGATTTCTTGATGAAAATGGTTAGAAATATGGACATTGGTGATATGCTATGTTTTATGTTATGTGTACCATCATTTGGGGCTTTTCCCATGGATATGTAAAATGGGTACCTCGATATGTTAAATGTATGCATATATGTGTGTTATGATGACTTTAGTTGGAATATCACTTTGGTGACATAGTCATATGCATGATGAATATAATTGTCATTTAGGACTTTTGTTGGACTTCATGAGGATAGGATGGTAACATTGTACCCTTAGTCGGTATGGAAATATGTTGGGTTGAAATATACCTAAGGACCTCCTATATGCATTATGTTGGACGAATCAAGGCAAGTTCACTAGGAGGATGCAGTCTTGGGGCACCACCGGAATGGTATGTGCCTAGACCTCCACCACTCGGAAAGTTTCCTTTACGGTCTGATCTCCGGGTGTGCCGGGCCTTTGGGGTGTTCCTTGTTAAGGGCATCAAGGTGCATTGACTCTTTGGAGTGGAATTGATTGGTGTTTTGGGTCTCCCCTAATGACTCCACATATATTTGGACACTGGTTAACTGCTGATAAGAAATTGTGACTGTTCATGCATGCTTATTATTGTCCAACTCACTAGGCTTTTTGGCCTAACACTTGTTTGGTGTCGATGTGTATCTCAGGTGTTAGCGGCGCGGCTCCTAGACAAGTTTAGATGCTTGGGCAAGAGTTTGGGGATTTTGGCACTTGAACTAGTTTTGGAAGATATGGGTTTATAGATGACACCCCTTTTGTAATCTCTTCTCTAGATGTAGAAATTAGATTAGTTGGTTGTTGTTTATTTATCCGTTAAATTGCAGATTCGTGATTAAACAGGTTGTTTGTATATTTCCCCTTTTTGGGAGGCTCTTGCTATGACAAACTTTCTACCACTTCTCCATTTATGGAAAGTTTTTGTTATCCCTATTTTTAGGGTGTTACAAGTTGGTATCAAAGCTTTAGTTTAAGTGAACTAGGTATTGTTTAGCATATCTAGACTTAAGCTTTAGACTTTATGACTTCACTGTCCACTTGGGGTAGAAATCCTAGGTGGGGAGAGCGTTAGGATTACAAAATTACTTTAATTGAAAGTTGTGATGATGGTGACAAGAATTCTTGTGTATGGTTTGTTCATAATTTCACTTAGCTACTGCTATTATGAATGCATTGTTACGTGAGCATACTTGGTTTACTATTATTATAATAATTGATGAAGGTATTAGTATGTACAATGAGTTAAACTCGTTTAGTCTTTTCTCAATCTCCTTCTCGTGCTGGTGTGGCAGTGATCAATGGTAAACACTCGAAGTAGATTACCGGACATGCCAGAGGGGCAACCAGAAGTGGAATCTGCAACAGTACGACCCGGTGGGGGCAACCTCCGATGACATTCCTATACCTAGAATTTTGGGAGGAGGGCCTGAGCATATTCCACGCCGGAACCTCAACACAGATAACGCCATCATGGAGGAAGTTACCATGGAGACCCGACTTCGAGATAGCATGATGTTGGCTATGAATGTGGCCCTGGCCCAACAACAGTTGGCCATGACTTCGGCCATGACCCAACAACAAGAGTTTTTCATGAAACTCCTAGAGGATCGAGACGCTAGCCACCGACAACCTGAGACGATGGCTGAAAACATTATTGTGGGGTCGGGTGGACCATATGTGGTAACAGTTGAGGAACCATCCGCTGAAGGGATTCGGATGAAGACTAAGGGGTGCACTTACAAGACGTTTCTGGGTGCCACACTAAGGAGTTTGCTGGTTCAGATAACCCGGTTGCTTGCATGTACTGGCTCAAAGAGGTAGAGATGGCCTTTGAGTCAAGTGAGTGTGATCCCTCTCAACGGGTCAAGTTTGCTTCTCAACTACTCCGGGGAGAGGCTTTGATTTGGTGGAATCTCACTCGATCAGTCCTCACTCCTGAAGTTCTGGCTAAGTTAACTTGGCCGGTGTTCAAAGAGAAGATTATGGACAAGTATTGTAGCGAGCGTTCGATGGACAAGTTGGAGCGGGAGTTCCGAGATCTGAAGAAAGGGACCTGTCTGTGGTTGGCTACTCCAAACTCTTTTTGGAGAAACTAAACTTGGTGGGACATCTAGTCCCCGATGAAAGGTCAAAGATTAAAGCCTATCACCAAGGGTTACCTGCCGGGATGCGATCGTCGATAAGAAATGCTAAGTGTTCGACGTTACAAGAGGTTATCGAAGAGTCCTTGCTCGTTGAGGACGACATCAATGCCGAAAGGGAAGAGAAGAGGTTGGTTGGTGAGAAACGGAAGTGGGAAGGACCATCCGGGCCCGTTCATCAGTCGAGACCCTTTGTAAGTGGGAAAGCGGGTGATCAACGTCGTGAAGAACGGTGGTGTTCCAAGTGCAGGTCAAAGCACTCGGGACCATGTACTACCAGAACTTACTCCGGTTCAGCCAAGTGCGCCAAGTGTGGTAAGAAGAACCATACGACTCGAGAATGTTCCATCCAGGGATCGGTATGTTTTGAGTGCGGAGAACCGGGGCACATGAAAAGATTCTGCCCAAAGCTAGTTGGAGGAAATGGGGGAAATTCTGTGGGTTCGACGACCATAGTCGAGCAACCATAAAGGGCACCGAGTCGAGCTTTCCGGATGTCTACCAAGGAGGCAAGGGAGACCGCGGACGTCGTTTCGGGTACGTTCCTAGTAAACTCCTTGCTAGCTCGTGCTTTGTTTGATTCAGGTGCTACGTGTTCTTTTGTGTCGAATACCTTCTGTAAACGATTCACTATTCCTATTAGTGTCCTCCCCGATGCATTATTAGTAGAGATAGCCAATGGGGACCAGGTAATTATTCGAGACTGTTTTTGTAATTGCGCTATAGAGATCGATGGGAATCCTTTTGGGGTAGATTTGCTACCTATGGCCATAAGGGGTTTTGACGTGGTCATAGGCATGGATTGGTTAGTAAGGCACAAGGTCGACCTCTTTTGCTCTAAGAAGATGATTCAAGTGCCTTTGGAAGGAAGCAATGTGGTCATCATCTATGGAGAGAAAGGAAAGGGTCGCAACCATATAATCTCCTCTCTCAAGGCTCGCAAGTTCTTACCGAAGGGTTACCCTTCGTACTTGGACTACGTTGTGGACGCAAAGAAAGAAATGAAGTCGGTAGAAGATGTGGAGGTGGTACAAGATTACCCGGACGTCTTTCCGGAAGACTTACCCGGATTACCGCCGGAGCGACAAGTGGAGTTTCAGATTGACCTCACACCGGGAGCGACTCCGATAGCTTGTGCTCCATATCGTTTGGCACCGACAAAAATGAAAGAGATGATGACGCAAATTCAAGAGTTGTTGGAGAAGGGCTTCATTCGACCAAGTTCATCTCCTTGGGGAGCACCGATACTATTCGTGAAGAAGAAGGATGGATCTATGCGGATGTGCATAGATTATCGGGAGTTAAACAAAGTCACGGTGAAGAACAAGTATCCCTTACCTCGCATTGACGACCTTTTTGATCAACTTCAAGGCGCGGGATGTTTCTGGAAGATTGATCTTCGATCCGGTTATCATCAAGTGAGAGTGAAGAACGAAGACATTCCGAAGACAGCTTTTCGGACGAGATACGGTCATTATGAGTTTTTGGTGATGCCTTTTGGCTTAACCAACGCTCCGGCCGTATTCATGGATCTAATGAACCGTGTGTGTCGCCCATTCTTGGATAAATCCATGATCGTCTTCATCGACGATATTCTAATATATTCAAAGGATGAGTCCGAGCATGGAAAACACTTACGGGAAGTATTAGAAGTTCTAAGGAGAGAGAAGTTGTTCGCGAAATTCTCGAAGTGCGAATTCTGAGTTCAAGAGGTGCAATTCTTGGGGCATGTGGTATCGAAGGACGGCGTAAAGGTGGATCCGACAAAGATCGATGCAATGATGAGTTGGTTGCCTCCAACAAGTCCGACGGAGATTCGAAGCTTCTTAGGTTTGGCGGGTTACTACCAGCGTTTCATCCAAGACTTTTCCAAGATAGCTATACCGCTCACTTCTCTTACAAGGAAGAACGTCAAGTTCCTTTGGACCGATGCACAAGAGCAAGTCTTTCAGACGCTCAAGAGGAAGTTGTGCGAAACTCCGATCTTATCCCTACCCGAAGGATCGGAAGATTTTGTTGTGTTTAGTGACGCTTCCAAGATGGGGCTTGGGTGTGTCCTAATGCAAAGGGGGAAAGTAATAGCCTACGCGTCACGACAATTAAAGGATCATGAGAAGAACTATCCGACTCATGATTTGGAGTTGGCGGCGGTAGTTTTCGCATTAAAGTTGTGGCGACACTACTTGTATGGGACCAAGTGTACTCTTTTCACGGATCACAAGAGTCTTAAGTACATCTTCGATCAAAAGGAACTCAACATGCGACAAAGGAGATGGCTAGAGCTCTTGAAAGATTATGATTGTGATTTACTCTATCATCCTGGTAAGGCCAATGTAGTGGCGGACGCTTTAAGTCGGAGGAGCCATGATGGTGGTGTTAATTTGTCCCTTACAGGAATCGATGTGGTATCAAGTTTGGTGGAAAACATCAAGACGTGGCAAGTGGAAGCGCTCAAGGAGCAAAATCTCAAATCCGAGATCATGGTAAAGCAAAGTGGGCTTTTGACGGAAGATAGTCGCGGACTCAAACTCTTCCAAGGTCGAGTTTGGGTGCCGAAGTTGGGCGGAAATCGGGAATTACTTCTAGAATACGCGTACAAGTTGAAGTATTCTATACATCCCGGTAGTACCAAGATGTATAGAGACTTAAAATTAAATTATTGGTGGCCAGTGATGAAGTTAGATGTGGCTAACTATGTAGAGAGATGTGTCACATGTCTTCAAGTCAAGGCGGAACATCAAAGGTCGTATGGGAGTTTACAACTATTGTCTATTCCCGAGTGGAAATGGGACAACATCACCCTGGACTTCGTAACGAAGCTACCAAAGACCTTGCGAGGCCATGATACAATTTGGGTGATCGTGGATCGATTGACCAAGAGCGCACACTTTCTTGTGATGCGGGAGTCCTTGCCGATGGAGAAACTGGCTAAACTGTACATCGATGAGGTTGTGTCGAGGCATGGGGTTCCACAATCTATCGTATCGGATCGAGATAGCCGTTTCACGTCGAACTTTTGGGCAAGCTTGCAAAAGGAGTTGGGTACCAGATTAAATTTGAGCACGGCGTATCATCCTCAAACGGATGGTCAAAGTGAAAGGACGATTCAAACGCTCGAAGATATGCTGAGGTCATGTGTGATAGACTTCGGGGGAAGTTGGGATTCACATCTACCATTGGTAGAGTTCGTGTACAACAACAGTTACCATTCTAGCATTGGCATGACACCATTCGAGGCGTTGTACGGACGAAAGTGCCGAACTCCAGTTTGTTGGTTAGAAGAGGGCGAAAAGCAATTCTCCGGGCCAGAAATAGTGCAAGAGACGGCGGACAAGGTGAAAGAGATTCGAGAAAGGCTAAAGGTGGCGCAAGACCGACAAAAGAGCTATACGGACAAGAAGAGGAGACCAGTTGAGTTTCAAATGGGTGACCGAGTCATGTTGAAGGAGTCCCCGTGGAAGGGGATCATACGTTTCGGGAAGCGTGGAAAACTTAGTCCTCGTTTCCTCGGACCATTCAGTATTTTGGAAAAGATTGGTTTGCAAGGCTACCAGTTGGATTTATCACCGAAAATGGATGGAATACATCCTACATTCCACGTGTGTTACCTTCGGAAATGTCTAGCCAAAGAAGAAAGCGTGATCCCTTTGTCGGAAATTCGGGTGGACAATGGAAATCGTTGTGTGGAAGAACCGGAGTCGATTTTGGAATCGAAGGTGAAGAAGTTAAGACATAAAGACGTAATCATGGTTAAAGTTCAATGGAAGCATCATCGGGGTGCTAACATTACTTGGGAGTCCGAAGATGATATGCAGAAGCGTTACCCTCACTTGTTTGCTTAGAGTGAGATTTCGGGGACGAAATCCTAATTAGGTGGGGAGGATTGTAACACCCGTAAATTCAGGTAAGTTGAGGTTTTGTTAATCTTACGTTTATGTGTTTATCAAAGTAGAACGTATGTGTTTAATTGCCATTTTAGTCTGTGATTAATTGCTCGATATCGAATTGGGAGTTTTAGACTTGTGTTTGGTAAACAGGGAGTTTTGCGACTTAGTCGCGAGTGGAAGTCGCGGCACAAGCCGCGTAGTCGACTGGGTGTTTTGGGTTTGAGGAATCTCGCGACTTAGGCGCGGTTTATAGTCGCGGCACTAGCCGCGTGATTCACTGTGTTCAAATTGGTCGAGATAGCGGGCGACTTATGACGCGGGTCCAAGTCGCAGCACAAGTCGCGATCGACCTGCAGTCCCTTAAACCCTTCTTTGGCCGATTTTCTCTCATTTTGGTTCTTACATTCCCTCTCCATTGGCGATTTATAGCTCACTAAATCAGCCCCTTTCCTCACCAAACCCTACCTCTCATAATTACAACCTACATTGGTGGTTGGAATATTGGAACCTTGCATTTACTCTCCTCAAGTCTACAAGCTTCACCTACAAGTCTCCATCTTCATTATCCAACTTCTAGGGTTCCATATTTTCTAGTGGATTGTGAGTTTACTAAACCTTTGTTAAAACTAGATATACATCAAAATCTTCTGTATGTTATTTCATTCTTTATGTGTTTAAATATTTGGGATTTCTTGATGAAAATGGTTAGAAATATGGACATTGGTGATATGCTATGTTTTATGTTATGTGTACCATCATTTGGGGCTTTTCCCATGGATATGTAAAATGGGTACCTCGATATGTTAAATGTATGCATATATGTGTGTTATGATGATTTTAGTTGGAATATCACTTTGGTGACATAGTCATATGCATGATGAATATAATTGTCATTTGGGATTTTTGTTGGACTTCATGAGGATAGGATGGTAACATTGTACCCATAGTCGGTATGGAAATATGTTGGGTTGAAATATACCTAAGGACCTCCTATATGCATTATGTTGGACGAATCAAGGCAAGTTCACTAGGAGGATGTAGTCTTGGGGCACCACCGGAATGGTATGTGCCTAGACCTCCGCCACTCGGAAAGTTTCCTTTACGGTCTGATCTCCGGGTGTGCCGGGCCTTTGGGGTGTTCCTTGTTAAGGGCATCAAGGTGCATTGACTCTTTGGAGTGGAATTGATTGGTGCTTTGGGTCTCCCCTAATGACTCCACATATATTTGGACACTGGTTAACTGTTGATAAGAAATTGTGACTGTTCATGCATGCTTATTATTGTCCAACTCACTAGGCTTTTTGGCCTAACACTTGTTTGGTGTCGATGTGTATCTCAGGTGTTAGCGGCGCGGCTCCTAGACAAGTTTAGATGCTTGGGCAAGAGTTTGGGGATTTTGGCACTTGAACTAGTTTTGGAAGATTTGGGTTTATATATGACACCCCTTTTGTAATCTCTTTTCTAGATGTAGAAATTAGATTAGTTGGTTGTTGTTTATTTATCCGTTAAATTGCAGATTCGTGATTAAACAGGTTGTTTGTATATTTCCCCTTTTTGGGAGGCTCTTGCTATGGCAAACTTTCTACCACTTCTCCATTTATGGAAAGTTTTTGTTATCCCTATTTTTAGGGTGTTACAATATATATATATATATATATATATATATATATATATATATATAAATATTTATATAAAGAACCAATAGGTCGTGAGATGACACCTTGAGATATGAATATTCTCAAATGGTGAATTGTGGTTGAGTTTGGCTATCTCACTTTGGAGAAAAGTTGAAATATTAGAATAAGGAGGTGTGAATAAGAAATGAGATGTGATGCCGTTGTATTCATCCATGGGGTTATGACTCATAAGTTTTATTTTGGACGGAATTTTTGCAACAAAAATAAAAGATTCTTATTATATAAAAAAATCAATCAATAAATATGTTAAAAAACCAATAATTGAACAAAAGAGTCAGGAAATGACACAATCGTTGAGAAGTTGAAAAATTAATTCTTTTATATATATAAAAAAAGAACCATAGAGAATGACGAGACATTGAGATTTAAGTATTCTCAAATCTAGCATGTAGAGATGTTACTCATCCCACATTGATAAGCAAATGTAAAATTGGAGAATGTAGGTAGCTATAAGAAAGGAGGATATTTGGACTTGATATAAGATCTGAGTATTTTTCAAATAGTGCATTGAGGTGTTGTTTTACACATCTCACATTGATGTGTTGAGAAGTTGAAAAATTAGAATTTTTTTATATATAAAAAAGAAAGAACCATAGAGAATGACAAGACATTGTGACATTTGAGTATTCTCAAATCTAGCATTGTAGCGATGTTACTCATCCCACGTTGATAAGTAAATGTAAGATTGGAGAATGTAGGTAGCTATAAGAAGGGAGGACATTTGGATTTGATGACACTTTAGTATTTTCAAATACAACATTATGGTGTTGTTTTACACATCTCACATTGATGAGAGAATATAAGATTGAATAATTGAGGTAGTTATAAGAAATAAGGAGATTTGGATTTTGATAAATTAAAGTATTATTTGGCTAAATATTTTCTTTTTGGCTGACCTTATTTTTCTTAAAGAAAAAACTATTTATACAAGCAAATAAATTGATAGATAAATGTATACAAATCATCATATTTCATCAATTTATATAATATTATCAAATGTTGAACCACAATGCCTTTTTTATTATCTCATAATTCACAAGAAAATTTAAGTATTCTCAAATCTTGAATTGTAATGTTATTTGGTTATCCCACATTGATAGAAAGACGATAAATTTGTAAGAATGTATGAGTATGTAAAAGGTGAATGGATGTCTTATTTGATATCCCACATCGACGGAAAGACAATAGATTTGAAAGATAATGTTAGTATATAAATGCTGGATGGGATGTCTTATTTGTTTATCCAACATCTGTGAAAAACGATAAAGTGGAAAGATGAGGTTAGCATATAAAAGGTGGATGAGATATTTTATTTGGTTAGTCCACAATGACGGAAAGATAATAAATCTCGAAGAAGAATTCAAACACGCGGCATTTTAATGGGAATGATCAAACCATGAGAACGAATCTACAGGGCTATCACCTTCTTTTGCCAGATCTTCCAAAGAACAATAACGATATGAGTGTGTGACATGTCTTTTGATTCCAAATAACATAACATCAAAAATTATTGTTGATACATCTCAAACTCTTCGTAATAATAAACCGCTATCAATACATTAAAATGAACCACTTATGGAAATACACTCTTCATTGTAAATGTATCTAATTAATTATTAACTAAAAAATTACGTTTTATCTTAAATTGGTCAAGTACTTACTTAAAATATTTATTGCTACCGCGCAACGCGCGGGGTCGACTCTAGTTATATATAAAAGTAACACTCAAGAGTGATGAGGTGGCACAATGAGAAACATTCCTTGGTATTTATCTAATTTTCTAGAATCTTGATTTATTTTTAAATAATAGTCATACATTAAATGTCTATCATTAATTATTAAAACTTTTCATTTTTCATTTTAAGATATATAAAAATCATTAAAAACTTTATTTTTATTTAACTTTCACTTTTAAATTTTAAAGCCAATTAATATATGTATTGAACTTTAAAATTTTCATGAAATATAAAAAACCAATATTCTGTATATATTACATCAATATATATATATATATATATATAGGGTCAGGTTCAGGGAAACCTAAAAAAAAACGGAAAACTGAGAAATACCCTGGTAGCCTTTAATCTAAACGGTATGCACTTGTGCATACAAGTAATTAATTTGTTTTTTGGTTTTTATGCACAAGTGCATATATGCACTTGTGCATATGCACGTGTGCATGTTCTAAATTACTTGTATGTATAAGTGTATACTGTCCAGATTAAAGGCTACCAAGGTGTTCCTCAGTTTTCTGTTTTTTTGAGGTTTTCCTTTGAACATCCCTCTCTATTTCTCTCTCTCTCTCTCTCTCTCTCTATATATATATATATATATATATATATATATATATATATATATATATATATATATATTGTAACACCTTAGGCATATCCGATATCGGCCGTGGACAGGAGTGATGCTGGGTGTTATAAGTAATATCTTGGCCTTCCTAACAACAACGCGTTTTGGGGCCACAAGCACGTCAGGTTCTGGGAACTCTGAGGTTAAGCGTGCTTGGGTGAGAGTAGTCCCAGGATGGGTGACCCCCTGGGAAGTTTCTCACCAGGTCGCCAGAAACAAATCCGTGCGCTACACGTTGGTTAAATCCAGGGGCAAAGCGGACAATATTGTTGTCGAGGTAGGCGGGATGTTACAGATGGTATCAGAGCCACTCCTGTGCCGTTCGGGATATGGGGCAAAACCTCATCGAGGACGATGAGTCCCAAGGGGGGGTGTTTGTAACACCTTAGGCATATCCCATATCGGCCGTGGACAGGAGTGATGCTGGGTGTTATAAGTAATATCTTGGCCTTCCTAACAACAACGCGTTTTGGGGCCACAAGCACGTCAGGTTCTGGGAACTCTGAGGTTAAGCGTGCTTGGGTGGGAGTAGTCCCAGGATGGGTGACCCCCTGGGAAGTTTCTCACCAGGTCGCCAGAAACAAATCCGTGCGCTACACGTTGGTTAAATCCAGGGGCAAAGCGGACAATATTGTTGTCGAGGTAGGCGGGATGTTACATATATATATATATATATATATATATATATATATATATATATATTTATTTATATATATTACAATAAATAATTTTATGAATTTATTTATTATTTATTATTTTTTTTAGTAAGATAACAATCATAATAAATAATTTTTTTTATTAAATGAGTCTATTTTCTTTCTTAGTAAGATAACAATGCTTATAAATCAAAACTTTTATTGAATAAGTCTATTTTTTTATTTATTTAGTAAGTTAAATGAGTCTATTTATTTAATTTTTTATTTCTTGATAAGTTAACAAATGTTTATAAATGAATAAAATGAGAATCAATTCTATTATTTTTTTAAGAACATATATATAGAATCAATTCTATTACTTATTTATTTACTTATAATCAATTCTATTATTTTTTTAGTAAGATAACAATGATTATAAATAATTTTTTTATTAAATGAGTGTTTTTTTTCTTAGTAAAATAACAATACTTATAAATCAAAACTTTTATTAAATGTGTCTATTGTTTTATTTATTTAGTAAGTTAAATGAGTCTATTTATTTATTTTTTAATTTCTTAATAAGTTAACAAATGTTTATAAAAGACTAAAATTAGAACCAATTCTATTAGTTTTTTTAAGAAATATTAGTTGATGGAATATACATTATATAAATTAAATAAAAAAGTTACTAGGATGTTGGGTGCCCCTATGGCATCTCCAGAATCCAAAATTTCATAAACCCTGCATCCTGATTTTTCCTAACTTTTTGATTTATTTATAATTGATTCTCAGACGCATCAACTTCCTCACCCGACCAGGCCCGTTAAACCCAAAGAAACCTCCTGGAGCAGCGATGAATATGAAGTGGCGGAGCTTAGGGATGTTGGTGGTGAAACCATATGAGACGGATAGGGATGTTGGTGGTGAAACCCACTAGAATCCCTTCTCCACGCATCAGTCCAGACACCGATTTCAACCGATTTCCATTTGTGAACATCGATTTCAATCAGTGCAGATTTTATTTCAGCGTTCTTTCCTGAGACGGAAATCATATTGCAGAAAAATAACTCTGCAAATCCCTAACCGTCTCCATTCATTCGCCGTTGAATTCATCTCTTGATTTGGTCTTCTCCCTGAGTGATCTTCTCCTGGTACGACTTACTCTTATCTTTCGATTTGTTCTTCATTCCATGAATCAACAAAATCGTTTTTTGGGTTTGCTTCTGTGTTCTTCATCAACATTTTTGCCCCCATAGATTCCTATTGAACTTTTATGAGGATATCTGTGTTGGACGGAGGGATGCTATATGTGGGCAATAAGTAAACCCCATTGAGCTTAATGTATTTATGTTCTTTTGTTTATTATGTAGATGCTATTAGCTAGATTCAAATGGTCAAATCTTTGAAAGAGAAGTGATGCCTTTGATTCATGCAGTAATAAATGGCTCCAATGCCACTGTCTTTGCTTATGGTGCTACCAGTAGTGGGAAGACTTTTACAATGCAGGTTTGTTCTTAGTTTATTGACTAATTTTGATTTGGTGATAGGCTGATTTATGTTCTTTAGTCTACTGACTGTCAATTGTTTTTTAGTTCAAACTCCAAAATGTGGTACCAAAGAAAGAAAAGTGTTATAATCAGACCTTTAGGACTAAGACTGATATTCTGTTGTCTGTGTTTGAATCATAGGTCCATATCTAGAAGCCTTGATATCTGAGTTTTGCATGAGGATATTTGTGGGTATCCTTGCACTTCGCTGCCTAAACAAAAACATTTATAATCACGTCCATATCGGTTGCACCATCATTGTCCAACTCTCATCCAAATTATTAAGAAATTAAAGTAAAGATTGAGGGAGTTAATTAGTTTACAAATTGAAAGAATGTCTGCTAACTATAGCTTAAACCATCCAACTATGTTCTTAGTCCACCCATTGTCATTGCTTTTGAGATTGAGGGAGTTTAATTAATATAATGTTGCACATGAAGATCTCTCTCTTCCGTAAACGCTTCTACCTGGGGTTCCCGTACTAGGGTTCGAATATGGGGGAGACAGGATGTCTTTTCCGGTGCAGGCTTATAGAGGTAGGGCTGTAGGGTCCACAAAAATGGACCACGGGGCCTTGGGTCCCCGCCAATAAACCTTTTTTTCTGTTTCCTACTTATTATTGCATAAATATCCTATTTAGCTATTTTGTTATACTTGACAGAAGTAAGAGCCAGATGAAGGCCTAAATAATACTGCTCAAAACCAGCCAAACATGTCAGCCTCGACCTCAAATACTGCTTCCTCATTTTTTCTAACCTTTTTATTTTTCTTTTATACTTAAAATATTGATTGTCCTCAAACTGATCAAAATCCTCACAATTTTCTCACAATGTTATGTTTTTCTTCTCTCCATGCAGACAAGACATCGATTTCAATCTATGTACATCGATTTAACTAAATCACTAATTGCAGGTTATACCGTTCACATTGATCAACGTTTTTCAAATCATGAACGTAGACGAAGAGATTTAACAACTCAAAGAAGAAATCAAACGACTCGGCCACAAACAACGCGATGGATCTTATAAGGTAATCTTGCTCTCCAAATTCACAAACAGATTCTTCTTGATGTCATCTGTGTTTTGTTAAAACGTATAGAAGATTTGATAATTGATATCGTATCAATGTAGATGTAGATAACAATTTGGTAAATTTAAGGCAATTACTGATTGTGGCTGGTAGGAATTGGAATGGAAAGTGATGGAATTAAATTCTTTCACGTAAGACAAAGAATGATGAATTTCTTAATTTGTAGAATTCAAAGGATTCCATCATGTGAACCAAACATATGAATTGGATATTGGTCAAGTAATTATCCATTCCAATTACTTCCAATTTCATGAACCAAACACCCCCTAATTCTCTAATTTCATTATTAAAATTTGCAGTAAATATTAATCCACCAAAAACCGTATCTAACCATTATATTTGGTAAGGAAACATGCCTGTATTACAATTTGCAAACCGTATCCAACAACTCCGAATATCAATGGGATTATCCATGTTGAAAGACGTTGAGCTACAGTGGTTGAGAACAATCTAATTACTCTCTCTACATTCATAACAGTAAGTAGGTAGTTCAATTGGACTTGGGTTTTACAGGCTTGGTGTTCCACTAGGAAATATTATGCTGGAACCACCAACTTGATCCCACTTATGCTCTATAGCAAAACAATTCCTACAAGGCTTAACCAAGAAAATTGTGGACTATTATATATGTATGTATATACCTATATAGATGTTTCATCATAACTTGGTGCCTGTAAGATTCCCTGATATATACTGCAAATGTATAGGGATAATCTGAATTGTGAAACCTACTTTAATTAGCTATCAGTTGATTGTGCTCATAGAGAATGTGATTGCAGGGTTTGCTTGGTGCTTTGATACGGTTGCTGGACGATTTAGTGTGGGGTACATCATTTATGTTTGTTGCTTTTGGTGGTAGCCTGGGATCAGTAGACCTATAATTTTAAATAAGTGATCTTACACTATAATGACACTATTTGGAGGTTTAACCTTACAGATTGAAACAACTATTAACATCACAATAATTATCTTTTCCCAATTTAACTGCCAAGAGCTTTTTGAGTTTTTATGCATCTGTTCTAGAGTAAGTTCGTTCAATAATGGTAAGTTAACTTATTACAGATTTTGTTCTCTGGTGGATTTTGGTATGTTAAGGTATTAGATAGTTTCGTCATTCTAGATTTAGCTAGAGGTCTAAGCACAGAGGTTTCTTTCACTGCTATCTGTATGAGGTGATATTCTGTGGTTAATCAATTTCCAAATCATATACCACTGAAGGGCATGGCCTTCAGCAATCATGGATACAATATCTGGTTATATAAAAAAGAGATCCAAATTTTAAACATTTCAGTTAGAAAAGAGAGATGTATGGTTCTGAGTAGTGCGTTGTAATATGAATTTAGGGCAATTATTGATTGTTGGTAAATTTGTAACACCCTAAAAATAGGGATAACAAAAATCCGAAAAACAGACATGAGGTATACCAAAAATTGCCATAGCAAGAGCCTCCCAAAAGTGGGGAATATAAATGAATAACCTGTTTAATCACAATTTGTAATTTAACGGACAATAAACAACAACCAACTAATCTAATTTCTACAACTAGAAAAGAGATTACAAAAAGGGTTGTCATCTATAAACCCAATTGATCTATATCCAAAGGCATAACGCGTCTGTGTGTAAATCCCCAAGCTCTCCCCCAAAGCAACTAACCCAGCTTAGGACCGGCGCCGCTAGAACCTGAGATACACACCGACACCAAACAAGTGTTAGGCCAAAAAGCCTAGTGAGTTGAACAAATAATAAGCATGCATGAATAGTTACATTTCTTATCAGCAGTTAACCATAGTTCAACAGATGTGGAGTCAATAGGGGAGACCCATAGCACCAATCAAGTCCCACCCAAGAGTCGATATACCTTGATGCCCTTAACAAGGAACACCCCAAAGGCCCGGCCCATCCGAAGACTATCGCTAAGAAAATTCCCCGGATGGCGGAGGTCTAGGCACATACCATCACAGTGGCGCCCAAGACTACATCCTCCTAGTGTACTGACTTGGTTCGTCCACATAACATTTATAAGGGGGTCCTTTAGGTATATTTCAACCCACATAATTCAATACCAACTACGGGTATAATTTTACCACCTTATCCTCATGATGTCTAACAAAAGACCCAATGAAAATCATACATCATCATGCATATAAACATGTCACCCAAATGGTACTCCAAATAGAATCATCATCGTACTCATTTATGCATACCCTTAACATATCAAGATGTTCACATCATATATCCATGAGATAAGTCCCAAATAATGATACATAACAATATCCATGGCATATCACCCATATACATATATACATCTTTCAACTATTTTCATGAAGAAATCCCCAAACATTGAGCATATAGAGATAAAGTAACAATTAGAAGATTATGATGTGTATCTAGTTTTAACAAAGGTTTAGTAAACTCACAATCTAGGTTTTGAACCCAAAACCTAGAAAATATAGAAACCCTAGAAGTTTGGAGAAGATGAGCCTTGGAAGTGAGAAGTGAGAATCTTGAATAACACTTCAATAAGGACACTTGGATGAAGCTTGACGACCACTTAATGCTCCCAACAACCCAACACCTTGGAGATTAATGAGGTAGGTGAAGAAACCCTAAAAATCGCCTCTAGGAAGAACTCTCCCGTTTTTGTAAAGTGATAATGTGAGAAATGAGACTGCCAAGGAATTTAAAACCCCTCAGATGCCGCGGGCGATAGTGCCAAAGGGCACTATCGCGAGTCACAATCGCGAACACACACGCACCCGCGGTACGTCTTCCGCGAGTATGCCCGGCGATAGTGACAATGGTCACTATCGCGTGACACACACCCCTCTCGGTACAACTTGGGCGATAGTGCCCTCCGCGATAGTGCCAGGGGCACAATCGCGGGGCACAATCATGAGTCACCCAAAAATGGCCCAAAACTCAACCGAAAACTATAACGAGCACACGGTTTGAACGATTAACGAAGGAAATTCAATATATTACATTTTACATAGTCCATGATCATAAAATGCACATAAAGACACATATGCACATATAACGAAGTTAATGCATTAAAGGAGACAAAATACTTACCTTATAAATTTACGGGTGTTACAATCCTCTCCACCTAACCGGGATTTCGTCCCCGAAATCTTACCCTAATCAAACAAGTGAGGGTAACGCTTCTTCATATCATCTTCCGATTCCCAAGTAATGTTAGCACCCCGATGGTGCTTCCATTGGACTTTAACCATGACCACGTCTTTATGCCTCAACTTCTTCACCTTCGATTCTAAAATCGACTCCGGTTCTTCCACACAACGATTCCCATTGTCCACCCGAATTTCCGACAAAGGGATCACGCTTTCCTCTTCGGCTAGACACTTCCGAAGATAACAAACGTGAAATGTAGGATGTATCCCATCCATTTCCGGCGGTAAATCCAACAGATAGGCTTGTAAGCCAATCCTTTCCAAAATCTCAAATGGTCCAAGGAAACGAGGACTAAGCTTCCCGCGCTTCCCGAAACGTATGATCCCCTTCCACGGAGACACCTTTAACATAACTCGGTCACCCACTTGAAACTCAATCGGCCTTCTTTTCTTGTCCGCATAACTCTTTTGTCGATCTTGTGCCGCCTTTAGCCTTTCCCGGATTTCTTTTACCTTGTCGGCCGTCTCTTGAACTATTTTCGGTCCGGCGAATTGCTTTTCGCCCGTTTCTAACCAACAAACCGGGGTTCGGCACTTCCGTCCATACAAAGCCTCGAACGGTGCCATTCCGATACTAGAATGGTAACTTTTGTTGTACGCGAACTCCACCAACGGTAGATGTGAATCCCAACTTCCCTCGAAGTCTATCACACACGACCTCAACATATCTTCTAAGGTCTAGATTGTCCTCTCGCTTTGGCCATCCGTTTGAGGATGGTAAGCCGTGCTCAAATTTAGTCGAGTACCCAACTCCTTTTGCAGACTAGCCCAAAAGTTCGAAGTAAATCGACTGTCCCGATCCGACACAATAGATTGCGGAACTCCGTGCCTCGATACCACCTCATCAATATAAAGCTTGGCCAATTTCTCCATTGGCAAGGTCTCCCGCATTGCAATGAAATGCGTGCTCTTGGTCAACCGGTCAACGATTACCCAAATGGTGTCGTGGCCATGCAAGGTCTTTGGTAACTTGGTCACGAAATCCATAGTGACATTGTCCCATTTCCACTCGGGAATGGACAACGGTTGTAAACTTCCATACGGTCTTTGATGTTCCGCCTTGACTTGAAGGCACGTGACACATTTCTCCACATAGCTAGCTACATCTAGCTTCATCACCGGCCACCAATACATTAACTTTAAATTTCTATACATCTTGGTGCTACCGGGATGTATAGAGTATTTCGACTTATGCGCTTCTTCGAGGAGTAACTTCCGATTTCCTCCCAACTTCGGTATCCAAATCCGTCCTTGAAATAGTTTGAGTCCACGACCGTCTTCCGTTAAGAGCTCCCTTTGTTTCACCATGACCTCGTCTTTGAGGTTTTCTTCCTTAAGTGCTTCCTCTTGGCTTGCTTTAACACTCTCCAACAAACTTGACACCACATCGATCCTTGCAAGGGACATTTTGACACCATCACCATGACTCCTTCGGCTCAATGCATCCGCCACCACATTGGCCCTACCGGGGTGATAGAGTAGGTCACAATCGTAATCCTTCAAAAGCTCTAGCCATCTCCTTTGCCGCATGTTGAGTTCCTTTTGGTCGAAGATGTACTTGAGACTTTTGTGATCCGTGAAAAGAGTACACTTGGTCCCATACAAGTAGTGTCGCCACAACTTTAACGCGAAAACCACCGCCGCCAACTCCAAATCATGAGTCGGATAGTTCTTCTCATGATCCTTTAATTTTCGCGACGCGTAGGCTATTACTTTCCCTCTTTGCATTAGCACGCACCCAAGCCCCATATTGGAAGCGTCGCTATACACCACAAAGTCTTCCAATCCTTCGGGTAAGGACAAGATCAGAGCTTCACACAATTTCCTCTTGAGTGTCTGAAACGCTTGTTCTTGTGCATCGGTCCAAAGAAACTTGACGTTCTTCCTCGTAAGAGAAGTGAGCGGTGTAGCCGTCTTTGAGAAATCTTGAATGAAACGCCGGTAGTAACCTGCTAGACCCAAGAAGCTTCGGATCTCCGTCGGACTTGTTGGGGGTTCCCAACTCAACATTGCCTCGATCTTTGCCGGATCCACCTTTACGCCGTCCTTTGATACCACGTGCCCCAAGAATTGCACCTCTTGGAGCCAAAATTCTCACTTTGAGAACTTCGCGAACAGTTTCTCCTTCCTTAGAACTTCCAATACTTCCCGTAAGTGTCTTCCATGCTCGGACTCATCCTTTGAATATATTAAAATATCGTCGATGAAGACGATCACGGATTTATCCAAAAATGGGCGACACACACGGTTCATTAGATCCATGAATACGGCCGGAGCATTGGTTAAGCCGAAAGGCATCACCAAAAACTCATAGTGACCGTATCTCGTCCGGAAAGCCGTCTTCGGAATATCTTCGTTCTTCACTCTCACTTGGTGATAACCGGACCGAAGATCAATCTTCGAGAAGCATCCCGCTCCTTGGAGTTGATCAAAAAGATCGTCGATACGAGGTAGAGGATACTTATTCTTCACCGTGACTTTATTTAGCTCCCGATAATCTATGCACATCCGCATAGATCTATCCTTCTTCTTCACGAACAGTACCGGTGCTCCCCAAGGTGACGAACTCGGTCGAATGAAGCCCTTCTCCAACAACTCTTGAAGTTGCGTCATCATCTCCTTCATTTCTGTCGGTGCCAAACGATATGGAGCACGTGCTATCGGAGCCGCTCCCGGTGTGAGATCAATCTGAAACTCCACTTGCCGCTCCGGCGGTAATCCGGGTAAGTCTTCCGGAAAGAAGTCCGGATAATCTTGTACCACTTCCACATTTTCTACCGACTTCTTTTCTTTCTTTGCGTCCACAACGTAGGCCAAGTACGAAGGGTAACCCTTCGCTAAGAACTTGCAAGCTTTTAGAGATGAGATAATAGGATTATTCCTCCTTCCTTTCTCTCCATAAATAATAGCCACCCCATTTCCTGGCAATGGAACTTGGATCATCTTTTTGGAGCAAAAGATATCCGCTTTATGCCTTACTAACCAATCCATGCCTATGACTACATCGAACCCTCCTATAGCCATAGGTAACAAATCTACTCCAAAAGAATTTCTATCGATCTCTAGAGTGCAATCACAAAAGCGGTCACGAATGATCACTTGATCTCCATTAGCTATTTCTACTACTAACGCATCGGGAAGAACACTAACAGGAGTGGAGAATTGTTTACAGAAAGTATCAGACACAAAGGAACAGGTAGCACCCGAATCAAACAAGACGCGAGCAGGCATGGAGTTTACTAGAAACGTACCCGAAACGACATCTACGGTCTCCTTCGCCTCCTCGGTAGTTGGTGGTTGCTCGACTCGGTGCTCTTGGTGGTTGCTCGACTCTAGCCGTCGAACCCACATAATTTCCACCATTTCCTCTAACTAGTCTAGGGCACTCTCGCTTCATGTGCCCCGGCTCTCCGCATTCATAACATACTGACCCACGGAGGGAACATTCTCGAGTCGTGTGATTTTTCTTACCACACTTGGTACACCCGGCTGGACCGGAGAGAGTCCTTGTAGCACACGATCCCGAGTGCTTTGTCCTGCACTTGTGGCACCACCGGTCCTCACGGCGTTGATCACCCGACCTCCCGCTTACAAAGGGTCTTGATTGACGAACGGGCCCAGATGGCCCCTCCCACTTCCGTTTCTCCCCAACGTACCTCTTCTCATCCCTTTCCGAGTTGATGTCGTCCTCCACGAGTAAGGACTCCTCGATAACTTCTTGTAAAGTCGAACACTTTGCATTTCTCACCGTCGTTCGCATCTCGGCCGGTAATCCTTGATGATAAGCTTTAATCTTTGACCTTTCGTCGGGAACTAGATGTCCCACCAAGTTTAGTTTCTCCAAAAAGAGTTTGGAGTAGACAACAATCGACGTATTCCCCTTCTTCAGATTTCGGAACTCTCGCTCCAACTTGTCCAACGAACGCTCACTGCAGTACTTGTCCATCATCTTCTCCTTGAACACCGGCCAAGTTAACTTAGCCAGAACTTCCGGGGTGAGGGCGGATCGAGTGAGATTCCACCAAATCAGAGCCTCTCCCCGAAGTAATTGAGAAGCAAATTTTACCCGTTGAGAGAGATCACACTCACTTGCCTCGAAGGCCATTTCCATCTCTTTGAGCCAATACATACAAGCAACTGGGCTATCGAAACCCGCAAACTCCTTAGGATGACACCCTAGAAACGTCTTGTAGGTGCACCCTTTTGGCTTTGTTCTGATTCCCTCGGCGGATGGCTCTTCGACCGTCACCACATTCGGTCCTCCCGACCCCACAATAATGTTTTCAGCCATAGTCTCGGGCTGACGGTTACTGACGTCACGATCTTCTAAAAGTTTCATGAAAAACTCCTGTTGTTGGGTCATGGCCGAAGTCATGGCCAACTGTTGTTGAGCCAAAGCCGCATTCATAGCCAACATCATACTATCTCGAAGCCGGGTCTCCATGGTAACTTCCTCCAAGATGGCGTTACCTGTGTTGAGGTTCCGGCGCGGAATATGCTCAGGCCCTCCTCCTAATATTCTGGGTATGGGAATGTCATCAGAGGTTGCCCCCACCGGAGGTCGTACCGCTGCAGATTCCACTTCGGGTTGCCCTTCTGGCATGTCCGGTAATCTACTACGAGTGTTCACCATAAAAATCTACCATGTACGTACGAGAAATAGATTGAGAAAAGACTACACGAGTTAAACTCATTGTACGTACTAATACCGTCATCAATTATCATAATAATAGTAAACCAAGTATGCTCACGTAACAATGCATTCATAATAGCAGTAGCTAAGTGAAATTATGAACGAACCATACACAAGAATTCTTGTCACCATCATCACAACTTTTAATTAAAGTAATTCCGTAATCCTAACGCTCTCCCCACCTAGGATTTCTACCCCAAGTTGACAGTGAGGTCAAAAGTCTAAAGCTTAAGTCTAGATATGCTAAACAATACCTAGTTCACTTAAACTAAAGCTCTGATACCAACTTGTAACACCCTAAAAATAGGGATAACAAAAATCCGAAAATGAGGTATACCAAAAATTGTCATAGCAAGAGCCTCCCAAAAGTGGGGAATATAAATGAATAACCTGTTTAATCAAAATTTGTAATTTAACGGACAATAAACAACAACCAACTAATCTAATTTCTACAACTAGAAAAGAGATTACAAAAAGGGTTGTCATCTATAAACCCAATTGATCTATATCCAAAGGCATAACGCGTCTGTGTGTAAATCCCCAAGCTCTCCCCCAAAGCAACTAACCCAGCTTAGGACCGGCGCCGCTAGAACCTGAGATACACACCGACACCAAACAAGTGTTAGGCCAAAAAGCCTAGTGAGTTGAACAAATAATAAGCATGCATGAACAGTTACATTTCTTATCAGCAATTAACCATAGTTCAACAGATGTGGAGTCAATAGGGGAGACCCATAGCACCAATCAAGTCCCACCCAAGAGTCGATATACCTTGATGCCCTTAACAAGGAACACCCCAAAGGCCCGGCCCATCCAAAGACTATTGCTAAGAAAATTTCCCGGATGGCGGAGGTCTAGGCACATACCATCACAGTGGCGCCTAAGACTACATCCTCCTAGTGTACTGACTTGGTTCGTCCACATAACATTTATAAGGGGGTCCTTTAGGTATATTTCAACCCACATAATTCAATACCAACTACGGGTATAATTTTACCACCTTATCCTCATGATGTCTAACAAAAGACCCAATGTAAATCATACATCATCATGCATATAAACATGTCACCCAAATGGTACTCCAAATAGAATCATCATCATACTCATTTATGCATACCCTTAACATATCAAGATGTTCACATCATATATCCATGAGATAATTCCCAAACAATGATACATAACAATATCCATGGCATATCACCCATATACATATATACATCTTTCAACTATTTTCATGAAGAAATCCCCAAACATTGAGCATATAGAGATAAAGTAACAATTAGAAGATTATGATGTGTATCTAGTTTTAACAAAGGTTTAGTAAACTCACAATCTAGGTTTTGAACCCAAAACCTAGAAAATATAGAAACCCTAGAAGTTTGGAGAAGATGAGCCTTGGAAGTGAGAAGTGAGAATCTTGAATAACACTTCAATAAGGACACTTGGATGAAGCTTGACGACCACTTAATGCTCCCAACAACCCAACACCTTGGAGATTAATGAGGTAGGTGAAGAAACCCTAAAAATCGCCTCTAGGAAGAACTCTCCCGTTTTTGTAAAGTGATAATGTGAGAAATGAGACTGCCAATCAATTTAAAACCCCTCAGATGCCGCGGGCGATAGTGCCCGGCGATAGTGCCAAAAGGCACTATCGCGAGTCACAATCGCGAACACACACGCACCCGCGGTACGTCTTCCGCAAGTATGCCCGACGATAGTGACAATGGTCACTATCGCGTGACACACACCCCTCTCGGTACAACTTGGGCGATAGTGCCCTCCGCGATAGTGCCAGGGGCACAATCGCGGGGCACAATCATGAGTCACCCAAAAATGGCCCAAAACTCAACCGAAAACTATAACGAGCACACGGTTTGAACGATTAACGAAGGAAATTCAATATATTACATTTTACATAGTCCATGATCATAAAATGCACATAAAGACACATATGCACATATAACGAAGTTAATGCATTAAAGGAGACAAAATACTTACCTTATAAATTTACGGGTGTTACAAAATTGATGTTTGATGATTGCATAGTATGGTTAATATGAATGAAATTACCCCGTTTCAGATGGAACATTTGAATTCTATCCCTGTTTATATGTTATCAGCTGAATGTGATATTTAACAATTTACCACATAGTAGACATCTCAAGCTTCTGATTGTATTATATCGATCCCAAATCAATCATTGATCTTAAACCAAAACAAACCAAACACATAATAAAGGAGTGAGATGTATGCGAACTTATCTTCTATCCCAAAGAATAAAGCGACTGTCAACTGGATATACGTGCAGACACCGATTTCAATTTCTTCACATCGACATTTTTAAGCAACAACATGCTCTGAATTAGCAACTACGATCTTGATTAATAACGGTAGCACAATGGCCGAATTCGTATACATTTAAAGTTCGAACTAACCAATCTCTTGACAATGACTTCATTCATCCCAAAGAATCATGGAAATGTAAGTGCACATAACAAAATTATATGACATTCATTTTGTTGTACCTTTGGTTGTGGCTTGGGTATGTCACTAGATTTCTTTTGCTGATTGATTCTTTCTAGCTATCAAGTGTCAATTTGATTGAATCCATAGTGTCATAATCACGTCAAATAGAATTCTAAAACCAAACCGTATGAACCGATGATAAATATGTAAGTGTTATATAAGATATTATTCACACACATATGATATTGGTATGGTGAGGAATATGTGTATTTTCATTCGTATGTATATGAATTTTTTTACCTACTTTCTTTTCGGACTAGTCTTTGTAGTTCACCACCTTAGTTCACCACCTCATTTATTGCTTTGTCACTCATCGATATATGACCTATATAGTTCCAAAATCTAGCCTGCTACATTTTCTTATTTTTTTTATTTCCTTATTTTTGTTTATTATGTAGGGACCAACAAAAATATTTTCTATGATCATTTTTGTCTGGTATGGGAACTCTTCTTACTCTGCTGCTCGAATTCTTGCTCAATCACTTTGCATTGTGCTTGCAATGATGATTTTGTGTAAGTTTATCATTTCCCATTACAGATGTTCTTTTAAAATCTCAAACTATAATTTAAGCGAGCGGACAATGTCTAAGAATGTATATAATCTTTTTGTCATTCTTACCATGTTCTCAAAAATATCCTTGAAACCATGAGCATCATCTCTTTTAAATCTACGAATGTTAGAGCATAAATCTGTTGGATACAAGATCAAGAAGACTGAAGATTCAAGGTTGAGAAAGTCAAAGCTGCTAAATTCAAATCTCATTAAAAGTCAAAGTCTATTTGTAATAAGTCAAACTTAGTAGTCTTTGTATTTTAGTTTCCTTAGTATTAGGTAGTAGTATAAATACTTTTTCTCTTTGTATTTTCAGTTGTACGTAACTAAGATTGTAATATCAGATTCAAGATTTGAGAGAATTTGGTTTTAGAGAGAGAAAGACTTTTAGAGAGAGAAAGTGTATTTCTTGAGAATTCAAGTAATCAAACAGGTAATTGTTGTTGTTAATCTTGTTTGTTTGATTGTAATTGAATAGGAACTAGAATCTGGAACACACAATTGGTATCAGAGCAGATCCAAAAGGTGAAATCGATTCAAGAAAATCAAGAAACGAGTTCGTTACTGTTCATGTGCAGAAAATTCGAGATTCTGAGTTTAAGTGAGTTTTTGGAGCATGTTTTGGTCGAAATGTGTAATAGATTGAGTCTTTGTAATCAATTGCAAGTTTTTACACGGTAATTCATTCGATTTTGTTGATTTTGTTAAGTTTTTCTTCGAAGTTGTAAACGTACTGTTTCATCGAATTATTGAGTTGTAATTGTTTGTTTGTAAGTTTCTTTGATTGTAATTCGTTCTAGAGGTGTATTAGAGCTTAAATCCAGAGTTTCAGATCTTTTGGTTCAAGAAAAGATTGATTGCAGATGAAAAAGATGGTTTTTGGGTCGAAAAATGGAAGAACGCGCTAGATCGCTAGAACGCGCAAGTTCTTCGTGAAACGCGCTAGTTCATCAGGGTAGAACGCGCAAGTCGAAAGGAAGAATTTGGTCTAAAACACGCAAGGGTTATCTGCGAGTTTCAAGGAAACGCGCTAGTAGTGACCAGCGAGTTATACAAACTCGCTAATCAAAGCCAGCGAGTTTTGGGTGGAATAGTGTTTTGCGAGTTCTTTAGCTAGCGAGTTTCAGAGGAATAGTTATTAGCGAGTTTATCGACCTGCGAGTTTGAAGATTTAAGGAAATAATTCTAAGTGTTGAAACGCGCAAGAGTGGCTAGCGAGTTTAGTTCAAACGCGCAAGCTTTGATCTGCGAGTTTGGGAAACGCGCACATCACAGTTAGCGAGTTCTAGTGTGAACAGTGGTTAGCGAGTTTAGGTGCATGCGAGTTTGATCTGCGTATTTGCTTGCGAGTTTCTCAAAACGCGCAAATATCTGCGAGTTTTCTTGCGAGTTTGTCTGCGCGTTTGGTTGAGAATTTATAGAACGCGCAAGTCCTAGTCTGCGAGTTCTTCAGTCTGCGAGTTTTAGGGCTTGCGAGTTCAATAGTGACTTGCGAGTTCTGTTAGTTAGTCAATTTTTTTTTCTTTTCAAAACTGTTATATGGATTCTAATAGTGAAAATTTTTTCTCTAGGGGCGCTGCCCCTTGACCCCACCCGCTAACCGGGTAGCAGGACCCCCGTGCTAAGTCTGCGGAGGGGGACACAAGTTCTTTCTGTGATCAAAATTTCTGATTTTTTTTTAAGATTTCTGTATTTTTCTTGTGATTTCATATTGGATTAACGATCATTTTTATCAAGTTCTTTTTGTGACAGGTATTCAAGATGGGATATTTTTCTGATGATGATGAAAAGAAGATTGAAGAGCTCAAAATGGAGAATCAAAGTCTTACTTCCTTCGTTGATTATTACAAAAAGAGGTCAAAACGATTTAATGATGAAAGGAAGCTACTAAGAGAAGAAGTCAGTACGTTAAAGAAAATAAATGAAGATCTGATGAAACAGACTTCTGGACTTAATGAAGATAAGGTAATAAGTTTGGAAACTGAGAACACTGAGCTGAAAAATAAAATCTTTGCCTTGGAATATCAGATTATCCAAATCCAGCAGCAAGCATCTGTTGAAAGTTATGAGGAGACGATTAAGAGTCTGGAAGATGCTAATGCTGAGCTTCGAAAGAAAATATCTGATTTGGAACAAATGATGGTCAAAGATAAAGATGATTTTGAGACTGAAAAGACATCATTTGCAAAGAAATTCTCCGAGTTTTCCAGAAAATTTGCTGACGAGAAGAAGACGGTTGAGCTTAAATGTGTTAAACTTTCTCAACAAATCTCTGATTTTGAGAAAGTGATCATTATTGAAAGAGAAAAGTTTGCAAAGGATAAAAAGGAGATTGAGCAGAAGAATGTTGGATTTTTTAAAGAGATATCTGATGGAAGAAAGAATGTGGAAAAGGATTTTGAAGAAGAAAGAATTATTTTTGAGACTGAGATAAGGAAATTAACTGCAAAGTTATCTGAACTATCTGAGAATGCGCTTATAGAGCAACAAACGAAGTCTGAATTCAAGACAAAGATTGATCTTCTTGTAAAAGAAAGAGACAGTTTCGCTTCAAAGATTAAAGAGTTTGAAAAGATTGTTTCAAAGGTGGTGGTGACTGAGCAGACGACTCCAGAGTCACAAATCCACACACCTCGAAATAATTCAGCTGATTTTAAAAAGACAGCCTCAAGCTCACACATGAAACCTGTTTCTTAAAGAAGGTTAGTTAATTCATTCAATCCGATTCGTACTTCTAATATTTTCTATGATCAACATGTAGATGGTTCGGGTACACAAAGAAGAAGAAGAAAATATCAAGAAGAGAAACTGGTATGGAAAGTGAAACCAGTGGATGATGATGAGAAGAATGATGAGAAGAAGGAAGAAAAGAAAGGAAAGAAGAAAGAAAACAAATCATTTGTATCTGCATCAAATGCAAAGAAGAACAAAGTGCTTAAAGGAAAACCTGATCTTGCTTACTCGAGAGATCAAATGTTCAGGTTATCTAAGAAAAGGTATTGTTCTTACTGTAATACATTTGATTTTGTTCATAAAGCTAGTGATCATTACTGGTATGGTTCTTATTCAGTTACTCCCATTCGAACTGCAACTAATATACATGGACCCAAATACCAGTGGGTATCAAAACCGAAGATTGATTCTATGTTGCAGGCACCACAAGTCAAGGGGGAGTAAGAGAACTATGGCTCTTGAATAACACAGTTCAAGACCCGCATCTCAATGTCAAGAACAAGGCTTCTAAGTATGTCAGCTTAGAACCCGTGCTTCAACGAAGATTGACTTCTAAACACAACAGTTTAGGACTCGTACTTCAATGCTTAAAAAGATGCTACTCCCGGGCTGATAAGAGATTGTACTCAGATACTCAAATGAGGAAATCAACCTTCAAGGGGAGTACATAACTTTTATGGAAATATGTATTCGGAAGATATGACGAACTACACTTCAAAGAAAGTTGTAGATCTCTATCATGTGCTTTTTCACTGATAAATTTCAGATGCATATTTTTAGGGGGAGTAAAAGATTATGATTTCTGATTATTTCAGATCAAAACTCGTACTTTAATCGTTTTATTGCTTTATGTCTTTTAATTTTTGTGAATAAATTTGATTTTGACTAGATTTTGAGACTTATGAAGGATGAGAGAAGCTGACAAGATCATATCTTAATGGCTTCAGCATGACTTCATGAGATTTAAGACGAAACTAAAAGGTAAATTTCTTATCTTAATCTCAAATATATCTGAAAGAAGGACAACTTTCAGGTATAGAAAACATGTTCTTAAATGTTCAAACCACTTCCCGATTCTTAAACATATTTTATAATTTGGAAGTGTGATTTTTAAGTGTTTTCATTTTAATTTTTGTGCTTAATTGATAAACAAACCGTGTGTTTCCAAAGATAATTACCTGCGTATTGTCTTTTCTATATACTTTCAAGTATTCACACACACCGGTTTGAATTTTTTTTTTGTTTTGTTCTTACCACATCTCTAAAAATTGAAACAATTTTTCTTCGATGGTAAGACACCCCGTTTGTAATTCAAAAAATTTTGAGCGATATTTCATTTCGATACGGTCATTTCAAGAATGTCTATATATTGTTTCGTATAGACAACTATCAATTATTCTTGACCATAAGCTTTAATTGTTATATCATTCATTTCTAATCATTTTTATACAATGTCAGATTTTCAAACAAGTTTCTTGCATTCATGTTCTTTCATTCAATATACTTGTTTGAAAATACTTCAATGTTTGTAAAATGCTCAAATATTCATGATTATATTTGATGAGCATACATTCATCTGACATTTGTATCTGAGATTTAACTGCTACAGTTAAACCATTTGAGCAACTTATGCTTTATAGGAAACTTGGGTTCTTTGTGCTAGGAATTAACTAAACTTCTATGGATTCACGTTAACCAGTGTTTCCTACCCATGAAGTTAATCCTTTAGTGATTAAGTGTGAGGAGTCTAAAAGAAATGAGTGTGGGTGTGATGAGGTAAAATGGAAAAGAGAGTTTGGTTAGTAGTGAGCTTATTGATTAAAAAGAAAGAGGGTGTGAGATCAGAGTAAAAGAATATCAAACTCTGCACCAACTACTTTCTGAGCCGGGCAGCCACATTACTAGCGTTTCACAATTCTTTGGTGAACGTTATTGAAACAGGCAAATAGCCCATGCCAACTCTTGCTTAAACCCCACCAACTACTCATTTTCTTCTTAAAAAGAAAATGTTTCATATTTTCAAGGGGATGCAGCATATAATCTATCTGATTTTCATTTGAAAAATCTGGATAATGAAAAAGAAGGAAGTCTGCCTCACCTTCGCACTTCAATCATGCACTTAGAGTCTGTGTTTATCTACTGTTGTCTCAGTGGTTTACACAATGTTGAGCCTTATAAAAGCAATCATCGTGCTTAATTCTTTCAACACTTGCACGAGCACACAAAGAATTTGTTTCTTTGTCATAACATTCATAGAAATTGCCTTTGTGGTATTTCGATGATTGGATGGAAGCCCTGGGGGAGTGAACATCAAAAAGCTCCTTTATATTGTGTATTCGTTATACACAGTGACTTTGTGTTACTGACAGGCATATTAACTGATTCATCTGTTGATTCAGGAGTTACATGTTCTTATTTTGTCTGGATTTGAAAAGATCTAGATGAATATCTTGGAGAGTTGACAGAATCAGAGGCTCAGTATGACAGATCATAATGGTAAATGACATTTCTTGGCGAAAAGTTTTGATGATATCAGATGCTCAAATCATCAAAAAGGGGGAGATGGTATGAAGAAATGTTAAAGTTTTTGAAGTTAAAGGGAGATGGTTTCAAAGAAATGATAAAGATTTGAAGATTTGAAGATGATCAAAGACTTTCTGAAGATTTTGAGGAATTTTTCTTTGAAGATTATTTGCTAAAGCATTCGAGCTGATTCTGAAGATAATTTCTTTCCAAAAGTCTGAAAGAGTTCTATGTGAAAGTTTGGGGAGATTGTTCATCATTTTTGAAGACAGCTTTGGAAAGAAGACTATCAATGAAAAAGGAGAGATTATTTTGAACAGAACTTAAAGAGAAGAACTGAATTGCTAGATCTTTCAACAGTGATCTTGAATCCAAAGGGGGAGATTGTTAGAGCATAAATCTGTTGGATACAAGATCAAGAAGACTGAAGATTCAAGGTTGAGAAAGTCAAAGCTGCTAAATTCAAATCTCATTAAAAGTCAAAGTCTATTTGTAATAAGTCAAACTTAGTAGTCTTTGTATTTTAGTTTCCTTAGTATTAGGTAGTAGTATAAATACTTTTTCTCTTTGTATTTTCAGTTGTACGTACTAAGATTGTAATATCAGATTGAAGATTTGAGAGAATTTGGTTTTAGAGAGAGAAAGACTTTTAGAGAGAGAAAGTGTATTTCTTGTAATCTTGTGATTGAGATCAATGACATATGAATTTAGATTCTCATCTTGATTGTTTGTTAGCAATTAGAACTTGATGAATTTGGGAATAACAACGGAGACGTTTACCAAACACCTATCTGGTCGCTTACCTTAATTACCGGGTGACCATGGCAAATATCGAAAATCTTACTTTGTAAGAGGCATGGCAACAACCAAGGTTCTTACCCAGTAAGTGAGGGAGAGAACTCTTACAGGTTAGCTCTTACCGTGTAAGTTACACAAACAATCCATTCTTGATCGCCAAGAATGTTAGCTGACAAGGTATAAGAGGGTATTGAGTGTTGACGGTAAGCACTTGGTAAATGACCCATAACTCACTTAGTAGAGAATTTGTTTTTTAATGTCTTTTACTTTTTCCTTTTTGGGTAGGTGATGATGTATAATGTTTGGTATCATTTAGGTACACTAATATGTAGAAGCAAAAACAAAAATAATTTGGAAAAAAGAAACCAGATGCAAAAACATAAAATTACAAGCCCATTTTTCTGGACTTTATTTGATTTCTAGACCATAAATATTGATTTCTGATTTCGATCCAGGTTTAATACTTTGTTGGATCTTGGATTCATCATTTTAAAAGGTGAAAACAGGGATGGTAAGTCGTGGATGAACGCGACTCTTGCATTCAAACATTTTCTGATTTACTTTTGTTGGAGGTTTTGATTTAAAGATGATGTTTGAAGTTGCTGTCATTTCTGGTGGTTTCTATGTTGAAATTATAAAGTGCATAAATGTTAATAGCTTCATGTCTAGAGGGTGAGGTTCAGGTGTTGAAGATGAATTGAAGTACACAAGGATGTTGAAGGTTGCCTTTAAAGTCGTGATGTATGATGTTGAGGGATCGAGTATTGTTAATGCCTCAATTCTCTGTTGCAACCTTCATTCACAATTGTAATGGTAGTAGCATTGTTTTTGGTTTATCTTCATCTAATAGTAATAATCTAAAACAATTTGCTTTGTATGTTTCTGAAAGAAATTCTAGAAAATTTGGGTTATATTATGATAATTTTGAGGATGAAATGCTCAAGCTTCCTGTGAACATCTGTTTACAACAATCTGAGGACCTGGTTCAATCAATACTTGAAGCAATTTATCCCTCACTATTGGACAAATTAAATTTATCAATATAATCAATAGAGTTCTTAAATTATTTTCTGAACACCGAGCAACGCGCGGTGCGGTCCACTAGTAATATTAAAGAGATAAACAAACTATGAATCATGATTAAGGGTTCAAGTTCTAAATTTCAGAGTCGCGATGTATTCCATGAGTACATTTCTAGTTATTATTATCTTGTTTGAAATTAATTTCAAATAAACCTTCATTTTATTTAAGTTTTGAAATTTTAATGTTCAATATTTTTTGTTAAATTACATATGAAGTCCATATAAAACTATACATTAAATTCACATATGCAAATATAAAAACTAGAGTAATTTACATTTTTATCCATGTGGTTGGCACTTAATATCAAATCTACTCCCTATTTAAACTAATTACAATTTCAATCATTGTGGTTGTCAATTTCTTTCAGAATTGGTCCCTTTGACTTAGGGGTGAGCATCGGGGGCGAGTTCGAGTGGGAAAATCAATAACCCGGTCGAATTTCGAATATGGAAACCAAGCCCCGAACTTTGGGTCTCGAATTTCGGCTTACTTCGGGTTCGGGTTCGGTCAGGTTTCGAGTCGGGTTCGGTCGGGTTTCAGGTATAATTATATGCAAAAAATTTATGATATTCGATCGCTTTTTATAAACTCAATTGGTTGAGAGGATTGATAAATGAATAATAGGTTTAGTCTCTAGAAAAGACTACGACCGACTAGAATTTAGATCTTTAAAGGATAATTAGATAAATAAATATATTTATATAATACATACATATATATATATATATATAGAGAGAGAGAGAGAGAGAGAGAGAGGGAGGGAGGTTACTTTGTTAACCTTCCAAATTGTATTAACTTTATGAACCCCTCTCAACCAATAGGAATTCACTTTCAAACTTGGTTGGTTTGAACAAATCATTAAATGTCCAAGGGTAGAAATGTTAATTCACATTGTTTTTGTTTTCTACAGGCATTGCGTTATGAACTAGTGTTGATGGAAGTTACAATTTCCAGATTCAATACACCATGACACGTATGGATGAAGAGGTCACGATTGGTAATGTTTTCTACATAATGTTGGCAAATCAATATGGAGGAGTGTTAACGTATATGAACATCATAGGGAACAGATAATTTCACCCAGGGTCGGTCGAGATTCTGGATGCCCATGGCGAAAAGACAAAAAGATACCCTTAATATACGTATATAAAGAACAAAATAGACTATTTGAAGGGGTTTGGAGGCAAGTTAAGCTAGATGGTTTATCCCACACCGATTTTTATTAAATATAACAAAAATGATTCAAAGGGGGAAGTGTAATTGTTTATGATCCACTTATGGAAGGGTATCCAAGTGATGATGATAGGGAAGCCATATTTCAAGCATATATTAAGGAACTAAACGAGGATCCACAACAATACATGTTTATCTATGAAATTTCAACATTCTCCTTTGACTATTTTCCTGTTTTTTGTTTTCAAATTAGCTTTTCTTATGAACATTGAGTGTAACATCTTGTCGAACATGATTGTGTGGTTGTGAACTATAAGTTTTCTCAAGTCATTGTTTGTAGGCTATTAATAACTCCCCATCAAGGTTGTAGTTGGTTCTTCGTTTGCATATAAGAGCTTTGATTTGTTTATGTAGACTTGTTTTAATTGGATAGACATGTGCGTTATGGAGATATTGGTTGTGGGTTCTATTAAACCTTCAGGAACTTTGTTTTATTTTATCTTATTTTGATTGCGTATGAGCTCTTTATAAATCTTGAAGAGCTTATATCCAGCTCTAAGCTAACCTGCTTTTGTCTATTTCACAAGCTTGCGTGCCTATAGATTAATGAATATCAGAAATCACAAATCATCTAAGCATCTTATATCACAAATCATAAAGAATGAATATCATTGAATCAATATCAATATATGATCTAAGCATCTTATATCTAAATAATATAAATCATAAAGAATGAAGATACCAAATTGTATTTAGGGCAGGATCAGGACTCCAAGAGCAGATCGATTAGGGAGCCGACTGCGACCAATCGAATAGACTGCAGATTAGGGCACCAATTTGGATTTGGACGATGGTAAGATTTAGGGGCAGCAGAATGGTAATTCCCTTCGAATTACTAAACAACTATCAAGCATCTAGTTTTTCAGTCGATATATATATGCCCATATATGTTCATATACGTTCAACATATGTCAAATGAACTCTAATTAATGATCATAGATGTTCAGTCGTGATATATATGTCCATTCATGTTCATATACGTTCACATTCTCAAATGAACATTAATGGAGGAGTGTTAATGTATACATGTTCATATCCGATCCCTTACAAATTCTTTCATTTTTTTCCCATCTCATTCATACTAATTTCGTTAACCTAATTAAATCAATAGGAAGCCATTGTTAGTCTTGGTTTAATATATATAAGTACAATAAATATATGAGGTCATTATTGGAATTTTTTATTTTGTTAATTGTAACATTTATTTAATGAGGGAGTTACAATACTATGATCCCTAATTTTAGTTATATTTTTAATATTAAAAATATAAGTTAAGATTCACAATTGGGTTTTTTAAAAATTGACCAAAGATTCATGATAATTTCCCCAAATACCCTATCATATATGTTCAATATCATTACTTAATAAAATGCTCATAAATAAAAATTAATGTTAAGTTGGTTTTAATCTCAACCCTTCATCTCAAGATCAATGGTTAAGATTTCGGTTCACAAAGTTAGTACAAAAAATACGGTTAACAAATGAACCCAACCATATATATATGTGTGTGTGTGTGTGTGTGTGTGCCGGGTTTTCGGACGGATCAGGTGGCGAGAAATCAAACCCAACCCGAACCCAAATATCCCCCGAAAATTCGGGTCTCGGATTTTCGGATTTTGAGGCATTCGAGTTTTACACAAACACCTCAATCACGGTTCAGGTTCGATTCACGTTTTTGGACCATTCGGATTTTACACACCCCTACTTTGACTAAGTTTCATTAAATCAAAGACCTTTAGGTCTTCATAACACCCACCCTAAAAAAATATTACATTTATTATCATACTACTTTATTAAAATATATTATCTGTTATAGTAAAAAATAACTATCTATTGTTTAATTTTGAAAATAATTTATGTTTTTTGAAAAGTTAAAATTAATGTAACAATATTAATAAATAAAAAATATTACCAAAAACATTACATTTATTTATTTTAAATAATTGTTCTTATTGATGAAAAAACTACTCAAATGTTGATGTTGCATTGTGTAGTCTAAGGTCCCGTTTAGTTTGTGGGATTGGAATGAATTTGGATTTCAAATTCATTCCAATCTTGTGTTTGGTTTGCAGGAATGGATTTTGTTGATCGGATTTGAAATCTGTTGATCATTTAAAAATCCTTTACATGATGGATTTCAAAATCCGTTGCAATGAGTCTGGATTTGAAATCCAAATCTGATGGATTCTAAAGTTTGATGAATTTCAAATTCTTATCCAAACACATGAAGGGATTTCAAATCCCCCCAAATCCAAATCCCTCCAAATCCAAATCCTTACTTGAAATCTAATTCATTCCAATCCATACCCGCAAATCAAACGCACCCTAATTTTCTTAAAAGAATTTCAAATAGGAAGTGATTTTTCAAAATTTGAATTTTTCTGCTTAGTTTTTATCTTTACGAATTTATGTTATTGTATTTAATTTTATATTTATTGACTTTGAATTTAAAATCTATTTTTAAGTATTTTACAATGAAATTGTATTATATCATTATATGTGTATAATTAATCACTAGAAGCGTACTCGCGCAATGCAGCGAGATACATCACGATTTTAATGTTTATTTTTATTTTTTGTTTTTTATTGATTTACAGTACGATTTTGGATGATTTTTATTGAGTGATAATGGTTTTTTATATATAAATTTGTTTAATTTAGGCTTAACAATATAATGTTTTTTATATAAAAAAATTAAGTAGTTTGTTAAAATTCATTAATTATCTTATATATTTTAAATTTTTTATATTTAAATTGAGATGTTTATCCTGTTTTGATTATGTTTATCAGAATTCAAATTTCATAATTTTAGGGTTTGGGGATTAGAGATAAGGATTTTGGAGGATAAGAATGAAATATATTAATTAGGGTTAAAAGCTTTACAGGTAGTACATTATGCTTTAGTAGTTATTTTTAAAAGATTTTAAGTAGATAGCTTTAAATGATAGTACATAAAGCTTAGTAAGTAGTAATTAAGAGTTTTTTATGCCATCTTTATAATATAGTATAGATGAACTGTCTATGTTTGTGCAACTTTAATATAATATTTTATTTGACCAATAACATGTAAAATAGGTCACATATATGGTTTGTAGATAACGATCGAGCAACTATGATTAACGACAAAATGAACGTATACGTAACCATTGTTTAATTTAGAGTAAGTTACGAATTTCGTCCCTGTGGTTTAGTGAAATTTTGGATTGGGTCCCTCAAATGAAATAATTACGGAGATGATCATTGTGGTTTCGTTTTTGTTATTGGTCAGGTCCCTCATGTTAACAGCCGGTTAAAATCTCTGTTAACTTGGAAGTATTTTCATGTTTTTGCTACTTTATGAAAATTTTAATTACTTTATGAAAATTTTAAACTCAAGAAATTTCATCTCTTTCCCTCTAACCTCTTCCCAGTTTACCATGAACAAAAATAAACCCAAAAACCATATAAAAAAAATACATTTTGTAGGTTTGGATCTTTGTTTTTGGGGTTCAAAGTCATATACTAATATTTAAAACTTTTACCCACTTAAAGTTTAAAATAAATTATCTTAAAAATTACTAATATTTTAATCAAACAAATTACATAAAAAAAAACGAGAATTTTATGTTCTTCGATATGACATCCATCTCGATATAGTTTTTTTTTTTTTTGTGTTTTAACCGTTTTTACGTGAAATGTTATATATATGTTATATTCATTATGAATACTCATGTACATTCAAGTTTGTACAACACCTCGACACCATAAACCCATAACTCGACATCACCTTCTTCAACACTTTTTTCAATGTCGTAAGACATCGCATTCTTCATCACCGTAACCCAACACCCATCGAGACGAATCGAGAACCTATAGAGTTTTGGTTGTGAATCGGGGAACAAAAGAGAGTGTGTCATGTTTCCACACCTTCAAGGGTCATTCATGTATTATTCATCATGAATAATGTATCATTAAGGATGAATAATACAACATTCGGGGTGAATAATACACGATTCATGAATTCGTGTATTATTTATCCTCAATGTTGTATAATTCATTCTGAATATTGTATTATTCATCATAAATAATGAATGAACATTCACATTTGTTGTCCATACTAAATGTGGGACACCCGGGGATATGCATACATATTCATAATGAATTAAATCAAATTTCGGTTGTGAATCGGGAAATAAAAGAGAGTGCGCCATGTGTACATACCTTCACGGATCATTCATATATTATTCATCATTAATAATGTATCATTCAGGATGAATAATACAACATTCAGGGTGAATAATACACGATTTATGATGAATAATACATGAATCATAAATTCGTGTATTATTCATCTTGAATAATGTATTATTCATCATTAATAGTGAATGAACGTTCACCTTTGTTATTCATACTGAATGTGGACACGTGGGGACGTGCATACATATTCATAATGAATATAACACACACACACACACACACACACACACATATATATATATATATATATATAATTTCACGTGAAAACGGTTAAAATGGAAAAAAAAACTATATCTAGATGGATGTCATATCGAAGAGCACGAAATTCTCATTTTTTGATGTAATTTATTTGGCTAAATGTAACACCCGTAGTTTCGGGTAACTATTCTTATTTCAAAATTCATGGGACTGGTGTTTTACCTTATCATATTGTCATGTTACTTGCTTTGATTATTTGGATTTGATCTTTCGTTCCTCGTCCGAGAATCTGGTCGTTTCGGGTCGAAATTGTGGTAAAAGAGCCTTGGGCGACTATGCCCGGTGACTATGCCACCAGGGCATAGCCGCGGGTCAATGTCGCGGGTGAGGGGTGGTCCGCTGGAATTCGGGCAGAGAGGGGGTGTTGTGCGGCTACAATGCCCAACAACTATGACCAGGGCATTGTCGCCAGGTCATAGTCGCCGGCGGGCAACTGGGATATAAAAACCCCATTTACGGGATTTCATCACTTGGAACTGATTTTGGGAAGCTGATTGTGAGTCTTTCTCCTGCGTTTTGGTAAGGAATCTTACCCTAGTTCCACCCACACCATTTAATGATCTTCCATGAGCATTAATGGTATCTTAAATGCATCTCTAGGTGTGTTTTTGGAAGGATCCTAGCAAGTAGCAACTCTCAAGATCGCACTCCTCTACCTACCATTTCTAGGGTTTGATTTCTTATAAGAAATCACTAAGGTGAGTGTATTTCTTGACTCTTCTACTTATATACAAGCCTAATAATGTGTTAATATCTATACCCACCTCTTTCTCACCTGGTAAGTGATTTGGTGAAGTTAACCTAAAATCCCTTTTTGGGGATGATGTCTCAAGTAATGAATATTAGAAGAAATGTTTAAGTTTAGCATGTACTATGAGTGGTATGAAACTAGTGGGTTTGTATTGGTTATATTGGCCCTTGATCATAGACTAAAGACCCGGTTTGGGTTGAGGTCTCAAATAGACTAAAGACTCGGATAGAGTTGATTGTCATATAGACTAAAGACCCGGTTTGGGTTGAGGTCTCAAATAGACTAAAGACTCGGATAGAGTTGATTGTCAAATAGACTAAAGACCCGGTTTGGGTTGAGGTCTCAATTAGACTAAAAGCCTGGTTTGGGTTGATGTCACAAATAGGCTAAAGACCCGGTTTGGGTTGATGTTATTAAACTAATTTGCTTGTTTTGAAATATAAATCTGATGATGAAAGGATATTGTAACTCATGCTTAATGACAGGTATTGTGGCTTGGTTGGGAATTATAAATAATTGGATGGACACATGTCGTAGTTACATTTTATTAATTAACTGGCAGTTATATGTTCTCACTAGGCCCTAGGCTAACACTTGTTTCTTTGGTTGTCATGCATGATAGGGCATCCTAGTGGCGGGAACCTTCGAGAATGAGTGGTCGATCGCGTGATCGAGAGCGGTCCTTTTGGGAGATCTAGAGACCGATATATATACGTTTGATAGTTACACATTTTGGAGGGATAGCGACACCCGTTTGTAATCTAATTATACAATTTAGATTATTAGGTTGTCGTATTCATATTCTTCATTCTTTGGAGTTGTATAGACTATACTATATTCCTCGTTTCGGGACGATACTTTGTAATCTTTATGGCAGGTTATTGTTAACCAGGTTTCGCTCGATTTATAGCTGTTATATTGCTGAAATTTCAAGTTTTTATTTCCTCTAATTTTTAGGGTGTTACACTAAAAATATTAGTAACTTTTTAAGATAATTTTCATTTTCACCGGAACCCATTATATATATAGGTGAAAGATCGTTTGAGAAGTTGAGTTAACGTGAGAAGCGTGAGAAGTGGATCTGAACTCTTGATCACTTTTAATCTCGGGCCCACCCATGAATCGCGCTTGATACGAGTATTGATCCAGTGTGCATCCAACGGTTGATAACCACTTCTCAAGCTAACTCAACTTCTCATCGGAACCCAACCCTATAATATATGTATATATATACATATATTGGTTCTTATAATTATATTTTACATCATTTGCATTTAATCTCCATGCAATTAACGTATAAAATGAGAGGACACACTAGCAAAAGAATTACAATTTTAAGTTATATATATATATATAGAGAGAGAGAGAGAGAGAGAGAGAGAGGTGGATTCATACGAGAACAATATCTATTTAAGAAAACACGAGAACGGCCGAATCAATAAAAAATCATATATGATTCACGCAACTTTCCTCGCGACTTAAGTCGCGACCAAAGTCGTCCCCGTCCGCTTTTTTCCGGTTAATGTAAAATCACATATGATTTTGTATATGATTTGTTGTTTTCTTGTTTTCTTAAAAGAAATAAAAGATTAAAATTGAAAGCATAATGGTAGTTAGTGAATTCCCAGAAGTCTTTCTAGATGATTTAACTAGTCTCCCGCCAGATCGTTCTATTGAATTTAGAATTGATTTGATACCCGTGGACGCGCCAATTGCTCATGCACCATACCGATTGGCTCCGTCTGAAATGAAAGAAATGATGTCACAGTTACAATAACTTCTTGATAAGGGTTTCATTAGACCTAGTACTTCCCCGTGGGATGCACCGATTTTGTTTGTAAAGAAGAAAGATGGGTCGATGAGAATGTATATCGATTATCAAGAACTAAATAAACTGACTATATAGAACAAATATTCACTTCTGAGAATCGATGCTCTCTTTGATCATTTAGTTCGGGCTAGTTACTTTTCAAAGATTGATTTACGATCAGGTTATCATCAGTTGAAATTCCGGGAAGAAGACGTATCGAAAACTGCCTTTCGTACTAGATACGGTCATTACGAGTTTCTAGTGATGTCGTTCGGTCTGACTAATGCACTGGCAGCTTTTATGGATATGATGAATCGGGTATGTACTCTTTATCTTGATAAATTTGTTATCGTTTTTATCGACGATATTCTTATTTATTCCCGATCAGAAATGAAACATGCTAATCATCTTCGTTTGATATTGGAATTGTTGAAAAGAGAAAAGTTGTTTGCTAAACTATCTAAATGTGAATTTTGGTTACTAGAAGTTCAGTTTTTGGGGCACATTGTTTCTGAAAATGGTATCAAAGTGGATTCTGTAAAGATAGAATCAATTGAAAATTGGGAACCGCCGAGAACACCGACAGAAGTTAGAAGTTTTCTGGGTTTGGCAGGTTACTATCGAAAGTTTATACAGGACTTCTCTCGTATCGCAACAACTTTAACAATATTAACGAAAAAGAACGTAAAGTTTTAATGGAAAGAAGCTCAAGCCGAGACCTTTCGAGTATTGAAAGAAAGATTATGTAGTGCACCGATTCTATCTTTACCCGATGGTTCAGAAGATTTTGTAGTACGGTGAAGCTTCGAAATTGGGTTTGGGTTGTGTATTGATGCAACGTGGAAAGGTTATCGCTTATGCTTCTCGACAGTTGGAAGATCATGAAAGACAGTATCTCACGTACGATATGGAACTTGTCGCTGTTGTTTTTTCTCTGAAAATTTGGAGACATTATTTGTACGGTACCAAATGTCATATTTTCACCGATCATAAAAGTTTTCAACATCTATTCAATCAACGGGAGTTGAATAAGCGGCAACAAATATGGTTAGAACTGGTAAACGATTATGATTGTGAAATCATGTATCATCCGGGAAAAGCTAATATGGTGGTCGATGATTTAAGCCGTAAAGAAAAGAGTGGAATGATCAAAGCCATTGTATTACGGGCCGAATTATTACCGAATATATTTGAGAGCTGAGGAAGTGTCAGATTTGAGCTTTAAAGGAAGAAAATCTGAAAACATAATGACTCGCAGGTATGTCATATTTATAGTGAAAGATGATCGTGACTTAATGTGCTTTGAAAACAAAATTTGGGTACCTCGTTTGGGTGACATACGTGAAAGAGTTCTGAATGAAACTCACCGGTCTCGTTTTTCTATTCATCCAGGTACTAATAAAATGTATCGGGGTTTGCGACAATTCTATAGGTGGTCGGGTTTAAAGAACGATATTGCTCGATATACAAGAAAATCATACACATCAATACTTAATTACCAACATCTAATCTCCTTTAAACTCCACCACCGTAAGGTTAACATTTCACATGATCCCACGGGGTACTTCCAAACATTCCAAAGATCATTTTACTAAAAAAGAACGAGTCGACTTGCACTGAGCATATCTCCACAAGATTAAAGTTGACACCTAATATGGAATTAAAAACCCCTGTTCATATAACTTTACGAACAAATCATAACATCACCATAAACCAAAATACCCATTAAGGTGGAACATCATCGCCACGTAACATAATGTCGCACGGTTACCCACTAATTCAAATCCAACCACACGTAAGCAGTTGCACAAGGTTTTAACCCGAAATTTTACTAGAAAGGGAAATATTATCACCTACATAGCTGGGGAAAAATATGATTCTAATACCTCAATTATTCAAGTGTGCCTCGATTCATAAACTGAAACCCAACTTCAAAACTGACCACAAGTCGGATCATCCGACGCTTCAATCCTCAAGGACTCCTCTAGTCCTTAATTACACTCTTTTCACGATAGGGTTTCAAATCTATAGCCCTAATGAGTTCAAGGCTTTCAACTAATATGCCGATATGAAATTTTATAAAATTCTCAAATGCACGAACTTCGTAACGATTAATCGCACGTATAAAAATTTACTACCATTTACTCGGTAGGTATGCGAGGTGACAACAAACACCACACATATAAAACCATTTCAAAATCCTTTAGCCCTTACTTAAGCTAATAATGACAGTAATAAAGATATACAATAAGTTTTTCAAATGGACCACTATGGTCCTAGCTTGCATCAATATACTCCATAAATGGGGAAATAAGTTTGCGTACCAAAACAGTTTATAGCGAGGCGATTGAACAAAACTCCCAAGGGACAAGTTACGTAATCGAGTTCCTAAAAGTTCTCATTCGACTATATAAAGTTATGGAATAAAATTCCTAACAATACCTGCATGCTGAGTTCGCTTCTCAAAACTTAGCAATACAAAATATGCATGCGATTGGTTGACATACAATAAATTTAAATCAATTTTCAAACTTTAGGTCGTACAATGAAATGATCTTGTCCGAAAATAGTGGCTACAATGACATGTATACCGATAACTCACTTAACGCATTGCGGAATTTATAACAGTAAAATCAACAACTGAAATACGTTCAAAGTGAAAGTTCAATACGAAACGACATAAACCTTTCATATGCTTACTCACACCAAAACTCGCATGGGACAAAATATTAAACGGAAATTCATAAGTTAACGCACACAATAATGCAAGCATATACGTTCCAAAATTTATCTACGCGACGCAAAATGTCGTAAGATAAGACACCATAAAACCCAACTAAATTTTCATAACACTCATTAATGCTAAAATCAAGCGGTGTTAAAATTTCCACTTCCCGAAAATGTATGACGACAATAAGTCTAAAAATGTCAAAATTCTAAAACCACCACGTAAGATAAAGTGACCCTTCTTCGACAAAACTTTCATGAGACGCGACGTCCAATAAGCTCGTAAACTTACACGCAAATAAAATTAAAACTCACGCAATTCAAAATACACTCGTGAGTAGCAAAGCGTCATAAAATAACGTTTCATAAATTCAACATGACTCGTACAGACTAAAATTTCCAAGAAAATTTCGACTCAAGACATGGGAACAACTCTTCCTTTAAAACCTTAACATACGTGGAAGAGATCCAATGTCAAAGTCAAAAATTCCACAGTTACTTGCCCAATAACCCAAATAACATTAAAACACGGATATTACAAGATCCGGAAAATAGCGTTAGACATGAAACGGGGATAAAGAGATTTCAATAAAAATTGCAACCACGTGCAACAAAACAATTTTATGCATGTTTAAGCTCACGGTTTAAAATCTGATGAGTGTTAAATGCTTTACCAAGGCTTCATAGTATAACTCACCTTACGTTTCGAAAACATGAGAAACAATTCATGCAATCTTATTTTAGAAATAAATTATGTGCATGACTTGGGTCGACACTGAACATCCCGAAATCCATTCCTTGATTTTCCCGTCACACTATTGTCATCCGGGTGATCAAACATCTTAAGGCAATCATCGAAGATTTCTTCGGTCCATCTTACAATTTCTCCTCGAATAATGTCGATTCCGAAAGTCTATGGTTCTAACCCATCCGTTCATTCCGACCCGGAACAGTCCACTTAACGCTATCACCATGCTTACTGTCATTCCAAGCGTCAAATACCCAAATCATCGACTCTTTCTAACGGTTACTTATTCAGAAACTTCTTCACTACCCCAACGGTTATCATACCAAGGCAGTTCAAGCATACTTATGTAACTCGTAAGCTCACCATAACACTGGCCAAGTGCTATTATGAACGTACTGTACCTGATCATCCTTGCCATTTTCGGAGTGATTCCCGTTCCTAGTGAATCCACTTACCTCGAATCATCAAATCTTAAAGTGCCTAATGGTATGATCTCACATTCAAACGCTTAAATTACGCTAGTTTGAGTCTAGGCATTCAAAAATCAATAGCTAAATCTCTCAAACTTAAGCTCTGATACCAACTTGTAACACCCTCAAATCCGGAAATAGCAACTAATTTAAAATTTTCTAAATACATCAATGAATGATTCATCTATAATCACAAATTTATATTTAACCTCAATACACACATTCATTCTACACATACGGTCTATAATAAGGACGGGTGTTACTAAAACCCGATAATAGTCGCTATCTCCAACTGCGGAAGGCTTCACCAAACTACTTACTCTCGTGTAAGTCTAATGCTCAACTCCTCAAAGCACTTCAAGAACCAAACCCCAACTGGAACCTGATGCACATGCCGACAAATAAAAAGTTTAGGCTTAACGCCTAGTGAGCTCAAGAGTTTTCATTAGAGATATATAAAGCAATAACTTTGGGAATGTTATTTAAAAATCATGATGTCCAAAATGCAATACATTTAATTTGAAAGCAACCAAAAATGAAATACATTAAATCTCAAAACAATCTCCTTTCATCATTCACGCTTTTCATGATTAAAATCATAAAACACACGCCTCTTTAAATAAAGCCAAAAACCCAAAGCGCACGTAAAACATAAATGACATTAAAATGATCAAACACCGGAAACGTAGATGACTCAAACTTCCAAAACATCCCAATAACTCGAATGAGTTTCAATATCCAAGACCTCAAAACATAAGTAAATACCCATACTCAAACGTCTCCAAAAACATGGATTATAAAGCTCCATAACCAAAACCACACCTATTGGTGGCGGGGAAGACCCGATTACATTGTACGTGACGGAACACAAAGTAGGTCACATAATTATGTAGTAAATCAAAACATGTGGGTTACACATAAAACACCCACCGAGCTCAACTCCTCTGAGTCTATCACTCGAAAGCATCAAGTCAACTCCTCTGAGTCTATTCCTGAAAGTTCCAAAACAGGGGGACTTATGCACAAGGGAATTACACCTTACTGCCCATGAGACGCTGCCCGATCGTATAGGTCCACACCTTACTTATCATGGTGACCCGATGCCTATTCCGTGCCAAATGGTGAACTAAATGCCCAAAACGGGGACATAGGAACACCGTGCCTATAGATCCATTGCACTAACTAAAACCTTACATGAGTCAAAACGAATGAACTAACGCATTCAAAGCATGTAACTGTCAAATTAGATGCAATAAATGCAAATCATAACCAAACGTTCTACAATGAGCTATTAAAACGGACAAGTGTCCTCAAAACCCAACAAAATCCAAGCCGAGCCATAAGCTCAACAACCCAAAGACCCAAGGTTGAAATTCATAAAATTAAATCAAACATAAACAACCCGTACTTATGTAAACCCATGCTCCAAAACATATAATAAATTCCAACGTAGTTTAGATTGTGACAAATCGTTTTCCAAATGAGTTTATAACATTTACCTTTCAAAATGTCCCATAACACAAAACCATGCATTTCTCCAAAATACAAAATGAAATACATTTATACTCAAAATCTACTTCCGTAAAATAAATCATTAAGATACCAAAATATATGATTTATTTGTCATAATGCTCAAAATTCCAAAGATGTGTACTATATAAGTTTATAAAGTTAAACACTTTCAAAATAACCAACTTATCAGCAGTTAACAATTTTCATGCAAGACACAAAACACTTTAAAATAAACATTTGGGCATGTACACCGTTTTCACAAATCAACTTGAACTCACCTTGCTAGATTTAGGCTAAATCTAGATTTTACCCCATTTGAGCTTTCTTGAAGAAATCCGAATCCACGAGCAAGAATCCTTCCAAAACCTAGATCCATAAGTTTCTAACCGTAAATATACATATTCCACCATATATAAATGTTCCTCAAACATTTTACACAAGATCCCATCATAAATCCAAAACCCTAATTTCCACAAAATAAAGAAAATAGGAGGTTACCTTAACCATAACTTTGATCTACCAACCAAGATACTTCTAGGCCACCAAGAAGAGCCATAAACCCCCAAACTTTAAGTGATGAAAAGGGTTGGATGAAAACCCTAGAAAAATGATGAAGGTGATGAAGAAGATGAAGATGGAGATGGTGGATAAGTGCTCAACTTGAACCCTTTGGTGAAGTACCCAACAACTAGCAATAATAGAGGTAGACGAGGGTTAAAGGAACCCTAGGTTCGGTGCTTGGAAGGGAAGGTTAAGAGGGAGAGAAATAAATGAAAAGAATGAGATAGAAATGAGAAATGGGTCAAAAATCGCGTTTTTAACCAAAACAGGGTCGGTGGCAACCTTGCCACGCGATAGTCACAGTGTCATTATCGCGAGGCACTTTCGCGGGGAATGTACCGCGAGTTTGGTACCTCCTCGGCGAGAGTGCCAAGCGATAGTGACATATGTCACTATCGCGAGTCACTCTCGGGCCAACTGTACCGAGCCCCAAAAAGGTTCAAAACTCGATATTCTCGCATGGGTCGATTTACGGTTCGGAAGTACAACATATTTCACCCAAAAAGATCAACGGAAGACGGAGAAATGACCAACGAATGACGACAATTTACTTTACAAAATACTGGGTGTTACACTACAAACGGTCTGGTTTGACTTGGTTCGACCGGTTTGAGCGGTCTAACGGGTTTTTTGAAAACCTCTACTTCGATGTTTTGAAAGGGTTTTCAAAGGGAATTGGGATCACAGGTAAAGTTGAGTACTGCTTATCACTCGCGGACAGACGGTCAGAGTGAACGAACGATTCAAACACTTGAAGACATGTTATGAGCGTGCATAATTGACTTTGGTGGTTCGTGGGAAAGACACTTATCTTTGATTGAATTTGCTTATAATAACAGTTATAATTCGAGTATTCAAGTGGCGACTTTTGAGGTATTATACGGCAGGAAATGTAGGACACCGTTATGTTGGAATGAGGTGGGAGAAAAACAGTTAGTCGATCCAGAATCGTTCAGTTAACAGCCAATAAAATTGGCAAATTCGTGAACGCTTGAAGATGGCTCAGGACCGACATAAAAGTTACGCCGATCGTCGTAAACCGATTAAGTTTCAGGTTGGGGACGGTGTGATGTTGAAAGTGTCGGCTTGGAAAGAAGTTGTTCAATTCAGGAAAAGGGGTAAATTGAGTCCAAGGTATATTGGTCCGTTTGTGATCACTAATCAAATTGGTGATGTAGTTTATCGGTTAGAACTTTCGTCTAAATTGAGCGGTATTCATAACACTTTTCATGTGTCTAATTTGAGGAAGTGTTTAGTTGATCCCGAACAAGCAATACCGATACCAGAAGTTCAAGTTGATGAAAAACTAAGTTATGATGGTGAAATCATATTTTGGAGGTCAAATCCTTGAGTTAAATCTCCCTTGAATCCTTTGGTATTATAGATCGATACGTTGATGTTTATAAATCCAGAATGTTGTTGGGCTTTTTGGGTTTAAGGAGATTTTATTTTTAGGTGATTTTTGTTTTAAATTCATCCATTAATCTAAGATTTTAGTAAGATGTTGAATATAAAAATGGAATCTTTTTGGTCATTGAGTTAATTATGTGTTTAATGGTTGTTTTGGATCATTTTTTTATATCAAGTTTGGATCATGGTTTGTGTTAAGAAAATCGAGAGTTGGAAGAAAAAAATGATCAAACCGGGCTAGGTCGTGTTAACGTCTGTGGATCGGTTTTTTTGTTTTCTTCATCTTTTGGCTCATGTCCTTTTTGGGATCTTTCGGGGTATCGTTTAAGTTCCTTAGAGAATATTTAGAGTATTAGAATGGGTTAAATTATTTAGATTGTAACTGTGATTCTTTAATTCAGATTCACATTCGTTCTAATCGTTCGTATATGTTAAAGTTTATTTCATCGTTTATCGTATCAAGGTGAGTTTTCTTTTAACCATTTTTGAACGGAAATACATTTATTATAAAATGGTTAACTTTATGTTATGAATATCAACGATCGGTGTTCGGTTGTGCTAGAATGCCAACTATAGGTGTTCGGTTGTGCTAGAATGCCAATGATATGTGTTTGGTTGTGCTAGAATGTCAACGATATGTGTTCGATTGTGCTAGAATGCCAACGATATGTGTACGGTTGTGCTAGAATGACAACGAGGCAATTATATGTGTTGTGCCTGAATGTCAATAAAAGTGTTTTTGATAAATGTTTTATATATATGAATTGTTTTGGTATATTGTGGAATGACAAGGAATATCTCACTAGACCATTCGGTCTAACCCTCATTTTGTTTTCAAAATATGTATTTCACGACTAGCACGTATAAATGATAAAGGAAAGGGAAAGTTGTGATCCTATGTGTTATTCTACTACACGTGAAGTGGAAGATACTAGATGAAAGTTGTTTTTGATCTTTGTAAATAGATCTTTTGTATGATGTTAACTTTATCTAAAAAATTGTAGTGACTTCATGAGATTGTATAGTTTTGGATTATGGGACCCAATGTGTAACTCAAGGTGGCTTATGTTTATGTATGATATATATGTTGAATGTTTTGTGAAAAGTTTGGATGTCACAAATACCTTACAATGGAAGTTCTCACAATATATAGGATTTTCATTTGATTATGTCTACATAAAGTATAGTCAAGTTTTTTATATTTAAGAAAAATTGACCTATTAATTTCATTTAAAAATAGTTCTTGAAAGGTGTGTTTGATATCCAGACAGAACAACACAGAACAGAATAGAACATGACACAACAGTTGTCGAGAGTTTGATAAGACAGAATTGGACAAGACAGAACAAATAAGATGACCATTTTACCCCTGAGTTGTTTATATCTTTTTTATATTTTGATTTATTTATATAATTTATTAAATTATATAAATATTTTTTTACAAAATATGGCATTAAAAGTTTTTGTGAAGACGATTAAAATGACATAAAAATAAAAGGTTTATGTAGCTTCCAACTTTTTCTATACCTTTTCTATGTTATTTTTTTATTATTAATATTTAATAAATTACATAAATTAACCAAAATATAGAAACCATATAAAAGTAAAAAAATTAGGACAATAAGTGAAAGTTTAAATTTTCTTCAAAAAAAAAGTGAAAGTTTAAAAAACATAAAAACAATAAATAAACTTTAAATAACGAATAAAATGTAAAAAGTGAGATGTGTTTAATGTTTTAGAAGAAAATGAAGTTTTATTTAAAGGTTATATCTATATCTATACTATATTATAAAGCAGAGATAAAAAAACTCTTAAAAACAACTAATAAAGCATTTGGTACAACTTTTTTTATGCACAATCTCTTAATTACAACTGTATAAGCATGATGTACAACATGCCAATGCCAAACTTTTTAGGGTTTATGTTGGGCGTCTCTTACTCTGCGCCTCTTGCTCTCACCATTTGATTTCAAACCCGTCCCCGAGGTGACGGTTCCCCCTTCCCAAGGTGACGATTCATATGCTCAAGATATTGATTCGCATGATTTTAAAAGCATTTGTGGTTATTGCTCTCCTCTCTACCTATCAGTGAATTTCAAATATCCCAACTCATTTCACGTTTTCTCCATCTTGAAGACGATCTTCATCTCTGAGGTAAGGTTTTATCTTTTCCAGGGACGGTCCTGAGATTCCGGATGCCCATGGCAAAAGGCAAAAAAATGCCCCTTTATTACGCGAATGAAAAACAATTTGAAGGGACATAAACCAAAACCCCGTAAAATAAAACAAAAACGATACAACGGGGGGGACATAAACCAAAACCCCGTAAAATAAATCTTAAAATACATTACCTAAAACGATGCCTTCGTGCGTTTTTTGAAGCAAAAATTTTAATAACTATATCATATTTAATATCGGCTAAAAACTTACTCTCAATACTCAAAATCGCTAACCCGTTCAATCTTTCTTGGCTCATGGTAGACCGTAGATATGACTTCAACAACTTTAACTTCGAAAAACTTCTTTCCGCGGATGCAATGGTAACAGGTACGGTCAGCAAAATCCTGTAAGCGACCAAGACATGTGGAAACATGTCCATCTCTTTTGCAAACTCCAAAATTTGTATGGATGTCCAAGAATTTCCACTCTTGGATGCCTCTTTCGGTAACATTTCCTGCAAAACATGTAACTCCATATACAAATATTCCCCAACGATATCAGAATCATCACCATTTGTTAAAGCAAATTCAAGATTCATACAAGATTTTTTCAACTCGTCATCATGTAAGGTTACTAACTTTCGTCCGTCAAACAAGAAACCAAAAATAGATTCAAATTCTTGCATTTGTTCAAATCTAGCCCGTAACTGAGAAAGAGCCATATCAACTAAAACAAGAAAGTAATCAGTTCTGAAACACTCTTGAGCAGATTGTTGTTCTCTCTCGGTATTTGGAATTTCATCAAAATGTTTTTTCCGAGAGAAAGAACGTTTTACAGTAAATTCAGGCTCAACTCCAATATTATTTGCAATTTCTTTAGCTTCACTAATAGCACATGCAAACCCATTTTCTCTATATTTTTCAAAAAAGACAACTAATCCCTTGAGATTTTCAATGGCAACATCAAGAAGCATATCTTTAGACTGTAATTTCTTACTAAGTAAATTAATTCTATACAAAACTTCATGCCAAATAACCAAACTTACAATAAAATCAAAACTTGAAAGCTCACCGTTAACCAAAGAATCGGCATCCCTACACACTTTTCCATCCTCACTTACCTGCGCCAATTGTATTAAAGCATCTTTGATTTCGCCAACTTGAGTTTTGATAGCTTTAACACTTTCAATATGGCTTTCCCACCGAGTAGTAGATAAGGATTTCAAAGTCAAATCATCAATATGTTCTAATAACACAGTCCATCTTTTTGTAGAATTAGCAAACACATTGTATATCGTTTGGCAAGTACCAAAAAAAGTCGGCTTTGAAACAAGAACTTGCCATATCACATAAAACCAAATTAAGACTATGACAACCGCATGGCATGTAAAAGGCTGTAGGATTTATATCAAGTAATCTTTTCTGCACGCCTTGATGTTTTCCTTTCATATTAGCCTCATTGTCATATCCTTGACCCCGTACACAATTAATATCCAAATCAAGTGATTTCAGGACATCTTGTAATGCATTAAAAAGTCCTAAACCAGATGTATCTTCTACAACTAAAAACTCAAGAAAGAACTCTTCTACTTGAATAGGAGAACAAGACATATCAACACATCTAATAATCAAAGTCATTTGCTCTTTGTGGCTTGCATCCGGAGTACAATCAAGAATAACTGAAAAATATTTTGCCTCTTTGATCTATCTAATAATTGCACTCTTTACATCGGATGCCAACATCTCAATCAATTCATTTTGGATTTTATGGCTAAGATAATGATAATGAGTTTTGTTGTCTTCAATAAGCCGAAAATGTTGTTTCATAACAGGATCAAACTCAGAAATCATTTGAATTATGCCCAAAAAATTACCATTAGACTCTTGAAAAAGTTTTTCATTGCTCCCACGAAAAGGTATATTATACTTCGCTAGACATTTAACAGTAGCAATAATTCTAATCAAAACATCTTTCCAATGGTCAGTATCTTTTTTTATCATCTCTTGCAACTCCCTATCAAGTGTTTGATTTTTAGCCAACCTCAGTCGCAACTCAGACCAAATTCTGAAATTAGTCAAATGTTCTGGACTATTTTCATGAATGTTTAATCTTTGACCAAGTTGTTTCCAACAATTTAAACCTTCACTTGCTAATTGACTTTTTGATCGACCATCTTTGAAAAGCTTACAACAAAAACAAAAGACTTTATCCAACTCTTTAGAATAAACCAACCACTTTCTATCATAACAATCACCGTTTCTTATCTTACGAACATAATATTCAGAAGAGAAATGTCTACCCACTTTATCTTTTGGATATGTGATGTTAGTTTCTCTAATAGGCCCTTTTTCAACAAGCAAGTCTTTCATTTTTGAACTTAACCCATCCCAAACTCTTGGATCAAATATATTCACACCAATATCATCAACAATAGGAACTTTATAATCACGAGCATTTTCAAGGTTTTCATCATCACAAACATTATCAATGTTATCATCATCACAAGCATTGTCAATGTTTTCATCATCACAAACAAAATCAACTTTTTCACCATCATGAATATCATCACTAGCAATATCATTTGGATTATTAACAAATTCATCACAAGGATTTTCAACCGGATTTTCAATTGGATTTTCCACCGGATTTTCAGAAACATTTGATGGTTTAACAAGAAATTTATTCATAGATCCTTGCATAGATTGAATAATTTCTACTTGTCTTTTTTTCCTTTTTCTATTTTGGGCACCGGATGGTTGTGATCTAGGAAACATGTCTATTGTCTAATTGTCTAAACAATTCAAACAGACAATAGACAAACACAATGCAATTATGAATTATGCAAACAAATAAATACTTTATACTTTCAACAAGGCAACTTAGTTAGAAGATAAAAACTAGAAAGAACACACCTGCAATAGTCGATTAGGAAAACGCGAAACCTCAAACCCTAAACATTCTTACATTCGTGAATCGTCAATCGATGGAGGAGCCGAGGAGGATTCTGGATTTCAGAAATCAGAAAGTGAGAAAGATGAAAGATGTTGGCCTAAATCGACCTGTCGTCGGCTATCGCTGAGAACTGAGAAGCGAGAAGGCTACTGCCTAACGCCGTCGGAGGAGGATTTCAGAATCAGAAATATGAAATGAAAGCTACTGCCTGTCGCTGAGAACTGAGAAAAGCAAGAAGGGATTGACGATTGTGTCGTTCTGTTCATCTGTTGTTGAGATTTAAGAAGCGAGAGATTAGAAAATCAGAGAACTGAGGAAGTGAAACGCCATTGCGCCGTCGGTCGAACGGTAAAAAGAAAACGGTAAAAGAATTTTTTGGGCCGCTCTCTCTCTAAAAACTATAAGCCTACAAAACTGATTTTTTTTGAAAATTTTGATGCCCTTAGGGCCCTGCTGCCCATGGCCCAAGCCACACTTGCCATGGGCCAGGGTCGGGTCTGATCTTTTCTTTTATATGATTTCTTAATTAATTTTAAAGACATCTTCCATCTTGACAGTAGGTTATGGCTTTTGTTTCCCTTCCTAGCTTTGTGCTCAAAAGTTTATTTAATGTAAGTATCTTTTCTTTGGATTTATTAGCTTGAGTTATTGCAATCAAAAGATATATCGATTGAAGGTATTATATTTCATTTACAGTATGTTTGTTTTATGTATCTTTCCTTTATAGTTTCTTTCTTTTATGCATTTTCATTTACAAATTGTTTGTTTTACTTTCATACTTAAAAGTTTTAACTTTTAGCACCAAGAAGATTGGCAAAATGAGGGAAAGGAAACAAGGAACTTTGTGGTTGTTAATATCTTGATTTACTTTAGTTGATCATCGGTGATTTTTTCAGCACGGTACCTTTATTCATGTGTCTCAATTTAGCATAAGGTGCTTTTGGATTGCTTTCTTGCTTTGCTTTCTGCCTACCAGTCTCCGATAATTATGAACATTTCCCTGGGAGGTTTTACAGGGTTTAATTGAATTTTTGCTTTATAACCTCAAGTTTAGGCTCTATAAAATGCCATCTATTGATGTTCTTGATTTAAAATGACCCACTGTCGTATTTTCCAATATCAGTAATCGGGTTGTTTACTAAATGCTTACCGTGTAAGTGCTAACCCACAATAGTCAATACCCTCACTTACCTTTTCGTGTAACATTTCGCATAAACTCCTTTCTCCCTCACAGTCTTCAAGATCCTTATTTGAGGTCTCTCATATGCGCCAAAAACAATTTGGGTGTAATCAGAGTTGCTTTCTTCACTCACTCATCTCAAACATCTGAATCTCCTGATTTTGGTGTATCAGCTTAGATTTGCTTTCTGCCATAAACAGTCTTCAGCGATCTGATGTATCAAACGGATTTGATTTCACAGCTTCTTCAAAAAGAGATTTCTCACATGTATGCTCTCAATTTTAATTTCCATTTTTTTATGATTCAGATTTTCCATTTCTTCAAAACCCTGTTGATTGAGCAACAAATCTTGATCTGGTACTAGGGTTTATTACGAACATGAATTAAGGTTTTTTTTCAATGCGTGATGTGATTTAGTATTTTGTGATTCGATAAATTATACTTGAAACCCCACAATTTTACTGTGCGTTTTAAATTTTAATCTGTGTTTTGATGGAACATCAGTTTGCCACAGAGATTGAATACATGCTTCTATTCAAGCTTGATTATCTTGATTGGATAGGTTCAAATTCAAAGAGTTCATTTGTTGCCATGGTGTGTAGTTCAAGAATGAAGTATCCTTTTGTTACCGGTGGTCGCAAACAACAAGGTTGCTTGTTTAGTTTGTCTTTAAAAATATAATGTTTTGTTATGCTGACTTTCAAAAGTGTGAAACAATAAACTTTTTATTTTATGGCACAAAAATGCATATTTATGTGGAATGCTTGTAGGGTTAGCAAATTAATTAATAAGCAAATTTTTTAATATGTATAATGTGGCATCACCTTCTATCCCAGATGATTGGATGGGATTAGATATTGGACTTTCTGTGTAATCAAGACTTCCTTCTTCTGATTAAATTGTAGTTTATATAGGTGAAGGATCTGTTGGAGGTTATGAGCAGCCTAAAGCCTGATGATAATTAGGTGATTGTTCTCTGGATGGTACTCCAGAAGATGTTTATCAATGGGTAAGCCGTGTAGTTTTTACGATTTCAAAAATCTATGTGTGCTCTTCGCTTAGCCATGAAGTTATGTTCCTGTTGGTTTATGCATATACCAAATATGAAGATAATGAAAATTTGTTGATTGCATTTTGATCTTTTTGTTCTTTTATAGGCTGTAATGTTAAGGGTTCTTAAGATGACTTTTGTGCTTGTAAAGTTGGCCATGGGAATATGTTTTTATATGTATGTGAAGTCTTTTCCTAAGCAGATGTTTGAGTCTTATTATCCACCTCTTTTGTTATTTATTTATGTCCCTAAGGACCAAATGGGGATATGTTTTTATATTTATTTATTTACTAAAACATATTGCGTTTATTTACAGGTCCATATCTCTTAAAAACATTACGAAAAGCAATACTTAGGGTCGTCACCACCCTTAATTACCTATCGAGTAACATCTTCGACCATCAAAATACGTGGGTGTTGTAGAAATAAGAGAAAATTATGTTGAAGCTCTCAATCATTGAGATCTTCAATTCAATGGTTGGTTTCGGTGCTTGGCTAAAGTGCATGATTTCAGTGACTACCGCTAAGGACTTTTAGTTTAAGGGGTGGTTTTCTATGCATCAATGCTTGTTACAAAGGGTGCTTTTGATGCTTTTTTATTGTATTAAAGTGGTCTTAGGGATACAGGTACTGTTGGCTCTTTGGTTTTAGCCGCCATTGATAGTCGAAATTTAATGGTTGTTATAACAAATTTTCTTAGTATTAAGGGGATCGAAGATGTTGTTCTAGATGGGTTTTGAACACTAATGTTGGTGACTTGTGTGATTTATAGTTTATTTAAGATGTCTCAATCATTAAAAGACAAAGCAGTATTTTGATTTTGGAATGTTCTTAAATGCATAGTTCTTTATTTATTGAGATTGAAATCATTGCAATTTTATTTTGTTTAAACATGATGTCGAGTTCTTTTAATAATTTGTTGTACTAAATTTATATTTTTGATTTATCACATCCCGCCGCATTGCGTGGGTACACAACTAGTTATTAAAATATAAGTTTGTTCCAACTTGTTCCATGGGGGTGGGCCAACAAACTTATTTCAGTTTGTTCCACATAAAAGTTCTGTCAAACATGAAACAATGATTTATATTCTATTCTATTCTATCTAATGTACCAAATGCACTCGAATTTTTTTTAAAAAAAAGCGGGTAAAATGATTAGCTCGACCCATTTTTATTGACTCTTTATAATTTATAGATCGTATTAAAACCAAAAGCAAGCAATCCGTTGTAGTCTAGTTGGTCAGGATATTCGGCTCTCACCTGAAAGACCCGGGTTCAAGTCCCGGCAACGGAATTTTTAAAAACTTAATAAAATCCATTATTTGCATATTCAGTCCTTTAAGTTGTCCGCTACTTTCATTTAGACCCCTTTCACTATGAACTTTACCGATTAATCCCCTTTTATTTCTTGAACAAGAGAGAAAGGAAACGAAAGATGTCATATTTACAAATATACCCTTATAAAAATATATTCTTTATAATAAAAATTGGGTAGTTTGGTAATTTTAATAATTTCAGTAATTTTTTTAAATGGTTTTAATTTTCTTTTCTTTTCTTTTCTTTTCTTCTCTCTCCTCCCACATTTGGGAGGAAAGTTATCAATTCTTTCCTTCCGTTTCATTTCCTTTCTCTCCTAAAAAAGTTTTGAAAACACGAGTTTTTTTACTTTTCTTCCCTTTCCTTTCCTTTGTTAAATGAGTTTCGAGAACACAGTGTAAACTTCCCGATAGGTCCATTTTGGTGCACAAAAGGATGTTTCATATTTGATTTATTTTTCCATCAAAACCAAATTAACAAACTCAAAAGAGGGTAAAAAAAATCAAATGGTCATTATGATGTAACTTTTTTTAGTACGTTACTTTTTCTTAACTTTAAATCATTTTGATTATAATCAATCATCAATTTCCATTTATAAATATGTCATAATAAGCATTTTCAAACTGCAAATCCAAACCTAAAAGATCTAGAAACAACACTCGGCAACATGTAAAATAGAAGATATAATTGAATGAATATTTTTCACTATATAAGTTTTACCTCATTCGGGAGCTGACCTATGAAGATTTGAGCGGGTTCCTGTGCTGCCGTGCACCCATTCAACTTATCTTCACAAGAAGATTTTTTTTTGTATGAAAGGTGCACCAGTTAAATTTTGAGGGGTGTTTCGAGATATATTAGAAAATACATGGAATATCAACAAAAAAAAACTGAAAAGTTACTAAAAAATCAAGCAAAAAACGGAAAAAAGTCTTTCGAAATCAGCAAAAAGAAACTGAAATTTTTCATCAAAATCAATGAAAAAACTTAAACAATAATTCGAAATCAACAAAAAACTTTAAAAAATCCATCGAAACGATGAAATTCGGCTTACAACACATCAGACGACTTTGCGGATTCTTGATCCACCTTAAAAATGCATCTGCTTGACAAAAACTATGAATCCACCACTGACCTTATTTAATATTTGTTTGTTATATGTTATCTTAATTCAACGAAATATAAAAAAGTTAGCTAAAAATAAACAAATAATTAAAAAAGAGAAAAATAGAGACCGATTAAGGTGGAAATCCTACTCTAGTATACAATCGTCCAAGCCATCTTCCCACCCCACATGTCTCCTCTTATGCCAACTTTTTTTGTAATTACTTTTATATTATTCGTAACATATATTAAATTTATTATTTATCAACATTATGAGATAATATAATATGGGGACTTCATTTGAAACCCCATAAAATTGTGATAATCTTGAAGGAAAAAAATATATATAATTGGTTCCAATATCCTTAATACCTGAACTTATTATAACAAAATATAACTTTGTGGGTTAGCTTAACTGGAAATAAGGTTTAAATCTTTGATGATTTTTCTTAGAGATCATGGGTTCAAGTGTTGCATGGTCAATAGAGATTTTTCTGGACCCAGTCTGTTTCACAGAGCTCCTTAAATCAGTCGAGGTGTGTACAAAATAACCCAATCACCCATAATAAACAAAAAGAAAATTATAACAAAATATAAACAACATCTATCTATCTTCAAATAAGGGAGTGTTTGGGATTGCTTATTTGAGGTGTTTTTTAGCTTATACAATTTGACGCCGGAGATAAGCACTTTTGAGTGTTTGGATGAGGCAAAATTAAAATGGCTTATAGCGGTGTCAAATCGTTGAAAAACACTTTTTGACAAGTCATTTGGTTTTAATTTATCAACTTATTTGAAAAGTGTTTATGATTTTTTTGGTTATTTTATATGTATAAGCAATCCCAAACACCTTTAAATAACAACTTATTAGCTTATCACGTTTTGGTACCACAATAAGCTAATTCAAACACTTTTTTAAAAACTCCAATTTGACACTGCATAAGTTGATAAACATTTTTTTAAAATAAGCATAAGGGGTTGTTCGGTAGCAGCTTAATGGGCTGAATAAGGGATATGGCTTATTCGGTCAACCATATCTCATTGTTCGGTAGCAGCTTAATCGGTCAGCTGGTGACTGACCGAATCAACTAGAAAATTAAACTCATATCTACTCAGTCATCTATTAAAATTTACTTTCCCTAACTACCCTCTTTAATGAAAAGAAGCCCTACCCCTGTTAATTCATTCCAGTTGTATCTACCCTCTCCAAGCACTCAACCATCGAAGAAGAGAAGAAATCTAGAACAGCGAAGGAAGCAGCTAGGACTCCATCGTTTCCATATCTGGTATTTTCTTGAGCTCTCTCACAGCTAGGACTCCATCATTTACATATCTTGTGGATTGAAACCCATCGATTTTGTGGGTTCTTGATATCATGGTTTCTGAAACTCCATGGATTTCATGGTTGAAACACATCGATTTTGTGGGTTCTTGATATCATGGTTTCTGAAACTCCATGGATTTCATGGTTGAAACACATCGATTTTGTGGGTTCTTGATATCATGGTTTCTGAAACTCCATCGATCCCATCTGTTGAAACTCCATCGATTTCATGGTTGAAACCCATCGATTTTGTGGGTTCTTGATATCATGGTTTATGAAACTCCATCGATCCCATCCGTTGAAACTCCATCGATTTCATGGTTGAAACTCATTTTGTGGGTTCTGATTTTTTTAGAGCCATCTATATATTTGTGTTCTTTGATTTTCTGATTTCTTTAGAGCCATCTATATATTTCTGTGTTCTTGAGTTTCTAAAATGTATATGTTCTGAGTTTCTGAAAAGTATATGTTTCTGAAATGTATATTTACTGATTTTCTTCTAAGTTTCTGTTTTCTCTTATATATATATATATATATGTGTGTGTGTGTGTGTGTGTGTGTGTGCTGAGTTTATGTTTCGATTTTATATGTGTTGAGGGGGTAAAATGGTCATTTCTGACATTCAGACTGTTTATTCAGCACAACAACTGAACAACAACTTAGTTGTTAACACACAGACAACTATATTCATATAGACATCTATATCCATACAGGTTTTAACAGAAAACGAACCGAACAACACCTAAGTTGTTTTAAATAAGCAATCACAAACACCCCCTAAGTTGGTTGAAACGGTTACCTTTTATAATAATAATAATAAAGGTTGGTATTTAAAAGATATATATGAGAGGAAAAGTTGTCTGCCCAATCAAATAAAAGAAAGTGTTGTAATGGACCATAGACCATACCTTTTAATTTGAACTCATATGATAAAACTTAACATGAATATCATACCATATTTTATAAGATAATTATTTATTTGATTGTAATTATTTAAATATATTGAAAAATACTCGGTTGGTAAATATAAACTAGTTTTTTAAGTATTATTTTAAATACTATTAGTTCGTCTCGTCTAATCAAACTCTGATATTTTACTGTTATCACAATTTTTAACAAAAAAAAATACTTTTATCATAGTGTTTAACCAAAAGTTTTATTGTTTCATGGTTCAATCAAACTTGTAATCTTTAACTTGTGAGATCTTTTTAACATCTTCAATAGATTCTCCAAAATGGATTAAAAGAGAATTTTGGGCAATTTTTTGAGATAATTCAAAATGAAGAAAGTAAAAATGAGAGTATAAATTTCTTTAAATTTGGAGAACTCTCAAAAAAGGATTATCGTCATAAAGAAACATTTTTTATTATATTTTACCAATAACAAATCTTAAAATTAAATTTTTAGGAGAGAGAAATAATATTTTATTATATATGTAATATTTTTAATAATATAATTAATGGTGTAATCTACAAAATGAATAAGTTGTTGTAGTTAAATTCAGGTTTTCCCAATTTTTGAATTTTAATCATCCGGTTTAAATTTTTTTAAAGAATCTATTAAAAATGCGCTAAGTAAATAATTGTTTTATAGAAATTTGAGTACCATTATTGAAGGTATGAAATTTTGGTTGTCTATTGAGTGATGCATCTTTGGTAATTTATTGGAGACATCAAACATTAAATTCAAAGTCATGTTCCCTAAATTAGAATTGGAAATTTTCATGTGAAAAGAATGTTAGTATTTTATTCAATTGTAATTTTGAAAACATACTTATGAAAATTACATTTAGGCTTTGTTTGCCAAACTAGCTTATAAGCTAGCTTGTAACTGATAAGCTAACTTTTCAAAACGCTACTTTGAGTAGCGTTTCAATAAACTAGCTTATAAGCTAGCTTATGGTCATCCTAACGTGTACGCTAACTTATAAGCTAGCTTTTTTTTTGCCAAACATAGTCTTAGACTATGTTTGACAAACTAGCTATTAGATAAGAAGCTAGTTGATTACAAATAGTTAGATAATGTTTTAATCATGTTTGATTAAAAAAAATTGCTAAAACGACCAAAAAAAGATATATTTGGCAAAACTAATTGATAAACATGTTGATAAACTTATGGTCATTTAAATGGGTTTATTTTTATTTTTTTTTCAATAGCCTCAAACGGATAGTTCAAAAAAACTCGTTTGTTACAATAATTCCAAATTGATTGTTTGATATTCTTTTTTTCATATTTAAAAAACATTTTAATGAAATTTTTGTAATAACCATGTTCTCAATTGATGAGAAGGATAGAACTTCAGGGTGTGTGGTGTAACTTTAAAGGAGGGCAGGGACTTAGATGTAATTAGTAGCATAGGAGGGCAAAACCCTCATTTGTCTTCTCATTTTCTCTTCAAACTATAACACTCTCAAATCTGGAAATAACAATTAATTTAAAATTTTCTAAATACATCGATAAATGATACATCTCCAATCACAATTTATTATTTAACCTCAATACACACATTTCATTCTATACATACAGTCTATAATAAGGGCAAGTGCTACTAAAACCCCATAATAGTCACTATCTCCAAACTGCGTAAGACTTCACCAACTACTTACACTTGCACAAAGCTAAGGTTCAACTCTTCGTAGAATTGCTAGAATCCAAACCCCCAACTGGAACCTGATGCACATGCCGACAAATAAAAAGGTTAGGCTTAACGCCTAGTGAGCTCAAGAGTTTTCAACATATACAAATGAATCGTTTAAAGAAAGAAGAATGCCATTAAAATCATAATCTTTCGAAATGATATGCTCCGCTTATAAAAACAACCCGTCTACCAATAAATATGCATTTTAAACGATAGAGACACCGAGTTAATCATTTAACCAAACCAAACTGTTTTACAGACTAAGATCCCATTATAAAACGTTCTTTCGTAAAATTAGATTTAACTCATAACTTGCTCAAAATGAGAATAGAGAGAGGACTCCCAATTTTATAAAACGTGGGTAAAATGTTATACCTCGAAATACCCAACACGGTGGAATATGATACACAACTCATAATCCATAGATGAAAATCTATATAAACAAATATTGTCGTGAACACGGACATTAAACCCAAAACTCACACGACCATAAAATGGACAAAATTAAATACCGACACGTGGAAGGGAGCATTTCATTCAAACCTTAATATACGTGGGAAAACCCCAATATTAAGGTCATCATTTATCGTCGACCACACAAACCAAAATTGGTAAAATACGACATTAACATTAAAAACACCACGGATCTATGACGGAGAGATCCGTGTACATTGAGAATAGAGGAACACGCAAGTAGGTCGCCCATACAACTTTCTCGCATGTCATCTAAACGTTTCCATCTTGGGTGGCGAGAACACGTGAATGGGGCCACCCGTGATGTTATTGAATTTCACCACACATCCCGACATCCTAGTTCCCATGCCACCACCGACATCACAACCTCGGACCGATTATGCCTCTGGCCATACTCCGTCGAGTTCCACCTCAAGGACTTACAGACATGGGCGCCTATCCAATCTAGATGAGTTACAACTCGGAGGCTCAAGCCACCTATTGCCTACTCGCTAGCAAACCCAAGCGGTCACCACAATAACCAAAAACTCAGGCTTTCCAAAGTCGACAGACTTACGTGCCTATGGATCCATTACAACACTGTCTAACATTACATGACTCCAATTGAATGACCAAGCTCCCAAAAACATGTAACTCCCAATGGCATGAAATAATCGCCATCATACTCCAAAAATTCCACAATTGTTTTTAAACCGGACAAATGTCCTCAAGACTCCATTTAGTCAAAACCGAGCCAACGACCCAACAGTTTACGTAAATACCCAAATGAAATCCGATATAAATATTGAAACACGTTTGACCAACTATTATGCAAACACGAACAAAAGCATAATTAACTCAAATCTCATCATTGGTTGAGACAAACCATTTTCCAAATGAACTTATACCCTTATGTTTTCGAAATGCCTCATAACATAATAATATGCATTTTCTAAAAAGGTTTATAAGATCAAATACACAAAATGACACTTACTTCAATTGAACTCCAATTATATATGTAAAATCATCAAAGAAACATTTCAACATGATTTATTTACCAAAATACCCAAAGATCCCAAAATGGGTGTCTCAACATGTTCATAAAACTAAACATTTCAAAATAACCAAAACTTATCAGCAGTTAACGATTTAATGTAAAACACAAACACTTTAAAATAAACATTTTGGCATGTACACCGTTTTCACAAATCAACTTGAACTCACCTTGCTAGATTTAGGCTAAATCTAGATTTTCCCCACTTTGAGCTCCTTTGAAGAAACTTGAATCTTCAAGGTCAAAACCTCCAAAACCTAGATCCATACATTTCCAACCGTAAATAACCGTATTCAACCATATAGAAACATTCCCCAAACATTTTACATGAAACATCAACTTATATCGAAACCCTAATTTTCATAAGTGAAGAGAAGAGATGATTACCTTAACCACAACTTGAATCCATCCATCAAATACTTCTAGGACACCAAAATGAGCCACAACCTCCCAATCTTCAAAATGGTGGAGAGATGGATGAAACCCTAGAAAGCTTGGGTGAAGAAGGTGAATATGAAATTATCTAATTCTAGCTTCCAAAACATTGTTAGAAGATGAAGGAACACTTGGTTTTATGACAAAAACACCCAAAAAATGAGTTAGGGTTCGTAATATGAGGGTAAGGTTCAGTTCTTGGGAGAGAAAAGCGAAGTGGGTGAAGATAACAAATGAAAGAGGCTGAAAATTCGGGATTTAAAACAACCAGGGGCCGACGGCGATATGTCACTTTCGTTGGCACTCTCGCGGAGAATGTACCGCGGGCAATAATCCCTCTGCGAGAGTGACTCGCGATTGTGCCCTGCGGCAATCTCGCTGTCACTTTCGCCCAGACACCTCAAATCCCGAAAATCCGATCTTTTTCGACACTAAGGCCCTCGACACTCTTTGGGTCTTTTAGTAGAGTTTCCCCAACATGAATCCCACCGAACACAAGGTACAGAAACGCCTGGGTGCCCCTAAACTTACTAAAAATTACGGGCGTTACAATCCTCCCAACCTTAAAAGAGATTTCGTCCTCGAAATCGAGATTTCAATGACACGTTGCCCGTAGGATAGATTGTCCTTAATCCATATTCCATAACCACTACCAAAATCCTTATGTCGATACCCACGACAGTAGTCCCCTTGGGCACATTACACTTATATCCGAGTGAACATTTAACTCACTAAGGTAGTCTTTACTCACAAGACTACGGTTGTCTCCCAACCTTGGGTGACGCTTACTACTTCAAGAGTAGTTTGTGCCCTCCACTTCACACCGACCAATTCACCTCAGCCCAATAGACTTCTGGACCCAAACCAAAGTTCGACATCAACCTTCAAAGAATTCCCATTATTCTTAATGATCGGTTCTTGATATCGACAACGCCGTCCTTTTGAGACGTACCAATACGCTCTCTAGGTAGCTGGCTAATGCAGATCCGGCTATCACTCACCCCGATCTACTCTCAACCTCAAACATTCCCTTATTAAGATCTTTACCGCAACGGGGAACCTATACACCTCGATGCTTAATCACCAACATCTACCTTCTTTTAAATTCCACCACCAAGAGGTCAACATCCTCTTGACCCAACGGGGATACTTCCAAATCTTCCAACGATTTGTTGACTTCAAAAGGGCAAGTTGAGGCCTAAACCGAAAGATGACATCAAAATGTGTACATCCCACCCAATACTTCATTCTAAAGTAATGTCGCATTAAGGTTAACACTTAACAGATGACTAATATTCTCAAATCTTACATCCCTAACAGACGGACCACAAAATTCCTTGTTCATGGAAACCCATTAAGACGGTACACCATCAACATATACCTCGATGTCGGACAGACAAGTAAACCATTAAATCGAACCCAACCAGGCGCAGATAATCCCACAAGACCTTATCCCGCAGGTTTACCGAAGCGTAGAGATCATCTCTTAATTAAATGGGGGGACAAAATCTAATACCTCCACTAATCATGCATGACCCGATTCAAAAACTGAAACTCAAATTCAAGGTTGACCACAAGTCGGATCATCCGACGCTTCAAATCCCAATGACTCCTCTAGTCCCTTAATTGCAACTCCTTCCACAACCGGGGTTTAAATCTATAGCCCTAACGAGTTCAAGGTTTTTCAACCAGTATGTCAATTTGAAATTTGTAAAGTTTTCAAATACAAAAATTTTATAACAATTAATCTTGCGGTAAAAATTACACTACCGTTCAATCGATAGGTTTCAAAATTGGCCATCAACTCTACGCATCTAACACCATTTCCAAAACTCATTTGATCAGTACTTACGTTAATAAAAAGAAACGGTAACAAAAGATGCGCAACAAAATTTTCGAACGGACTGCCATGGTCCTAGCATGCATCGATTTATATTATGCATATGAAAATAATTTTCTGCACTAAAACATGCGCAATAAAAGTTTGTACTACTCCCAACGGAAAATCTCACAACCTCAACTTTAAAATCTTTTTCCTTTAAAAACGCAAAACGTCGGAGGATAAAATTCCCAACAAGACCCATATACGTCCGTTTATTTCCCCAAGTTTAGCAACACAATAGGAACGTAAATAAAATTTTAAATCGAGTTCAAATTTTGGGCCGCACAGATAAAACGTACTTACCCAAAGCGGTAACTACAACGACATGCAAACCGGAAATTCATTTCATGCATTGCGGAAAACTCTTAACAGTAAAATCAATAATGAAATATGTTCAGAACAAAAGTTTTATCTGAAATAATATAAATCTTTTACACGTTTACTCACACCATCAGTATATTTTAATCCAACTATAACACATGGGATGACATCTATTTACAAAACGTATAAAATAACGCACACAATAGTGCATGTATACACGTTCCAAAATTTATCTACGCGACGCAAAATGTCGTAAGATAAGACACCATAAAACCCAACTGAATTTTTTTATTAGAACTCATTAACGCTAAAAATCTAGTGGTGTCAAAATTTTCATTTCCCAACATAAACAAAACATAAAACGACAATAAGTCTAAAAATGTCAAAATCTTAAAACCACAACGTACGATAAAGTGACCATTTTCAACAACACTTTCATGAGACACGACGTCCAAAAAACTCGTAAATTTACACGCAATAAAATTAAAACCCACGCATCTCAAAGTACACTCACGCGCCCAAAACGTCGTAAAACAATATTCTATAAAATTCAACACAACTCGTACAGACTAAAATTCCCAAGAAAATTCCGACTAAAAAACATGGGAACAACTCTTCCTTTAAAACCTTAACATACGTGGAGGAGATCCAATGTCAAGGTTAAAAATTCTACAGTTACTTGCCCAATACCACATATGGCATTAAAACACGGATCTTAAGATATCTAAAAATAGCGTTAAACACATACCAGGGACGGAGAGATTTTTCTATATAAATTGCAATCACATGCAACAAAACAACTTCATGCATGCTTGAGTTCACGGTTTAAAATCTGATGAGTGCTAAATGTTTTACCAAGACTTCATAGTATAACACACTTTATGCTTCGAAAACATGAGAAACAATTGATGCAAACTTATTTTAGAAATAAATTTCGTGCATGTATTTGGTCGACACTTAACCTCGCGAAGTCACGCTTCTCAATTTTCTACTATTGTCATCTGGATGCTCAACATCTTAAAACAATACTCGAATATTTCATCGGTTCACCTTATAATTTCTCCTCGAATAACGTTCATTCCATGAGTCTAAGGTTCTGCTCTAACCAATAACCCTGACTCAAGACGATCAACGAAATGCACTCATCGCGCTTAACAATCACTCTAAAGTGACATTTCTATAAACATCAATCCTTCCTTAGATTACTCGCTTAGAAATTTTCTCACTACCCCAATGGTCATCATACCAAGGTAGTTCAAGTATATACATGTAGCATGTAGGTTCACCATAACACTGGCCAGGTGCCATTATGAACGTACTGTACATGATCATTCTTGTGACCCTCGACAAGTTTCCCGTTTCTAGCGACTCGATCAAACCCAAAATATCTCATCTTAAGGTACCTAATGTGCAATTTCATTTTCAATCACCTAAGAGAACGCTAGTTTGAGTCTAGGCATCCAAAAATCAATACCTAATTCTCTCAAACTTAAACTCTGATACCAACTTATAACACCCTCAAATATGGAAATAGTAACTAATTTAAAATTTTCTAAATACATCGATAAATGATACATATCCAATCACAATTTATTAATTAACCTCAATACACAAATTTCATTCTATACATACAGTCTATAATAAGGGCGGGTGCTACTAAAACCCCATAATAGTCACTATCTCCAAACTGCGTAAGACTTCACCAACTACTTACACTTGCACAAAGCTAAGGCTCAACTCTTCATAGAATTGCTAGAATCCAAAATCCAACTGGACCCTGATGCACATGCCGACAAATAAAAAGGTTAGGCTTAACGCCTAGTGAGCTCAAGAGTTTTCAACATATACAAATGAATCATTTAAAGAAAGAAGAATGCCATTAAAATCATAATCTTTCGAAATGATATGTTCCGCTTATGAAAACGACCCGTTTACCAATAAATATGCATTTTAAACGATAGAGACACCGAGTTAATCATTTAACCAAACCAAACTGTTTTACAGACTAAGATCCCAATATAAAACGTTCTTTCGTAAAATTAGATTTAACCCATAACTTGCTCAAAATGAGAATAGAGAGAGGACTCCCAATTTTTTAAAACGTGGGTAAAATGTTATACCTCGAAATACCCAACATGGTGGAACATGATACACAACTCATAATCCATAGATGAAAATCTATATAAATAAATATTGCCATGAACACGGACATTAGACCCAAAACTCACACGACCATAAAATGGACAAAATTAAATACCGACACGTGGAAAGGGCGCATTTCATTCAAACCTTAATATACGTGGGAAAACCCCAATATTAAGGTCATCATTTATCGTCGACCACACAAACCAAAATTGGTAAAATACGACATTAACATTTAAAACACCACGGATCTACGACGGAGAGACCCGTGTACATTGAGAATAGAGGAACACGCAAGTAGGCCGACCATATAACTTTCTCGCATGTCATCTAAACGTTTCCATCTTGGGTGGCGAGAACACGTGAATGGGGCCACCCGTGATGTTATTGAATTACACCACACATCCCGGCATCCTAGTTCCCATGCCACCACTGACATCACAACCTTGGACTGATTATGCCTCTGGCCATACTCCGTCGAGTTCCACCTCAAGGACTTACAGACATGGGTGTCTATCCAATCTAGACGAGTTACAACTCGGAGGCTCGATCCACCTATTGCCTACTCGCTAGCAAACCCAAGCGGTCACCACAGTAACCAAAAACTCATGCTTTCCAAAACCGACAGACTTACGTGCCTATGGATCCATTACAACACTATCTAACATTACATGACTCCAATTGAAAGGCCAAGCTCCCAAAAACATGTAACTCCCAATGGCATGAAATAATCGCCATCATACTCCAAAAATTCCACAATTGTTTTTAAACCGGACAAATGTCCTCAAGACTCCATTTAGTCAAAACCGAGCCAACGACCCAACAGTTTACGTAAATACCCAAATGAAATCCGATATAAATATTGAAACACGTTTGACCAACTATTATGCAAACACAAACAAAAGCATAATTAACTCAAATCTCATCATTGGTTGAGACAAACCATTTTCCAAATGAACTTATACCCTTATGTTTTCGAAATGCTTCATAACATAATAATATGCATTTTCTGAAAAGGTTTATAAGATCAAATACACAAAATGACACTTACTTCAATTGAACTCCAATTATATATGTAAAATCATCAAAGAAACATTTCAACATGATTTATTTACCAAAATACCCAAAGATCCCAAAATGGGTGTCTCAACATGTTCATAAAACTAAACATTTCAAAATAACCAAAACTTATAAGCAGTTAACGATTTAATGTAAAACAGAAACACTTTAAAATAAACATTTTGACATGTACACCGTTTTCACAAATCAACTTGAACTCACCTTGCTAGATTTAGGCTAAATCTAGATTTTTCCCCACTTTAAGCTCCTTTGAAGAAACTTGAATCTTCAAGGTCAAAACCTCCAAAACTTAGATCCGTACATTTCCAACCGTAAATAACCGTATTCAACCATATAGAAACATTCCCCAAACATTTTACATGAAACCTCAACTTATATCGAAACCCTAATTTTCATAAGTGAAGAGAAGAGATGATTACCTTAACCACAACTTGAATCCATCCATCAAATACTTCTAGGACACCAAAATGAGCCACAACCTTCCAATCTTCAAAATGGTGGAGAGATGGATGAAACCCTAGAAAGCTTGGGTGAAGAAGGTGGATATGAAAGGATCTAATTCTAGCTTCCAAAACATTGTTAGAAGATGAAGGAACACTTGGTTTTATGACAAAAACACCCAAAAAATGAGTTAGGGTTTGTAATAGGAGGGTGAGGTTCGGTTCTTGGGAGAGAAAGCGAAGTGGGTGAAGATAACAAATGAAAGAGGCTGAAAATTCGGGATTTAAAACAACTAGGGGCCGAAGGCGATATTGCCCCACGAAAGTGACATATCGTGGGCAATAAGCCCTCCGCGAGAGTGACTCGCGATTGTGCCTTGCGGCACTCTCGTTGTCACTTTCGCCTAGACACCTCAAATCCTGAAAATCCGATCTTTTTCGACACTAAGGCCCTCGACACTCTTTGGGTCGTTTAGTAGAGTTTCCCCAACATGAATCCCACCGAACACAAGGTACAAAAACGCCTGGGTGCCCCTAAACTTACTAAAAATTACGTGTGTTACACACACGTATTTGGAGGCTGGAGTAGAGTCTTGGAGAGAAGTGTTTGTGTGCTTTGTGAATGTTATTGAAGAAATCAAAGGAAGAAATCAGATTTTGGAAGGTTCATCTTCTTCTACACCAAGGTAAGCACCTCCTCCATTGATTTCTTATGTTGTTTGATGAGTTTAGATGTTGGGGAGTATGGGAGTTTTCTTATCTATGTATTTTTTTTGGATTAGAATCTTTAGTTTGAAGGTTTCTATTGAGTTTTGGGAGTGTTCTCGGGGTTTTGGGTCAAAACCACCATTAATGGTGTTCACCTTCAAGAACTACCCATTTGGTGGATTTTGTGAAGAAGAGAGTCATTAAATAGATGAATTTCTATGGGTTAAATGAAGTTATATTGTAAGATTATTGTTGGGAAAGGTTTAGAGCATTGATTACCTCATTTTTGAGGTTTAAAATCGATTTGGAAAAGTTTGGGATTGAGAGACCTTGAGGTTTTTGGTTGAAAATGTGTACAGGGCTGGATCACGGCTTTGCGCGGGTCTTGGCGCGGATTAGGTCGTGCGGGAGGTCACGTCGGGCTCTATTCGGGCGACTTCCGTGTTGTTTTGTCTATTGTTTAGGACTAGGATCGGGGTATCGATTAGGGGTTCTCTTGGGAATGTTAAGAAGTATTTTGAGGGATAATTAAGTGGTTTAATACCCTCGTGTGTCGTGTGATTTAGGTGTTCGGTTTGGACTCTTGTGACTCAAGGTGTGAGTTCTTGCATAGACGACAGGTGAGTTTTTCTTAACTTACTTTATTTGATGTACGAGCTCTGTATACGTATGATGCTTATCAAAATGCATGTTTTACATTGCTTTAAATTATATTTGATGGTGTGGATATTAAAGTGTGCATTCATTGGGGTGGGGCATGGGATGGCTATATGGGAGGTGTGACCCATTAGGATTGCGTGAATTTGTTTCATGTAAACTGTTTGAGGGCAGGTGTGAGCTCGAACACGTGTCACAGGTGTGCGTGACTCAAGCGTGTGCCATCTACATGTGTTTCGTGTGTGCATAGTGGTTTTAAAGGTGTGAATTATTTGCAAATGTTTATAACTCATTTTGAATGATATTTTGTGGTACGGTGCTAAAACTTGAGGGAACTCACTAGACCTTCGGTCTAACCCTCGCTTTTATAAAACTGAAAACCCTTTTCAGGCAAGTTTATAGTGGGAGTTCGTCCAAAGGGAAAGAGAAGAGATGGCGTAGTCGAAGAGACTTGGTGATGGCTTGTAGTTGTAACAACCCAAACATTTAGGGATAAACATACGCAATTCAATATAGATAAATGCCAAAGGCCTCAAGTCAACATTATAAAATCCAAGGTTTGCGATAGGCAACCTAGTACACAACTGAGATTTCCAAGGAAAAGAAATAACTAAAAAAGAAGTCTTCTAGCTTGGGCTCAACTCACACCTTCTCCTTTCCTTTACCCGAACAACCTACTTCTCGACAACCTGAAAAGGTTTTTAGTTTTTGAAAGAGCGAGGGTTAGACCGAGGTTTAGTGAGTTTCCCTCATACAACAGTTCACACGACAAAAGTATGGAAAAAAATTTACAATACAATAAACCAATTCAGTTTTTCCTTTAAAAGAGACGTCATAAATACAAATCTGCTTCCGGCATACACTACTGTCACACGGGGTGACAGCGTATCTGGCTCGTACTGCCTTATTTGGGACACCCCCCCCAATGGCATATACGAGACACCCCAAGCGGGACACCCCCCACCCCCCGACTTAGGCCATACTCGCTTCGATAATGTATGCATACAATTAAACAACAACAAAACATAACTCACGTAATAAAATTCTCGCAAGTATAATAGGGGCATAAATAAAGGAGTGCTTTTAATAAACATCACATTTTTTGCATCGCATAAAACATCTTAAAAGCTTTTAGTAGAAAAACTCACATGTCGACCGCACTAAGTTCACTTCCTTACTAATTTGATTCCTCGAATCCGGCACACCTAAAGATGAACCATACACAGGAAAATGATTCGCCCCAAAATCTCGCAAAGGTTGGTTCTCTCTCCTAAAATAAGGAACTCCCCGACTACGGCTTGGTAAAAGACCCGAAGGTTACGACCCACAAAGGAAAACAGACCCGAGGGTCGTCAACGGTTTAGCCGCGCTACAGGTTCTCCCGAGGTCCGGGTCTCCCCCGTGCCGCCCCCTGCCACCCGGGTTTCCCCCGAGCCGGGTCCCCTGCCGCTCGGGCCTCCCCCGAGTCGGGTCCCCCTGTCGCCCGGGTCCCCCCCCCCTCGGGGGGGTCTCCCCTGTGTTGCACCGCAAACAAACAGCGGCGACCACAATGGCCACCAAGGTCTTAGCGAGGGTCGATATCGATAATGGATTTCATCCCCAAATCTTAATCAACAACTAGATTAACCAAAAAGAATAAATAGGGATTGATTTTATTCCCACTCCCAAAGAAATGGGTAAATTCTAAGAACCCTAACTTTCCCAAAATCAAGAACACAAAGACACCCTACAGATTAAATTCAAACTTATCAAGCCCATACCAAGAAAGGAATACTAGGATGGAGGCTTACCTTAATGAAGATTGATGAGAGCTTGATTCCAAAGATGAATTGCTCCTTCCCTTTTTCTTCCCTAAAATTGCCTTCAAGTCTCTCTCTCTCTCTCTCTCTCTAAAATTTTCAGCCGCTAACAAGAGAATGGCAAAGGTTCCTAGGGTTAAATCCTCTTATTACAAATTACATCAAGCCCCCTCAAACTTTGGGCTTTGGCCAACTATTCACCCAAACACTACAATTGCTCTCTTGAACCCGGTTATTACAGGAGTTGTCGGTATGTGTATAGTAAATCTCAGTTGTAGTTATGTATAACTGTTGCAAGATGCTGAGTTGAGGTTATTTTAATTAGTTTATTTGGGACCATTTCGGTTGTAGCATGTTTCTGATGATTATTGGATTTGCGTTGTTGCAATTTCACTTGATAAAAACTTATAAAATATAATCAATTTTTTTCATTTCAAAAGATAATTATCAAGAGATAAATCTGTATAATAAGGACACATGTATTCGCACAACGCATCACGATACACCTTGATTTTAATGTTTCGTTTTATTTTTTTGTCTTTGTCAATTTTATAATACGGTTTTATGTGGTTTTGAAAAATGATAAATAATGATATAATTTATTTTAGATTTAATAATGTAAAGTTTTTTATAAAATAATAATTAAGTATTCTGTTACAATTCAATGACTATCCTAATTAGATTTTAGATTATTTATATTTAAAATGAGATTTTATCTTATATTTGATTATATTTGTTGGTTAGTTATGAATTTAAAAATGTAGCTTTAAAAAGTTATACTCATGTATCATATACTTGTAATCTTGAATTTTAATTAATATGTATCAATATTCAATAAACAGTATTTTATGAATAAAAAATTGTTTTTAAAAATTTTTCTCAAATATTTTATAATATAATATAAATTAAACATAACTTTTTTATAAAAAAGAAATATTGTTTCAAAGTAACTTTAAATCGGTTGAGTCAAAAGTTGTAGAAAATAATAAGAAGTTGTGCTGGCACGAAAAAAAAATATATGAATTGTAGAGTGTGAAAAAACATGTAAAACTATTTTTTAACTTTTTCTAAACTTTTTTATCTTCTAAATATTAAATATTGCCACTTGTTTCGTACCATATCGCATGATCATGGTCCGACGGCTATAGTTTATTTATTATATACAAATTTGTACATACTATATAAATAAATAAATGAGAAACATAAAAAAAAAATTGAGAATCATAACAATCTTTCAATAATTGATAAAAACTGCATGTAAATATATAACGTTGTTTCATAATGTAAAAACAAAAACTAAAAGTAGATATTAAAATAATCATATTGTAAAATAACACCGTATTTTTACATGAATTGTTTCACAATATAAACAATAAATAAAAAATGGTTTCCACGATTTACAATTTTTTTATGGTTATCATTTTATTACCGAGATATATATATATATATATATATATATATATATATATAGAGAGAGAGAGAGAGAGAGAGAGATGATTTTCGATAAGAATAGTAATTATCATAAGAAAGGTAAGAATGAATCTTCACCTTTGGATCAATAAGATCAAGGCATTGTTTGGCAAAAAAAAAAAAAAAAAAACTAGCTTATAAGCTAGCTTTTTTTTTGTTACATGTTTGGATGACCATAAACTAGCTTATTGAAAAGCTACTCATAGTAACGTTTTGAAAATGTAGCTTATCAGCTAGTTTGCCAAACATAGCCCAAATAAAAATTCCTTTCTAAATGAATTTATGAGTTATTTTGACACTTAACATGAACCATTAGATTAACACTAATTAAAAGTGATCAAAGGTTCAAATTATTTCTTACATTTATCACCTTAACTCATATTCTCACACGATCCTTTGTATGTGTAATATGTGTGTGTGTGTGTGTGTGTGTGTGTGTGTGTATATATATATATATATATATATATATATATATATAGGAGTCTAATCAAATGAGAACTAGATAATTTGTGGTAACTGTGAGATCCAATATGAATCACTAATTTAATATAATTAATGTTGTTTTTTAAATAAAATAAAAGAATAATTTTGTAAATTAACAATTAGATTTTTATAACAAATCAATTCCCTATTAATCTTACAGTTACCTTGTATATTTGATTTCAATTTACCCTAAATATATATTAGGTTGAAATCACTACCTCCCTTCATTTATGGGGAACCAACCCCTCCTGCTATCGCCACCACCATCAGTTTTTCTATCTTTTTCATCTTGCTACCGCCCCGATCCGTTCGCATCCTGTTACCACCACCGTCGTCTACCTCCTGTTATCACCACCATCGTCTGGTCGTAGTGCTTCCACCACCATCGTCCGGTCGTAGTGCTACCACCACCACCGTCCGCCTCCTGCTACTACCGTATATGGAGGAATGTGACCGACGAGCCTTTGGTACAGGTGGTGCTTCAATGTCACTTCTGGCCAAGTCCCCCGGAGATGATAAACACTGATCAACATATCAGGGAACTCCGGTCGTAGAGGTATTGTGATGGTATCACAGTGGTATCATCCTTGTTGCTATTTACAATGGGTATGTATCACAATTAGTTTGTCTTAAAGTTTAGAATTAATGGGTATCACATATGTATCATCGTTGTTTACAAAGTGTATCACAGTGAGTTTGTCTTACAAAGTGTATCACAGTGTGTTTTCGTTGTTTTAGGAAGGGTATCACAACATTTCTTATTTATTGTAGTCATTTTCGATATTTACAGAAGGTATTACACTGTGCATCATGTGGTCACCAGAATAATGTTCGTCGGAGAGAGGAGAGAGAAGATTTCTAAAATACCTAACATATCCTTTAATTAAAATTACCAAAATTATTGTTTTCCTAATTTATCCTTTGATTTGTGTTTAAGATTGGATCCCACGATTATCACAGATAATCGAGTTCTCCCTTGAATGGTCCCACATATATATATAGGGTGCGTTTCTTTTGCAACCCAAGCAATTTGTACAAACTATGCAAACCACTATATTAGGAAACAATAGATATATTTATGGATAATGATTATTATTCATTAATAATGATTGTGATATATATGGAAAATGTTAAGTTTATTCATTATAATCATGATTTTAAATTAGTAAATGTTAAGTTTATTCATTATAATCATGATTTTAAATTAGGAAACATAATAAAATCATATATTCATTAGACTTGATGAGCGACTAAGATTGGTTTGCATAGTTTGTACAAATTGTTTGGGTTGCAAAAGAAACGTATCCTCTCTCTCTCTCTCTCTCTCTCTCTCTCTATATATATATATATATATATATATATATATAGGGAGAGGTTCATTTGAGAAATGTTAAATATATAAGAAATAGAAAAGTAATCCTAGTTTTTCATTCAATCAAGATCGGCTTTGACTGGTCAAATATTGCGTCTTTGACTGGTCAACAATTACAGCTTTGACTGGTCAAAAGTTACGGTTATTCCAAAAATAGAAGAACAATTTCGTAATTTTTACAAATACATGGGACGAATTCATATATGAACCTGTATGATTCACATATGAACTATATGTGAACCAGTGTAATTCACATATTAACTGATTCATATAGGAACCTTTGTGATTCATATATGAACCAATTAACTGATTCACATATGAACTAATTAACTGTAGGTTCATATGTGAATCAGTTGAATTAATTAACAGATTCATATATGAACTAATTAACTGATTCATATGTGAACGTATAGTTCATATATGAATCATAAGGTTCATATATGAATCAGTTAAAAGAGTTCATATGTGAATTACACTGTTCATATATGAACATATAATTCATATGTGAATCATACAGGTTCATATATGAACTCGTTTCGTGTATTTTACGAAATTGCCCCTCTATCTTCTACAAACCACACAAGAAATTATCTGGTGTTTCACGGTCAAAGCCGCAAATGTTGACCAGATAAAGATATTCACCTCTTACTCATCCAGCTATTCAACAGACCTATTTGGTTCAAAACCCTACGTCCTTTGTTTCAAAAACAACTCCAAATAAGCTTATAGTTGTCTCACCAATTTCAAAAACTATTGTTTCTCCCGGTCAAAAGAGTTCTACTTCAAAATCAGTAAACAACTCATATATACAAAATCCAAATCAACAGATAGTGAAAATCCTTGAAGACTATGAATTGTATCTTCAAAATAGATCGTTCAGTACCTTCATTGATTTTCTCTTTCCAAAAGACTCTTTATTCAAAACCGATACTCACAAAACCCGAGAGTACTATGAAGCAATTTTAGTGGATACTGGATCCATTAAAGTTATTCATAATAAAAATTCTTATATATATATATATATATATTATATATATATGTGTGTGTGAGATTAAAAATTCTTTTTTCATATAACATCTTTAGAGTCATTAGATATTTTTTTGATGGTAGTAAATAGTAATTGCAAAAATAAATAGAACTTAAGTAACATGGTTATACCAGAGATCAGACTTGTATATATATTAGCATAAAAAATATTAAACATGTACATACTTTAATATAAAAAACATTAAAGATATACTATTTAAAATAAAAAATACTAAATCTATACTAAAAAACATTCATATATTTTAACATGTAAGAAACATATTCAGAAAAACCGAGAAACCGAGTCGAACCGTTTGATCTGAAACCCAAAAACCCGAAAAACGAAAAACCGAGAATTCACGGATCGGTTTCGCTTTTAAATCATAGGTATCCGTGAGTAACCGATCCGAACCGATATATATATAATACAATTAATGATATTATATTTAATATTAAAATTTAGTTTTTAAATAGTAATCAACACGATAAAACTTATTTTTATTTATTTTTCTTGATTATTTTTATGTATTTGTTTATGTAATCGGTTTATTATTTTTATATTGTAAATAATACTTTTTTTATAAATCCGGGTAACCATGAACTGAACTGTGGGTAACCGACTAACTTCGTTTCGGTTCTGTTCGGTTGGGTTTCATTTCAACTAACTACGTATTCACCTCATACGATTCGATTCATATTTTTCCTACTAACCAAGCGGAACCATAAACACTCCTAAGAAACACTAAAGATATGCAATACCTTCGCTAACCTTCACCATACATTGATCAACAAGCAAATCTAAGCCAAATTACCAATTTGGCCTTTGGGATACGTGGCAATTTCTTAGTAAGTAAGGAAGGAGTGTGACTCTGGGCGGTCATGCCCAAACGTGACTATTTTCTTGCCACGTACCTCAATCCTCTTCTGCCTCTCAAACCATCTTTTCTCTCTTAATGGTTTATCTATATCTATACTATTAGGCATATACCCGCGCAATGCAGCGAAATGTAAGTAAAGAACGAACAATTAATGCTATTTCTTTATATACATTTCATCAATAATCAACCATGACCTAAGAATCACAACTTATTAAACCTAAACCCATAAAGATATTCAATAATGAGTTTATATTACAATTATTGACGAAAAAAATTATAATGATATTATTTATAATAAGAATGAAACGTATTTTACGATTATGTATTTTTAACGTGCTAACGGTGGAAAAAAAATAAAACGTATGGACAGAAAAACAAATTATTTCTTAGATATTCATGATATTTAATAGTTCGGTTAAATTAAAAAATATTCAATATTGGGCTCGTTTTGAAAATATTGAGGAGACGCTTATAATGATATAATTTGTAGAAAAATGAACGTATTTTTTATTGCATTTTTGTTAATATATAATTATTTGTGTTAATATGATAATGGTGTAAAATGAAAAATGAAAAAAATAAGGGATATAAAGTAAATTAAATAAGTAATTATAAGGGTGATAAATGTAACATTGTAAGGATGGTAAATGTAATTGTACAAAAGTTTGTACAATAACCATTTTAGTTTTTTCATTATATAGTATAAATTCTTATATTTAATAGTACGGTTAAATTAAAAAATATTCAATATTGGGCTCGTTTTGAAGGTATTGACGAGACGATTATAATGGTATAATTTATAAAAAAAGGAACGTATTTTTTCATTGCATTTTTGTTCATATACGATTATTTGTGTTAATATAATAACGGTGTAAAATGAAAATGAAAAAGTAAGGGATATAAAGTAAATTAAATAAGTAATTGTAAGGGTGGTAAATGTAACATTGTAAGGGTAGTAAATGTTATTGTACAAAAGATTGTACAATAACCGTATAACCGTTTTAGAATTTTCATTATATAGCTAGACATATACCCGCACAATGCAGCGGAATGGAAGTAAAAAACGAACTATTAATGCTACTTTCTTATAGATATGTCATCAACAATCAATCATAACCTAAGAATCACAATTTATAAAATCATAAACCTATAAAGATATTTAATAATTAATTTATATTACAATTATTGACGAAAAAAATTATAATGATATAATTTATAATAAGAATGAAACGTATTTTACGATTATGTATTTTTAATGTGCTAATGGTAGAAAAATAAATAAAACGTATGGATAGAAAACAAATTAATTTGTAGATATTCATGATATTTAATAGTACGGTTAAATTAAAAAATATTCAATATTTGGCTCGTTTTGAAGGTCAGACGAGACGATTATAATGGTATAATATGTAGAAAAATGAACGTATTTTTCATCGCATTTTTGTTCATATACGTTTATTTGTGTTAATATGATAATGGTGTAAAATGAAAAATGAAAAAGTAAGGATATAAAGTAAATTAAATAAGTAATTGTAAGGATGGTAAATGTAACATTGTAAGGGTGGTAAATGTTATTGTACAAAAGATTGTACAATAACCGTTTTATTAGTATAGATAATTCGTATATATTCTGATATTTAATAGTATGGTAAAATTAAAAAATATTCAATATTGGGCTCATTTTGAAGGTATTGACGAAACGATTATAATGGTATAATTTGTAAAAAAGGAACGTATTTTTTCATTGCATCTTTGTTCATATACGATTATTTGTGTTAATATGATAACGGTGTAAAATGTAAAATGAAAAAGTAAGGGATATAAAATAAATTAAATAAGTAATTGTAAGGGTGGTAAATGTAACATTATAAGGATAGTAAATGTTATTGTACAAAAGATTAAGAGTGGTAAATGTAATTGTACAATAGTTTGTACAATAACCGTTTTAGAATTTTCATTATATAGTATAGATTATATTAAATTCTATGGTTTATCTATATCTATACTATTATATTAAAATTCTAATATAGTTAAACGATTTTTGGAAAACGGTTTTTGGAAAGCCATTCATTTCTCCCATATTAATTATATTTACCACCCTTATAATTAAGTATTTAATTACTTTATAATTATATCCCTTGTTTTTTATTTTTCATTTTACACACTTATTATGTTAACACAAATAATCGTATATGAACAAAAATGCAATAAAAAAATACGTTTTTTTTTACAAATTATACCATCATAATCGTCTCATCAATACTTTCAAAACGAGCCCAATATTGAATATTTTTTTAATTTAACCGTACTATAAAATATAATGAACATCTACGAATTACTTTGCTTTCTATATATACGTTTTATTTTTTTCACCGTTAGCATATTAAAAATACATAATCGTAGATCAACTAAAATATATTAAAAATATGTTTCATTATTATTATAATTTTTTCGTCAATAATTTTAATGTAAACTAATTATTGAATATTTTTATGGGTAGAATAAATGTGTAACATTATATATATACTATCTATATCTATATTTATACTATTATATTAAAATGGTTATTTTCAAAATTCAATGTTACATTTAGCATCCTTACAATTAGTTATTTAATTTACTTTATATCCCTTGTTTTTTTTATTTTACATTTTTGTCATATTAATACAAATAATCGTATATGAACAAAATGCAAGAAAAAAATACGTTTCTTTTTTTACAAATTATATCATTATAATCGTCTCGTCAATACCTTCAAAACGAGTACAATATTGAATATTTTTTAATTTAACCGTACTATTAAATATCATGAATATCTATGGATTAATTTATTTTCTATCCATACGTTTTATTTTTTTTCACCATTAACACATTAAAAATAATAATCATAGATCAACTAAAATATATTAAAAATACGTTTCATTATTATTATAAATTATATTATTATAATTTTTCCGTCAATAATTTTAATATAACTAATTATTGAATATTTTTATGTCTAGCATAAATGTGTAACATTATATATATATATATACTTTCTATATCTATATCTATACTATTATATTAAAATTGTAAAACGATTATTTTCAATATTCAATATTACATTTAACACCCTTACAATTAGTTATTTAATTTAATTTATATAACTTGTCTTTTCATTTTTCATTTTCCACCATTATCACGTAAACACAAACAATCGTATATAAACAAAATGCAATGAAAAAATACGTTTTTTTTCTTCAAATTATACCATTATAATTGTCTCGTCATACCTTCAAAACGAGCCCAATATTGAATATTTTTTAATTTAACCGTACTATTAAATACCATGAATATCTACGAATTAATTTGTTTTCTATCCATACGTTTTATTTTTTTTCATAGCGTATTAAAAATATATAATCGTAGATCAACTGAAATATATTAAAAATACGTTTCATTCTTATTATAAATTATATCATTATAATTTTTTCGTCAATAGTTTTAATATAACCTAACTATTGATTTTTTTGGGTTTTATCTCTACTATATTATTAAAATTATAATAAGGTTAATTAGTTTTTTGGAAAGTTTTGAAAACCAAAATTTTTGCTCCATTTTTCTTCGAAGTTACATTTAGCACCCTTATAATTAGTTATTTAATTTACTTTATATCTCTTGGTTTTTTATTTTTTATTTTACACTTTTATCATAACACAAATAATCGTATATGAACAAAAATGCAATGAAAATATATGTTTCCTTTTTTACAAGTTATACCATTATAATCGTCTGGTCAATACTTTTAAAACGAGCCCAATATTGAATATTTTTTAATTTAACCATACTATTAAATATCATGAATATCTATGAATTAATTTGTTTTCTATCCATACACTTTATTTTTATTTTTTTTATTTTTAGCATATTAAAAACACATAATCATAGACCAACTAAAATATTTAAAAAAACGCGTTTCATTTTTTTTTATATAAATTACACCACTATTAGCATGTTTAAGTATTTTTGAATAAATATGATGATCATATTATTTAGAATTGTCCTTGATCGATTATTACTAGGGGACTAGTAATAAATCAAGATAATTGTGAAGTTTGGTCATATTCCAAGTTGGAAGTGCACTAGGTGCAACCAGAGTCACATGCGCTTGTCGTTGGACAAGACTCACAGTCAAGATCACCTCATAGATCGACATCATAAAGTGAGTCTTGAAATAGTAAACACTCTTTATCCTCATACCTGAGATGTGCATTGAGATCTAATGCACAAGTAGTGTTATACTTTGATATAGTCTAACGTTACCCTTGATCGGGTAATCATAAGGGCTATGTTAGGTATAACATGAATTGTGTAGTTAGTCGTGTACATGCAATATGGGATTTGCTTCTTTCAAGATGAAAGAGATATTTATGGGGCCCTCGATTATATAGTTTGATTAATATGCATGAACAAGTGGATTAGTTGGACTAATGACACTTGTTTAATCAAATATGTTGGGATCAAGAAACATATTCTTCGAACTATAGAGGATGAGATAGATCTATGTTTTAAGTTCAAAACAAAATATCGTGAAGCAAAAGGATAATGAATGATTATACTATATGATTGATTGGATCAATCAAATTGCTCGAAGGTAAAAGCACATTTACATAGCCTTGGGGGCGGTGACGTGTTGCTAGACGCTTACCATCGTCTGTGTTACTGTGTATCGTGTGCAAGTGGGAGAATGTAAGTTATTATATGCGCACGACACGTGTCACACAGAGATAATGTTGAGGAGTATGTAAACCTATAAGGTCGCACACAAAGAATACATTTGTTTCCATTTGTAGAAACCCGGATTAAATCAAATTGATTAAGGAAATAATTATTCTTGAAGAATAATTATGAAAATATGTGTTAAACTGTAATTATGATAATTACAGGGTAAAAACGTAATTATGTTAATTACATAGTGTTATCTGTAAATATATATATATATATAATTATATTTAAAGTTTAAAAGATAATTATATATATATATATATATATATATATATATTTGAATTTAAATTTGAATATTACAGATAAATACTAAACTTTATTTGAACTATAGTCTAACTATAATTCTTCTGGTATAAATAGGACGTTGGGCTAAACATTTTTTCTTAGGGGATTTGAAATTAGAATTAGCCTTTCAGTTAAATACAGAAAAGAAACATTTTCTTTTCTGTAAAACACATATAGATCTAGGGTTCTTGGGCTAGCACCCGGTGGAGATGAGAAACGTGTTCGTGTGTGGACTTCCAATAGAGGAAACCTACTTTGGTTTCTTGGTGCTGCAATTGTAACCCCGACAGATCTACAAAAGGTACATATTCTAAACCCCCTATGGTGTGGTTTGTTTTAATTAAATGCATCATTGGATCCGATTGAGTTTTAATTGTTTAGAAAAGTTTTCTATCTATAATTGTTGTAACCAGGATTATTTAATTTTCCCCTGCGTTTTATCGGTTACAAATTGTATTAAAACCCAACAAAATCAATTCCTTATTTTACTCCTTCCAATCCTAATATACGGTTACCTAATATAATTAATTTTAATATATCCTTATTTATAATTTTGAAATACATCGCCTCCTACCATCAATGGAGAACCAGGTAATAGATGAAACCCTAGAAGACGAAAAAGAGAAGGCAATCCAGAGTGCTAAAGGACAATGGAGGAACACGATGGAGAAGGTATTTCGGTTTATTTGTTAAAGATTACACAATGAACCACAACATTCTTATGACCACGTTCTTTAAATTTCATTTTGGTATCACAGTATGATTCATGGTTGGTTTGTGCCTTACGGTTGGAAAATCTTTTGGTATCACAGTGTGATTCATTGTTGGTTTATGCCTTATAGTTGGAAAATCTTGTGGTATCACGGTGTGATTCATTGTTGCTTTGTGTAAAATCTTTTGGTATCACGGTGTTATTCATCGTTGGTTGCGCCTTACAGTTACAAAATCTTTTGGTATCAGGGTGTGATTCATCGTTTGTTTGTGCCTTACAGTTAGAAAATCTTTTGGTATCACAGTATGATTCACTGATGATTTATGTCTTATGGTTAAAAATTATTGGGTATCACAATGGTGTATCATGTTGTATGTTACCATAAATAGGTTCAGAGGAGAGGTGAGAGATGAAAATTTCAAAATACCTAACATGCCATTCCATTAAAATTTTAAATTAAAATTACCAAATTTATAAACTTCCTAAATTATTCTTTGATTTGTGGTTGAGATTGGATCTCACGGTTACCATAAACAAATGAGTTTTCCCTTGAATGACCCTATATATGTGAGAAGTTGAGTTAACGGTGAGAAGTATGAGAAGTGGATCTGAACCGTTGATCTCTTTTAATCTCGAGCCCTACCATGAATTGCGGTTTAGAAGAGAATTGATCCGGTGCATCTCGATGCATCTTATTCTTATCTCGGTGAATCACATCCTAATGTGTGTCCATTTATCATCCAACGGTTAATAACCACTTCTCACGTTTCTCATCGTTCACTCAATTTCTCACCGGAACCCAACTCTCTCTCTCTCTATATATAGGGATGAGTTCAAATGAAAACTCATCTTTCATTGTGCACATGAGAACAAATTTTAACCATTGATCAAAATTTAGAAAACTAATCAATGGTTAATACATAATAAGGTAATTGAGAAGAGAGTAAGGACAAAATTGGAAATTTGAATCAACGCCTACCTTGTTTGAATTTTTATTTAAAAAAAATTACCCCTTAAACTTTAAAATAAATTATCTTAAAAATTACTAATATTTTAATCAAACAAATTACATCAAAAAAACGAGAATTTCGTGTTATTCGATATGACATCCATCTCGATATAGTTTTTTTTTTCGTTTTAACCGTTTTTTACGTGAAATTTTATATATGTGTTATATTCATTATGAATATGCATGCACGTCCTCAGGTGTCCACATTCAGTTTGAATAACAAAGGTGAACGTTCATTCACTATTCAAGATGAATAATACAACATTCAAGATGAATAATACAAAAATCCATGATTCATGTATTATTTATCACGAATCGTGTATTATTCACTCTGAATGTTGTATTATTCATCCTGAATGATACATTATTCATATGAATAATACATGAATGACTCGTGAAGGTGTAGACACATGACGCACTCTCTTTTGTTTCCCAATTCACAACCGAAATTTGGTTTAATTCATTATTTATGATGAATAATATAGTATTCAGGATGAATTACACAACATTCATGATGAATAATACACGCATTCATGAATTGTGAATTATTCACCCTGAATGTTGTATTATTAATCCTGAATGATACATTATTAATGATGAATAATACATGAACGAATATAACACATATATCATTTTACGTAAAAAACGGTTAAAACGGCAAAAAAAAACTATATCGAGATGGATGTCATATCGAATAGCATGAAATTCTCGTTTTTTAATATAATTTATTTGGTTAAAATATTAATAATTTTTAAAATAATTTATTTTAAACTTTAATTGGGTAAAAAATTTTAATTAAAAAAGAAAATAAAAAATCAAATATGGTAAGTGTGGCTTTAAATTATCTTCCATTTTTACCCCTAGGCATCTTAAAATTAAAAACTCTATTTAATATGAGTTGTTGGATCAAAAGAAATGGAATGATTGAGATTTGTCCTCACATGTACAATGAAAGATGAGTTTTCATTTGAATTTTCCCCTCTCTTCTCTCTCTCTCTCTCTCTCTCTCTATATATATATATATATATATATATATATAATATTTTAAAATAAAAATATTTATAAACTAATCAATTAAATTCAGTTCCAGGTAATTATTATTAGTGAACACTTCCGCAAGTGTTGTATTTTTGGTTTGCACGTCGCAAATAAAAAGTGTAGCATCTTTTTAGACAGAGAAGGGTGTATTTTTTTTTTTTGAGTGAATTACGATTCTTGTTTGGCATTCATCAAAATTATAATTAATTTAAAATAAGAAAAAGAGTTAATAGTGATTAATAATCGCAAAGAATGACGATCACTAAAGAAAAAGTAAATCATGATTTTTGTTCTTATGATTAGTTAAAAATTGCATTTTCGAGTTACGATTTTCAATTTATGATTTGTAACTTATTTTCGGTCATGACTCATGAGTTAACTCCTACTTTTAAGTATGAGAGATTAAAACAACAATAAATTATAAGTACAAAAATAACAATGAATTATAAATTATAGGAATAAAAATAATTATTTAAAAATAGAAGGATGAAAATAACAATTTTTAACAAACTAGAAGGGTAAAAAACATAACTTATTCTAAAGAAAACTTAATTAAAGGTTGAAAATCACGAAGAAAAGACTTGAACTTGTAAAAAAAATCCATTTGAAGAGTATATATAAGTTACAGGAGTTGTTACTCATACTCCATCTTCACTTGCCTACGGACATACCATCTAATTTCTTGCCCCTTCCTCACTTGCATACACTGAATATAATACACCATAAGTTACTCCTTCGTCTCAAAATAAGTATCTACGAATAATATTTTCTCTATAATTAAGGGTAAAATTGTCGTTTTGTTAATCAAAAAGTGTAATAATTACACATTCCTAAAATGGCGAAGGATCGTGTGAGAAGTTGAGTTAATGATGAGAAGCGTGAGAAGTGGATCTGGACCGTTAATCTCTCTTAATCTCAATCCCTCCCATGAATTGCGGCTTAAAAGAGAATTGATCTGGTGCATCTTATCTCGGTGCATCACATCCTAATGTGCGTTCAATTCTCATCCAACGGTTGATAACCACTTCTCACGCTTAACTCAACTTCTTACCGGAACCCAACCCTTCCTAAAATTATATGTATCTTTTATTGTCAACATTTATTTTGGAACAAAAAGGGTATTCTATCCAATTAGGATCAAGAAATGACAACTGTTATTGAACTTTATGTTAAAATAGGTTATTCGATACAAGAACTAAAACAAAATACATTCTAATTTAATAGTTATACTTCTTTTAAACTTTCGCTAACGAACCATTTACCAAACGTTTACCCAGTAAGCGTTTATCGTTAAGAGTCATCACTCTCATTTTTACCTTATGGGGTAACATTCTCGACCATAAATTGGTAAGCGTTTATAACCCGGTAAGCTACCGGGTTAAAGTCATCACCTTACTTAACGAGTAAGACTCGATCATTTCTTTCTCCCTTTTCGAATAAGATTCTCGATCCTTGTTATGTTCATCACATAATATAACTAATAAGATAAACACTTACCAAACTCAACTTATTTTAGTAAACAACAAAGAAGTCTGTTTCATGGTCCCATTTAAGCAAAAGCAAAAGCAGTAAAGAAAATGGTGGAGAGTAATTCAAATTCTTTTGGGGACTATAAATACACATCCCACCTTCAATCCCTCTCAATTCCAATTCCAATTCCCAATTCCAATTCCGATTCCAATTCCAAAACCAGAATGAAAATAAGAAAAGAGGGAAAAACCAGCAAACTTCCATCACTCTCATCTACGCCCTAATGATTTCTCCACCCAAACCTTTCATCCACTGATTAAAATCCATCAAAACCTCTACTAAATCCTCTATATGGACTCGAAACAACAATCCAAAACGAAATCTTCCGATATCAAAATGGAAAAAAAAGCCAACGCGAGTTTCAAGTACCGAAGGCTTCACAAAATCACGAATCTCTTCAGATTCATGGAGGTGTTTGCTTTTCTACTAATGATTTCTAGGTTTCCATATCAACTACCGTTCTCCGTTAAAGTTTCCCGTGATTATCTCACCGGAATCACTTTCACGGTTTTGAGCCCTAAGTTCGTGTTCGTGATCGGAAACGTGATAATTTTGTTCCTGTTCTTAAAATCTCGAGTTGCTGAAAACAGCAATGGCGACGGAAAAGCCGATCTATACTACGACTACGTTCAAAGCTGCGAGATGAGCATAGAAGATACTACGATCGTTACTACTACTTCTATCGTAACTGTTCCTAGTAACAAAAGGAAGATTTGCAGAAGCAGATCGGAGAATCCTATAAGAGCAAAATGCGAAGAGAAGAAAACTCACCGGGAATTGAGGCGGTCGGTGACCGAGATGAGTAGATCGGAGAGCTTCGGTCGTGGTGGTGGAGATACGGCGGCGATGGAGAAGAGGCGTGCGAAGGAGGAATTGAGCAACGAAGATTTCCGGCGAACGGTGGAGGCTTTTATCGCGAGGCAACAGAAAATATTGAGAGACGAAGAGTTCTCTCCTATGGTATACATCGGTGCATAGGATCATAACCTTTGATGATTTTATTTTTTTTTTTTTTTTTGGTAAAACAAAATTAGAGAAAATCTTGAATACCTCTTTGGACTTTGAAATGAGGTTTTTTTTGGCTCTTGTTTTACTCTTGTTGTTTTGAAGAATATAAATATATTTGAATTATGGGTAAAGATCATATGAGAAATTGAGGTTACCGTGAGAAACATGAGAATTGGATCTGAATATCACTTTTAGGGGTTTTTTGTTATAAAGAAAAAAAACCTCTTAATGACTCTTAAGTCTGAATCAGTTAGACTTTTTTACGTTCAGATTATTTGTTTGTTTGTTTTCCAGTTTTTAGAACCTCTTAACTTTTAAATACATCTAAAATAAGAAGTGCTGAGCTAACTTCTTAAAATCTCATATCACCACCTCAGTGTTAGTACACAGATATGTATTTCAATAATACATATAAAATACAAATATCGTAATAACTGAATATAATCAACAAATGATTAGTATAACTCAAATACAAAGGAATCGACAGAAAACGTAAATGAATAAACCGTATAACGAAACGATCGATGCTGAGGCTCGTGTTGAACACGATTCCCTTAAACAGATTTGCCGTCTGTTCCCAGGGTACAACAGCGTAAACAATTAAACTGCCGGATAAAACCTCTTGCCTGAAAATTTCCGGGAAACAGATAAACGTATGCAGAGAATTGTGTGTATTCTTTTCGTTCTGTATAACTCGTGTTTCGCTCGTTGAGAAATGAACCTGAACTCCCTTTATATACTCGATATTGAAACCGACATCTTAATACAAAATTAATCAATAATTAAAATGAATTTTAATTATCATTAATCTTCTATATAAATGAGTATTTCAGGAGTTACAAACTGGATCAGTAACAGTGCACGTCGCGACTTGCCACGCGGATGAAGTCGCAGTACAACCCACGTAGTTCATTGTTTATCGTCTACAAACAGTGAGTTTCGCGACGTACTGCGCGAGTAAGCCCGCGGCTTAACTCGCGTAACTCACTGTTTTATGGTCCATAAACAAAACATTTCGCGACTAATGGCGCGGGTAAACACGTGAGCTAACTCGCGAAATACACTGGTTCAAAACAAAATTTTCGCAAAAACCAACCTGCGCAAGCACAAGTTCGCCGAATTTAGCCTCAATCGGCACCCCCCTGCGCGCGGGTAGGTAATGGAGTAAAACCAAACAAATGACTTGAAAGTCCCTCTCACATTTTTGGTTATAAATCACACAATTTTGGTTCCTCCTTCCTATGTGGGACAAGTTCCCACACACACTTGGTTTTGCCAATTTTCATCCCAAACACTCAACTTTGAGCATCGATATCTCATTCACACATATTCCGTTTTGGACACATAATATATCGTTGCGAAGCTCTCATATAGGAGAATATAAACCCACGAAGAGTTAGATATATACAATACATATACATGTATTTATTTGTGTCCAAAGTTAGTAAAAAATCACATTTTTACTAAAATTTTCCAACAATCCCCCACATGAATGGAGATCGATCTTTGCATACAAATTTTTCCTACGAAATTTCCAATGGTCGAATCTTGCATAGGATAGGTAGGTGTTTATCCTTTGAACCTTCCCTTGTGAAACACACTTAGCCTCCTAGCTGTCAGTAGACTCGATGTCCTTGAACTGAACTGCCATTTATGTAGGCGACAATACATTTCACACAAAATTCTTCCTAACAAGGTCATATCCTCATAGTCGTGTTCGTTATGGTCATGAACACTAGCCTGGTTCAGCGAAAGCTGATAGGAATTGAGCCCCCCAACAATTCCCTTCGAAGCGACCCCACTTCTCTCTCACATAGGTGATTTTCAATAATCATTAAAAGCCATAGGCTTAGCCTCAATATCACTGATTCCAGAATTGGAATTGGAAGTCTATGAACTCCCCCACAGTGACCTCCTCTATTCATACAACTAGGTTGTCCTTTTGAACCCAGATCTTGGGATCTCCAGTCTTCTGGGTAAGGTTTCCTTTGCATGAATTACTCATTTAAGGGCTTTAGTCCCATTCCTCTCGACGACTTGTACACCAAATCTCTACTTAGGCCTTTCGTAAGCGGATCCGCAATGTTATCCTTTGACTTCACATAGTCAATTGTGATAACTCCAGTAGAGAGTAATTGTCGAATCGTATTATGTCTATGTCTAATATGTCTAGATTTCCCATTATACATTGTACTTTGAGCTCTACCAATCGTCGATTGGCTATCACAATGTATACATATGTCCGTTACCGGCTTAGGCCATTCGGGAATATCTTCCATGAACTGACGTAGCCATTCTGCCTCTTCACCACGTTTATCCAAGGCAATAAATTCATATTCCATCGTGGATCTGGCTATAACAGTTTGCTTGGACGATTTCCAAGATATAGCCGCACCTCCAAGTGTAAATACATATCCACTTGTTGATCTGGAATCTTTTATATCAGATATCCAATTTGCATCGCTATATCCTTCGATCACCATTGGATATCGTCCATAATGCAGTCCATAGTCACGTGTGTATCTTAGATATCTTAACAATCTAGTAATACTCTTCCAGTGTTCTAAACTGGGATTACTAGTATACCTACTTAGCCTACTCACTGCATATGCTAAGTCAGGTCTAGTACAACTCATAAGATACATCAAACTGCCAATTATTCTTGAGTATTCTACTTGTTCAACACCTTCCCCTCTATTTTTAGATAGGTGTTGACTAGTATCAATTGGAGTTCTAGCTATACTAGTATCTCCTTCATTGAATTTCTCAAGAATCTTGTCCACATAATGTGTTTGATTTAACACCATGCCATTTTGGGTTCTTGTGATTTTTATCCCAAGAATCACATCCGCTAAACCCAAATCTTTCATGTCAAATTTAGATTTTAACATATCTTTTGTGGACTTTATCATTTTTTCATTGCTGCCAATGATAAGCATATCATCAACATATAAACACAAGATGACATATCCATGAGTGGTGTCTTTCATGTAAACACAATTATCACACTCATTTATCTTAAAACCGATTTCTAACATGGCTTGATCAAACTTTTGATGCCATTGCTTTGGAGCTTGCTTTAGACCATACAAGGATTTAATAAGTTTACAAACCTTGTTCTCTTGTCCCGGGGCAACAAATCCCTCAGGCTGCTCCATATAGATTTCTTCTTCTAAATCTCCGTTTAGAAAAGCAGTTTTTACATCCATTTGGTGAATTTGCAGATTTCTAATGGTTGCAATTGCTAACACCAATCTAATGGATGTTATTCTTGTCACTGGAGAATAAGTATCAAAGTAATCTAGACCTTCCTTTTGTCTATATCCTTTGATCACTAATCTCGCCTTGTATTTGTCAATACTGCCATCGGCTTTCATCTTTCTTTTAAAGATCCAACGATAACCTAGTGGCTTACAACCCGGTGGTAGGTCCACTAGTTCCCATGTATGGTTTTGTAAGATAGATTCTATCTCACTATTGATGGCTTCTTTCCATTGAGGTCCCTCCGAAGACGTGACCGCCTCACGATAGGTATTAGGTTCACTTTCCACCACGTAGGTGAGAAAATCGGGACCAAACGATTTTTCAACCCGAGCTCGTTTACTTCTTCTAGGTTCTATATCTTCTTTATCAGATAGAATTTGTTCATCCTCTTGAACAATTTCTTTACCTTTAGAAGATGACGCTTGATCTTCCTTGTTCAAACAAGGAAACACGTCTTCAAAGAATGAAGCATTTCTTGATTCCATAATTGTATTCTTGTGTATCTCGGGATTTTTAGATTCATACACAATAAACAGATAAGCACTACTGTTTTGTGCATATCCAATGAATACACAATCCACCGTTTTAGGTCCTAACTTTTGTACCTTAGGAGGAGGTACAACCACTTTAGCTAGGCACCCCCACACTCGTAAGTACTTGTAAGATGGTTTTCTACCCATCCAAAGTTCATACAGGGTCACATCTTTTTTCTTACGGGGTATCTTATTTAAAAGATAATTAGCCGACAAAATAGCTTCCCCCCACATGTTCTGACTTAGTCCAGAACTGATCAACATGGCATTCACCATTTCTTTCAAGGTGCGATTCTTTCTTTCAGCCATACCGTTTTGCTGAGGTGTAACACCCTCAAATCTGGAAATAGCAACTTATTTAAAATTTTCTAAATACATCAATAATTGAATCATCTACAACCACAAATTAGATTCAACTTCAATACACAGACATTCAATCTTTACATACAAACTATAAAAGGACGGGTGCTACCAAAACCCAACAATAGTCGCTATCTCCAACTTGCGGAAGACTTCCCCAATTACTTACTTTAGTGTCTAGCTAAGGCTCTACGCTTCATAGAACTGCTAGAACTCAACTCCCAACTGGAACCTGATGCACATGCCGACAAATAAAAGGGTTAGGCTTAACGCCTAGTGAGCTCAAGAGTTTTCAACATATATAATTAAATCATTTAGAAAGGAAGGATGGGAATAAAATCATAATCTTTCAAAATGATATGCTTCACTTATGAAAACGACTCGTTTACCAATAACAATGCAATTTGTACGAAAGAGGCACCGGGTTAACTGTTAACCAAACCAAACTGCTTTAAAGACGAGGATCTCAATATGAGACGCATTTATGTAGAGTAAACCGGAACTTGCTAAAAAGTAAAATAGAGGGCGGACTCCCAATTTTATAAAACACGGTTAACACGTTATAACTTGAAATACCCAACACGGGTGAAACGTGACACACAACCCATAAATCATAGATGAAGATCTATATAATTAAACATCGTCCGGAACACGACTTTAAACCCAAAACTCACATGACCATAAAATGGACGAGAATGAATACCGACACATGGAAATGACGCGGTCCATGCGAACCTCAGTATACGTGGGAAGAACCCAATATTAAAACAAATCGTTTGCCGTCAACCACTTAAAAACTCCTTTTGGTAAAAATACCACATTACCCAAATAAAATACCACGAATCAACGATGAGGAGATCCGTAAACACCGAGAATAGAGAACACGTAAGTAGGCCGTTCACGCGACTTCCTTACATGTCCTCTAAACGTTTCCATCTTGGGTGGCGAGAACACGTGAATGGGGCCACCCTTGATGTTGTTGGATTTCACCACGAATCCCGGACTTAGTTCCCATGCCATACCAGACATCACAACCTCAATCCGTATTACTGTCTCTAGCCCTACTCCGTCGAGTTCCACCCTAAGGACTTACGGGCGCGGGTGCCTATCCAACCTAGACGAGTTACACCTCAACGGCTCGTGCCATTTATTGCCTACTCGCTAGCAAACCCGAGCGGTCACTAAAAGTAACCCAAAACCTCCGACCTTACAATACCAACAGAACTTACGTGCCTATGGATCCATTACAACACTGTCTAACGTTACATGACTCCAATTGGATGACCACACACCCAAAACATGTAACTCACCAACGATACGAAATTAATCGTCATCTCAGTCAAAACCCCCACTGGTTATGACTCCGGACAAACGTCCACACGACTCGTTTAAATCAAAAAACCCCGCTGGTTATAACTCCGGACAAACGTCCACACGACTCGTTTAAATCAAAAACCCCCGCTGGTTATAACTCCGGACAAACGTCCACACGACTCGTTTAAATCAAAAAACCCCGCCAAAGGCCCAACGCCTTACATAAATTTCCAACGAAAGCCTTTGTACATAAAAACACGTTTAGCCGACTGACAAAGACACAACGGTCCCAAAAGTGTAAAAATAACACAAACTCAACATTGATTGCGATGAACCATTTCCCAAATAAACTCTTTACTCTTATTTCCTAAAATACCTCGCGACACAGTCATGCACATTTTCCAAATAGACGTAAGTACAAAATCATGTAAATGACATTTACATCAAATGGACTCCATTTATATAATGTACGTCAAAGAAACATATCAAAATGCTTTATTTGTCAACAAGCCCAAATTCACCAAAAATGCATGATTTATGAGTTTCTAAAGACGGATATAACCAAATACTCAACTTATCAACAGTTAACCATTTCATGTAAAACACTTTAAAATAAACATTTTGGCATGTACACCATTTTCACAAATCAACTTGAACTCACCTTGCTAGATTTAGGCTAAATCTAGATTTCACCCCACTTGAGCTCCTTTGAAGAACTCATGAATCCTCAAGCCAGAAACTCCTGAAACCTAGATCCATACATTTCCAACCATAAACAATCATATAGAAACATTTCCCAAACAATTTACATAAATATCTCAACTTATGTCAAAACCCTAATTTCCACAAATGAAGAAAATGGATGATTACCTCAAACCTCAACTTGAATTCATCCAACCAAAACCCTTGTAGAACACCAAAACGAACCATAAACTTCAAATCTTCAAATGGTGAAAGGGTTAGATGAAATCCTTAAGAACTTGGTGAGGAAGATGAAGATGAAGGTTTTGTGGTTCAAGATCTCAACTAGCTAAGTGATGATGAAGTATGAGGGTTGAGGAGGAAAACCCTCCAAATAGGTAGAGGTTCGACATTTGAGGTTTGGGAGAGAAGAGGGAAGAAGATTTAGGGTTTGGTTTGAGAGAAATGAGGTTAAATGGCTGAAAATCGGGTTTTTAGCTCAACAGGGCGCTCCGCGGGTTATGCCGTGACCTTAAGTCGCGGCATAAGCCGTCCGTTTCCCCGAATACTCACATCCAGTGAGTTACGCGACTTGTGCCGCGAGCCAAAGTCGCGTGCCAAGTCGCGGTAGTCCAAAACTTCGGTTTTCTCGTGTCATTCGAACCAGATTCGATTCCCGATGATTCCAAAGTAAAACTTGCCTAAATCTCGATACCTTTACGTCCCACGAGTCAACCGACTCCCAAAATAACACCTCGGGAAATTCCCAAATTTACAGGTGTTACAATCCTCCCAACCTTGGAATGATTTCGTCCTCGAAATCCACATTCCCAAAAGACCTTACCCGCAGGAAGATTTATCTTAACCCAATGGCCCGCACCACTATCACAACTCTTACACTGGTACTCCCAACAACTGCCCCTCTTGGGCACGTTATACCAATAATCGAGCGAACACTTAACTTCCCAAAGTAACCTTTTACCCACAAGGTTACGTTCGTCTCCCAACCTTAGAGTTCTCATAATACCCCGAAAGCAACTTACGACCTTATCTAGTCATTTCCATCAAGAATACCCCAATCCGAACTATTCCCTTAGATACTTCTGATTACGACGCATCAAAGTCTCCTCAAAATTCATTTGTACTTAAAGTCCACCTCGACATTCCCACCAAATGTCTCCAAAATCATCATCACTAAAGAGTTATTGTCCTTTGACGAAATTTCCTAACGACTAGTTTGGTCTGAACCATCGCAACCTTTAAATCCGTTCCTCAAAGCTGACCCGGACACAATGTCTGTAAGTGCTCCCACACTTCCATAGACCCAAGCATTGTGTTTCCACCAGAAACATACCATTACGCTCTACAGATAGTCGATTATCCCAAATCCCATGAATCCTCAGATTCCTACAGATCCACTCCTAATATTGATGAATATGTCCTTCCAAGGCGCACCAATGCGTCCTTTAGGTAACTGGCTAACCCAAATTCGGCTATCACTCAACTCCGATCCAACACCAATATCACAACATTCCTAAAGTAACATCCTTATCACCCCAAGAATGTTTGGGTACATCGATACTCAATCCTCAATACCCAACTCCTTCCACTAACCATTTCCGAAAGGTCAATAATTTCCATCATCCAGCCGGGATACATCCCGAACATTCCAAGATCCATTGACCTCAAGGAAACAAGTTGACGCCTAGGACCTAGCGGTGACCTCGAAAATGTGGACATTCCGCCCAAAATTCCATTCCAGACGAATTGTCGCACTAAGGTTGATGCCTCACAGAAAACTAAGATTCCAAATCTTACATTTCCGACAGACAGATCACCAAAATTTCCTTTAATCGCCGAACCCACTAAGACGGTAAGCCAACAACATAAACCATGATGTTACACCGACAAGCAATCCACCAACACGAACCCAAGTTACACGCAGATAATTACTTAAGACCTTATTCCGCATGATTACAGAAGTACCAAAATCAACTCTTAAATCACTGGGGAACTTAATTACACTACTTCCATTAAAACCACTGCGCACAGATTAAAAAACGAAACCCAAAATCCAAGACTGACCACCAGTCGGATCATCCGACGATTCAAAACCCAAGGACTCCCTTAGTCCCTAATTACCATTCCTCACACGACAGGGGTTCAAATCTATAGCTCTAATGAGTTCAAGGTTTTTCAATTACTATGCCAATTCAACTTTTATAAAACTTTCACATGCTAAGCTTTATATAACCATTAAACGCGCGGTAAAATACACTACCGTTCACTCGATAGGTTTCAAAACTGGTTACCAACACCACACATACAAAACCATTTCCCACTCATTTGATCAATACTTACGTAAATAAAATGGTAACGAACGTGTGTAGCAAAGTTTACATTATCAATAATGAAAATAAATCCCTGCGCATCGACGTGTGCAATAAAAGTTTGTACCGCTACAAAAGAGAATCCCAAAATCTTAACTTTAAAATTCCTACTTTTTAACCAAAAGGCGTTGTAGCACAAAAGTATCAACAACCCCATATGCAACAGTTTATTCCCCCAAAGCCAGGTAGAAATGATGGAATGCAAACAAGTTTCAAATCGAGTTTAAAGCTTCAGATCGTACAGATAAACACCTTTGACTAAAAAGTAACTGCAACGACATAAACATTTCTAACTCAATAAATGCATTGCGGAAATTTCTAACGGGAAAAGTAATTGATTGAAATATGAACAGAACAAAAGTCCTGTTTGAAAAGATGTAAATCTTTTATATATTTACTCATACCAACATTATAATTAAACCCAAATACAAATAGTATGCAACGAATGACATTTGTATGAAATTCAACATTTAACGCACACCATGACGCATAAGCACATGTTCTCAAAATTATTTTACGCAACGCAAAATGACGTAAGACGAGGCACCCTAAACCCAACTGAATTTTCGTAAGACTTACTAACGTGAAAACCAATCGGCGTCAAACTTCCATTACTCGGCAAAAGCGTAAAACGACAACACGTTTAAAATATTAAACTTTTAGGAGTTTCCTCCTTTCACTGAAATGAAAGGTAAAATAGCGCTTTACAAAATTTACACGGGACACGACGCGAAATAACTCGCAATCTTAAAAGAAGCAAAATTAAAACTCACGCATAAAAAGACATCGTATAAAACAATACTCCATGAAATTTCAACAAAACTCACACAAACTGAAATTCTCAAGAAATTCCGACTCAATGCGTGGGGATAACTTTTCCTTTAAAACCATTGACATATGTGGAGGAGATCCAATGCCTAGGTTAAAATCTCATAGCTACTTGCCCAATACTCAAATGGCATTAAAACATGGATATTACAATATCCGTAAATAGCGTTAAACATGAGGCGTGAATAAAGAGATTTTTGATAACAATTCGCAATTACGTGCAACAAAACATTTTCATGAATGCTTAAGCTCACAGTTTCAAATCTGGCGCGTGTCTAATGCTCTATTAAAACTTTATAATATAAACCACATTTTGTTTTACGAACATAAGAAACAATTTATGCGAATTTATTTCGGAAATAAATATAGTGCATGAGTTTGATCGGCACTTGGCATCATAGGACTACACTTCCCAAAACAAACCCGGCATACTATTGTCATCCGAGTGTATCAAGCATCTTAGGACAAAATCTCAATTTTCTACCATTGCCATCTGTATACTCCACCTCTTAAAGCAACACTCGGATATTTCATCGGTTCACTTTACAATCTCTCCTCGTATGACGTCAATTCCATAAGCTCAAGGTTCTATTCCAACCAATTATTCTTACTCAAGACGATTAACTTAATGCATTCAACGCACTTAACTATCACTTAAACGTGACATTGCTATAGACATCAACGTTTCCTTAGATTACTCACTTAGAAACCTTCTCACTACCCCAACGGTAATCGTACCAAGGTAGTTCAAGTATACACATGTAATATGTAGGTTCACCATAACACTGGCCAGGTGCCATTATGAACGTACCGCACATGCTCATCCTTGCAACCCTCGACAAGTTTCCCGTTTCTAGTGACTCGATCAACTCCATCATATCTTATCTTAAAGTTCCTAATGTGCAACTTCACTTACAATCGCTTATAAAAATGCTAGTTTGAGTCTAGGCATCTTACAATCAATACCTAATTCTCTCAAACTTAAGCTCTGATACCAACTTGTAACACCCTCAAATCTGGAAATAGCAACTTATTTAAAATTTTCTAAATACATCAATAATTGAATCATCTACAACCACAAATTAGATTCAACTTCAATACACAGACATTCAATCTTTACATACAAACTATAAAAGGACGGGTGCTACCAAAACCCAACAATAGTCGCTATCTCCAACTTGCGGAAGACTTCCCCAATTACTTACTTTAGTGTCTAGCTAAGGCTCTACGCTTCATAGAACTGCTAGAACTCAACTCCTAACTGGAACCTGATGCACATGCCGACAAATAAAAGGGTTAGGCTTAACGCCTAGTGAGCTCAAGAGTTTTCAACATATATAATTAAATAATTTAGAAAGGAAGGATGCGAATAAAATCATAATCTTTCAAAATGATATGCTTCACTTATGAAAACGACTCATTTACCAATAACAATGCACTTTGTACGAAAGAGGCACCGGGTTAACTGTTAACCAAACCAAACTACTTTAAAGACGAGGATCTCAATATGAGACGCATTTATGTAGAGTAAACCGGAACTTGCTAAAAAGTAAAATAGAGGGCGGACTCCCAATTTTATAAAACACGGCTAACACTTTATAACTTGAAATACCCAACACGGGTGAAACGTGACACACAACCCATAAATCATAGATGAAGATCTATATAATTAAACATCGTCTGGAATACGACTTTAAACCCAAAACTCACACGACCATAAAATGGACGAGAATGAATACCGACACATGGAAATGGCGCGGTCCATGCGAACCTCAGTATACGTGGGAAGAACCCAATATTAAAACAAATCGTTTGCCGTCAACCACTTAAAAACTCCTTTTGGTAAAAATACCACATTACCCAAATAAAATACCACGAATCAACGATGAGGAGATCCGTAAACACCGAGAATAGAGAACACGTAAGTAGGCCGTTCACGCGACTTCCTTACATGTCCTCTAAACATTTCCATCTTGGGTGGCGAGAACACGTGAATGGGGACACCCTTGATGTTGTTGGATTTCACCACGAACCCCGGACTTAGTTCCCATGCCATACCAGAAATCACAACCTCAATCCGTATTACTGTCTCTAGCCCTACTCCGTCGAGTTCCACCCCAAGGACTTACGGGCGTAGGTGCCTATCCAACCTAGACGAGTTACACCTCAACGGCTCGTGCCGCTTATTGCCTACTCGCTAGCAAACCCGAGCGGTCACTAAAAGTAACCCAAAACCTCCGGCCTTACAAGACCGACAGAACTTACGTGCCTATGGATCCATTACAACACTGTCTAACGTTACATGACTCTAATTGGATGACCACACACCCAAAACATGTAACTCACCAACGATACGAAATTAATCGTCATCTCAGTCAAAACCCCCGCTGGTTATGACTCCAGACAAACGTCCACACGACTCGTTTAAATCAAAAACCCCCGCTGGTTATAACTCCGGACAAACGTCCACACGACTCGTTTAAATCAAAAACCCCCGCCAAAGGCCCAACGCCTTACATAAATTTCCTACGAAAGCCTTTGTACATAAAAACACGTTTAGCCGACTGACAAAGACACAACGGTCCCAAAAGTGTAAAAATAACACAAACTCAACATTGATTGCGACGAACCATTTCCCAAATAAACTCTTTACTCTTATTTCCCAAAATACCTCGCGACACAGTCATGCACATTTTCCAAATAGACGTAAGTACAAAATCATGTAAATGACATTTACATCAAATGGACTCCATTTATATAATGTACGTCAAAGAAACATATCAAAATGCTTTATTTGTCAACAAGCCCAAATTCACCAAAAATGCATGATTCATGAGTTTCTAAAGACGGATATAACCAAATACTCAACTTATCAGCAGTTAACCATTTCATGTAAAACACTTTCAAATAAACATTTTGGCATGTACACCGTTTTCACAAATCAACTTGAACTCACTTTGCTAGATTTAGGCTAAATCTAGATTTCACCCCACTTGAGCTCCTTTGAAGAACTCATGAATCCTCAAGCCAGAAACTCCTGAAACCTAGATCCATACATTTCCAACCATAAACAATCATACAGAAACATTCCCCAAACAATTTACACAAATATCTCAACTTATGTCAAAACCCTAATTTCCACAAATGAAGAAAATGGATGATTACCTCAAACCTCAACTTGAATCCATCCAACCAAAACCCTTGTAGAACACCAAAACGAACCATAAACTTCAAATCTTCAAATGGTGAAAGGGTTAGATGAAATCCTTAAGAACTTGGTGAGGAAGATGAAGATGAAGGTTTTGTGGTTCAAGATCTCAACTAGCTAAGTGATGATGAAGTATGAGGGTTGAGGAGGAAAACCCTCAAAATAGGTAGAGGTTCGACATTTGAGGTTTGGGAGAGAAGAGGGAAGAAGATTTAGGGTTTGGGTTGAGAGAAATGAGGTTAAATGGCTGAAAATCGGGTTTTTAGCTCAACAGGGCGCTCCGCGGGTTATGCCGTGACCTTAAGTCGCGACATAAGCCACCCGTTTCCCCGAATACTCACATCCAGTGAGTTACGCGACTTGTGCCGCGAGCCAAAGTCGCGTGCCAAGTCGCGGTAGTCCAAAACTTCGGTTTTCTCGTGTCATTCGAACCAGATTCGATTCCCGATGATTCCAAAGTAAAACTTGCCTGAATCTCGATACCTTTACGTCCCACGAGTCAACCGACTCCCAAAATAACACCTCAGGAAATTCCCAAATTTACAGGTGTTACATGAGGTGAATAGGGTGCTGTGAATTCATGTCGAATTCCATTATTAGAAAAAAATTCAGCAAACGTGAAACATATTCACCTCCCCTATCACTTCTAACCACCTTGATTTTCTTGTTAAGTTGATTCTCAACTTCATTTTTATACAAGACAAACTTGTCTATTGCTTCATCTTTACTCTTAAGTAAATACACGTAGTGTAACACCCTGAATTTGGGGTTGGGTGAAAAGTTGACCTTTACCCAAAGTTCAAGGGGGTAATCTGTAACTTGGGTTATATAAATATAAATCAAATCTGAGATATTTTCTAAATATCTCATTTGATCTGATTTTGTTTTGAGAAGCCAAAGAGAAGGAGAAAGAGCAGGAGAAGCTGTGTAAAAGGGGTCGATCATTTCGGGCTAATCGAGGTACGAATCTAGCTTAATGCTTTGATCTGAATGATTTTAGCCGTGTAGAATATCGTTGTGAAGGTTTTAAACCATTCCATTTTGAGATCTGAGTATTTCTCATTTTGGATCTGGGTTCTGCGTCGATCTGTTCTTGATGAACAAGACGATGGCCGTTCGACCGGATGGCCGTTCGACCGGTGTGCCCTTCAACCGGTGGGTTGTGTTCGACCGGAAGTCGTCCGGTGTAGTTGTTCGACCGGTGTTGTCCTTTGACCGGTTTAGGTTCTGTTAAGTTGTTAGCTTCTGTGTCTTTGAGTTCTCGTCAAGTAGCGAGAGGATTTTCTGTATTTCGACTTACCGATTCTTTCGGTGTTGTCATAGGTAGCGCTCGTTAAGAAGAAGGAAACAGAGGTGAGTTCCTACTATCTTTTAAACTTTATACATATCAAAAGTTACCTTTTGGATCTTATCTTATTAAAGTAAAATGATGTTTTACTTATGCGTTTATGCGAAAAGAATATTTAAAAGAACTCCTTTAAATGATTTTCATTCTTACCAGAAGTTGAACTGGGAATAGCATTTTGTTTATAAAATGTATTTATACCATATATTTATTTATGGTTGGTCACATATGTTGTTGTGACGAGTCCTTACCATTACTAGTGGATCCCTAGGTTTTGAGTAGACTGTATTGTTGGGATGTTACATTCCCCAAATTTGTAGCTATGGATCACACATTCCTTGAGGGCAACTTAGTACGGTTATGTGAGGCACGATACTAGCCATGGTTCATGGTGATCCTAGGGAAGGAGTATACCTTGGTTTTGCGCTTGGGGCTTGATCTCACGTTGAAGCACGGACTTTGTGATTCGTATCCGCGGATTCCAATTGGTTTAGCTCGTAACTCGGATTGTTGGCCTAACTTTGTGTTACGCCACAATCCTTGGTAAAATGTTTTGTTTTTGGTCCTTTTATGGCATGTTTATAACGAAAAAGCCCGGTTGTGGCAAGGACCTAAATTATAAATTTAACCTCTTTGGAAATGTTATCCTGATACAAATGTTTTATCTTTTGAGCTTTATAAACTGTATGTTCTCACCAGGCTTTCGAGTCTGACACTTTTTCTCAAATGGTATGTGTAACAGGTTTCCATTAGCGGTGGGTTGCCAGGGTTTTTGGAGAGACGAGTTTTGAGTCTCGAGGTTTTTTTGGAGATGTTTAGTATTGTTGCTGGGCATTGTTAAGTCCCATTCTTTTGATGAAATCCTTGTATAGGATTGTATAGTCTTAAGGACTGATCCCATTTATGAGAAGTTATTGGATTTACTTTTGTCTTGTTGTCAGGTTTCCAGGTTTTATTTTACTCTGGAAATTGAGGATGCGTTACAAGTTGGTATCAGAGCTCTAGTTTAAGCGAACTAGGCATGAATGTAAGATGTCTAGACTTAGACTGAATATACTAAGAATTGATCCGCGAGAATTGGGTAGAGCTCCTAAGATGGGTTAGCCATAGAGTCGACGGAAAGTACGTTTATCAGGCGTTGTAGTAGTGGTGACAAGAACCGTTATGTGTTGTATGTTCATAATTTCACTTAGCTAATGTTATTATGAGGATACTGTACGTAAGAGTGCTTGAATTGCTGTTAATATGACCTTTGGTAATGTGGTAGTACGTTTTCCTTTCGTGTTTTCCTATCTCTCTCTTATCTCTTCCACTGCTCTGTGTAGCAGTTCAGAATGGTAGGTACGCGTGGAAGACCGCGTACTCGTGTTGATGGTTTGGAAGCGACAACCTCTACAGCGGGTCAGCCGGAAGGAATTGAGGTTATCGTTCGACCACCCGTTCAGTAAGTACTAGGTGGGGGGCCAGAGGTCATTCCGCGAGTAGACCTGGCTTCGTCCCACCCAGTCATCGGGGATGCTAATCCCCAGTCAGAGTTGTTGGCCAGCGTGATGTTGGCGATGAGGGAAGAGATGGCAAAGCAGCAAGAGTTTCTGCTGAAAGCGATGGAGGACCGCGACGTAAACCATCGGAGGAGTGAGACGGTGGTGGAGAACGTCGTAGTAGGTTCTGGAGATGATGGTATAAGGGTCTCAGCGGTAGAGCGCAGGATTTCTGGTGCTCTGGGGAATAGGAAGACTTGTTCCTATAAATCCTTTCTGGGTTGCGGACCGCCAGAATTCTTCGGTTCTGATGACCCGACAGTGTGTGTAAAGTGGATCCGAGCGGTTGAGCAAGCTTTTGGTTCTTCCGAATGTGGTGATGATCAGAGGGTGCGGTTCGGTACCCAGCTGCTGAGGGACACTGCACTCATCTGGTGGAATATCATCCAATCCACTCTATCTCTTGAAGTGTTGGCTCAGTTGTCTTGGGTTGAGTTCAAGAAGAAGTTGCTAGAGGAATTCTGCAACGAGAGAATGATGGACCGAATTGAGAAAGAATTCCGGTCCTTGGTGAAGGGAAGCCTGACGGTGAGGGAGTACACCCGTCAGTTTATGGAGAAGCTTGGTCTGGTGGGGCACGTTGCCCCAACAGAGAAAGACAAGATGAAATCTTATCTCAACGGCTTGCCAACGGACATGCAATCTATGGTTCATAATTTCAAAGCTTCTAACCTCCGGGAGATGGTGGAGGAAGCTCAGTTCATGGAGGAGATGTTCACAAAAATCAAATCTGAGAATTCTGTTGTGGTGTCTGAAAAGAGGAAGTGGGAGAGCAGCTCCGTACCTCCCAAGCGGGCCCGACCTTTTGCTGAAAACCGCAACTTCAACAGTTATCAGGAAGCAAAGTGGTGCCCGAAGTGTCGAACCAAGCATCACGGTAACTGTTACAACAATTCTCAAACTTGCTATAAGTGTGGGAAGCCAGGTCACACTGTCAGAGATTGCCCGGTCAGGGGACTCATCTGTTATGAGTGCAAGGCAACGGGACACTTGAAGAAAGATTGCCCGAAGCTTGTGTCGGGTAGCGCGCCTGCAAGGAAGGAGAACCCTCCTAAGGTTCAGGGTCGAGCTTTTCTGATGACGGCCGAAGAGGCTAGGGCATCCGCTGATGTGGTATCGGGTACTTTTCTTATAAACTCTGTACCTGCTCGTATTTTATTCGATACGGGTGCTAGTTTCTCTTTCGTATCTGAATTGTTCCGTCAGAAAATTGCTATGCCCACTACTAGTCTTGAGGATGCGTTAGTAGTAGAAATAGCTGATGGTAGACAAGTTTTGATCCACGAAGCTCTGAAGCAGTGTACTCTTAGCATCGAAGGGAGAGAATTCCCGATCGATCTGCTACCGATGTCAATCGGGGTTTTTGATGTTGTGGTCGGTATGGATTGGTTGTCAAACAATCAGGCCGAGATCGTGTGTTCCAAGAAGTTGATTCGACTTCCCAACCCCTCTGGCGAAGTCGTGGTCATCTATGGCGAAAAGAGAAAGGGTGAAGTGGCAATAATCGCAATGGCAAAGGCACACAAGTGTCTAGTAAAAGGATGTTCGTCTTTCCTAGCCTATGTGATCGATGCCAAGTTAGAGAAGTCAAAGCTGGAAGATGTAAAGATTATGCGTGAGTTTCCAGATATCTTTCCGGATGACTTGCCCGGGTTGCCACCCGATCGTCAGGTAGAGTTCTGGATTGATCTTGTGCCTGGCGCAGCACCGATCGCTAAAGCACCTTATCGTTTAGCGCCATCGGAGATGCAAGAGATGGTAGCACAACTCCAAGAGCTATTGGAGAAAGGCTTTATAAGACCGAGTTCGTCACCTTGGGGAGCTCCGGTCTTATTTGTCAAGAAGGATGGCACAATGAGAATGTGCATCGACTATCGTGAGTTGAACAAAGCTACAGTGAAGAACAGGTATCCGCTTCCGAGAATAGATGACTTGTTCGATCAACTTCAAGGAGCGGGTTATTTTTCCAAAATCGACTTACGTTCGGGTTATCACCAAGTGAAGGTAAGAGAAGAAGATGTTCCGAAGACGGCTTTCAGAACGCGTTACGGCCATTACGAGTTCCTTGTAATGCCTTTTGGCCTGACGATTGCACCAGCAGTGTTTATGGACTTGATGAATAGAGTGTGCCGACCATTCCTCGACAAGTCGGTCATTGTATTCATTGATGACATACTCGTGTACTCCAGGAGTGAGACAGAGCACGAGCAACATCTACGTGAAGTTCTGGAAGTGTTGAGAAAAGAGAGGTTGTACGCCAAGTTTTCCATGTGCGACTTTTGTCTTAAAGAAGTACAATTTCTGGGGCACGTAGTCACTCGGGACGGAGTGAAAGTGGACCCATCCAAGATTGAAGCAATGATGAATTGGGAGCCTCCTAAGAGTCCGTCTGAGATCCGAAGTTTCTTGGGTCTGGCGGGATACTATAGGAGATTCATTCAAGACTTTTCGAAGATCGCTTCTTCCTTGACAGTTCTGACTCGGAAGAATGTGAAGTTTGAATGGGCAGAAGCCCAAGAGAAGGCGTTCAGGATTCTTCAAAAGAAGTTGTGTGAAGCTCCGATCTTGACTTTGCCTGAAGGGTCGGAAGATTTCGTGGTTTACAGCGACGCTTCAAAAATGGGGCTGGGTTGTGTGTTGATGCAACGAGGCAAGGTAATCGCTTATGCCTCGAGGCAGCTTAAAGTACACAAGCAGAATTACCCAACTCATGATTTGGAGTTAGCGGTAGTGGTGTTTGCTTTGAAGCTTTAGCGACACTACCTCTACGGCACAAAATGTACTCTTTACACGGATCACAAGAGCCTGAAGTATGTCTTTGATCAGAAAGAGATGAATATGAGGCAAAGGCGGTGGCTCGAGTTGCTGAAAGATTAAGACTGTGAACTGCTTTACCATCCCGGTAAGGCGAACGTGGTGGCCGATGCGCTAAGTCGGAAGGATTATAGCGGAAGTATTCGAGCTACCCATTCAAGAATCGAGCTAGTGTCTAGTCTTGTTGAGAAGATCAAGACATCGCAGGTGGAAGCACTGTTAGAAGAGAATCTCAAAGAGGAAGTCATGACAAAACAACGTTTGCTCTTGACGGAAGATAGCCGTGGAGTGAAACTGTTCAGCGGTCGTGTGTGGGTGCCCAAGATTGGGGGAAACCGTGAGCTGTTGCTAGAAGATGCACACAAGTCCAAGTATTCCATTCATCCCGGAAGTACAAAGATGTACAAGGACTTGAAGCTGCACTATTGGTGGCCGGTAATGAAGTTTGATGTGGCGCGTTACGTTGAGTGTTGTGTGACGTGTTCGCAAGTTAAGGCTGAACATCAGCGACCGTATAGGAGTCTCCAGTCCTTAGAGATTCCCGAGTGGAAATGGAAACATATCACCATGGATTTCGTAACGAAGTTTCCTAAAACTCTTCGGGGTTACGATACCATTTGGGTGATAGTTGACAGACTGACAAAGAGCGCTCACTTTCTGCCTATGCGCGAGACTTTACCGATGGATAAGTTGGCGAAACTTTATATCGATGAGGTGGTCTCGAGGCATGGTGTACCATTGTCGATCGTGTCGGATCGCGACAGTCGGTTCACTTCGAACTTCTGGGATGGGTTTCAGAAAGAGCTTGGTACGCGAGTTAAGTTGAGTACGGCTTACCATCCACAGACCGACGGGCAGAGCGAGCGGACGATCCAAACCTTGGAAGACATGTTGAGGTCTTGTGTCATCGATTTCGGGGGTAGTTGGGACTCTCACCTGCCTTTGGTGGAGTTTGCTTACAACAATAGTTACCACTCGAGTATTGGGATGGCACCTTTTGAAGCATTGTACGGGCGAAAGTGTCGAACTCCTGCGTGTTGGCTGGAAGCGGGAGAGAAGCAGTTCGCCGGACCTGAAATCGTGCAACAGACTGCCGATAAGGTCAAGTGCATTCGTGAAAGAATGAAAGCGGCTCAAGATCGTCAGAAGAGCTATGCCGATAAGAAGAGGCGACCGATGGAATTCCAAGTAGGCGACCGCGTTATGCTTAAGTTATCGCCATGGAAGGGCATTATACGGTTCGGAAAACGTGGGAAGTTGAGTCCTCATTTCCTCGGACCTTTCAAAGTACTTAAGCGAGTAGGGTTGCAAGCCTACCAGTTGGAACTGCCACCGGAGTTGAACAGAATACACAACACGTTTCATGTTTGCTACCTCCGGAAATGTTTGGCGGTAGAAGACAGCGTCATTCCCCTTTCAGAGCTAAGGGTAGACGAAGGTAACCGTTGTGTGGAAGAACCCGACGCTATCTTAGAGAGAAAGTCTAAGAAGTTGCGTCACCAAGAAGTCACTATGGTCAAGGTGCAGTGGAAGCATCACCGAGGAGCAAATGTGACTTGGGAATCTGATGAGGATATGAAGCGTAGATATCCTCATCTCTTTGTATAGTTGGATTTCGGGGACGAAATCATTCTCAAGTTGGGGAGGATTGTAACACCCTGAATTTGGGGTTGGGTGAAAAGTTGACCTTTACCCAAAGTTCAAGGGGTAATCTGTAACTTGGGTTATATAAATATAAATCAAATCTAAGATATTTTCTAAATATCTCATTTGATCTGATTTTGTTTTGAGAAGCCAGAGAGAAGGAGAAAGAGCAGGAGAAGCTTTGTAAAAGGGGTCGATCGTTTCGGGCTAATCGAGGTACGAATCTAGCTTAATGCTTTGATCTGAATGATTTTAGCCGTGTAGAATCTCGTTGTGAAGGTTTTAAACCGTTCCATTTTGAGATCTGAGTATTTCTCATTTTGGATCTGGGTTCTGCGTCGATCTGTTCTTGATGAACAAGACGATGGTCGTTCGACCGGTGTGCCCTTCGACCGGTGGGTTGTGTTCGACCGGAACCCGTTCGACCGGAAGTCGTTCGACCGGTGTTGCCCGTTCGACCGGTGTAGTTGTTCGACCGGTGTTGTCCTTTGACCGGTTTAGGTTCTGTTAAGTTGTTAGCTTCTGTGTCTTTGAGTTCTCGTCAAGTAACGAGAGGATTTTCTGTATTTCGACTTACCGATTCTTTCGGTGTTGTCATAGGTAGCGCTCGTTAAGAAGAATGAAACAGAGGTGAGTTCCTACTATCTTTTAAACTTTATACATATCAAAAGTTACCTTTTGGATCTTATCTTATTAAAGTAAAATGATGTTTTACTTATGCGTTTATGCGAAAAGAATATTTAAAAGAACTCCTTTAAATGATTTTCATTCTTACCAGAAGTTGAACTGGGAATAGCATTTTGTTTATAAAATGTATTTATACCATATATTTATTTATGGTTGGTCACATATGTTGTTGTGACGAGTCCTTACCATTACTAGTGGATCCCTAGGTTTTGAGTAGACTGTATTGTTGGGATGTTACATTCCCCAAATTTGTAGCTATGGATCACACATTCCTTGAGGGCAACTTAGTACGGTTATGTGAGGCACGATACTAGCCATGGTTCATGGTGATTCTAGCGAAGGAGTATACCTTGGTTTTGCGCTTGGGGCTTGATCTCACGTTGAAGCACGAACTTTGTGATTCGTATCCGCGGATTCCAATTGGTTTAGCTCATAACTCGGATTGTTGGCCTAACTTTGTGTTACGCCACAATCCTTGGTAAAATGTTTTGTTTTTGGTCCTTTTATGGCATGTTTATAACGAAAAAGCCCGGTTGTGGCAAGGACCTAAATTATAAATTTAACCTCTTTGGAAATGTTATCCTGATACAAATGTTTTATCTTTTGAGCTTTATAAACTGTATGTTCTCACCAGGCTTTCGAGTCTGACACTTTTTCTCAAATGGTATGTGTAATAGGTTTCCATTAGCGGTGGGTTGCTAGGGTTTTTGGAGAGACGAGTTTTGAGTCTCGAGGTTTTTTTGGAGATGTTTAGTATTGTTGCTGGGCATTGTTAAGTCCCATTCTTTTGATGAAATCCTTGTATAGGATTGTATAGTCTTAAGAATTGATCCCATTTATGAGAAGTTATTGGATTTACTTTCGTCTTGTTGTCAGGTTTCCAGGTTTTATTTTACTCTGGAAATTGAGGATGCGTTACACGTAGCAATATTTCGTACTATCATCGATAAACGTGATGAAATATTTGTTCCCACCTCTAGTAGGAATTGATTTTAAATCACACACGTCAGTGTGAATTAAATCAAGGGTAACTGTTCATAATAAAAAGCACTATTATTCCTATCATACTCCACTTTCTTTATTTACGTTTATCGTTGATTATTTTCAATACAACTGTTTGATCTCACTAGGCTTTAGCCTAACACTTTTCTTAAAATGACATGTATAACAGGTCAATCTAGCAATGGGATTCGTCGGGAATGAGCGGACGACCTAGGGGTCGAGAGCGGTCTTTTTGAGTTGATTTATTGACCGATACGATGGTGATAGTGGATACACATTTTGGAAGAATAACAACACCTGATATTAATCTTTCTTGTTTGAGTTAGATTATTAGGTTGTTAAGTAATATTCTTCATTTGATTCTTTTGTAAAGGCTACAACTATATTCCCCGCTCTCGGGATGATACTCTGGGATTGTTATAACAGGTTTTGGTTTACCCAGTTTTACTCAGTTTATAGTCGTCATATTGCGAAATTTTCGAATTTTTATTTCTCTAAATTTTAGGGTGTTTGTTGGGAACTGAAGAATTTACCAAGTATGGTTAATGATGCTAGTTCAGAGTTACTACTGCTAGAAGACTTCAAGGTTAATACTGCTGAGTATTACTATTGCTAGTAGAATTAATACTGCTAGTCAAGGTTAGTACTGCTTGAACAAAGTTAGTACTGCTTAGCTAGTTAGTACTGCTAGTGGTTAGTACTGCTTAGTAGTTAATACTGCTAAGACCAAGTTAATGCTGCTTGAAGATTTTAATGCTGCTGAGCATAGTTAGTGCTGCTTATGACTTGAAGATCCGAATGGAAAAGATGAGAGCTGGAAAGAGTCAAGATATTCATGGAAGGCTTGAAGATAATGATGGAAGATATACTGAAGATATTTTTATTTATTGTAATTATCTTTTATTCAGTATATGTATAGAATGTATAGAATAGTTTAAAGAAAATTCTAAGTTTTGTTCGAGAGAGAAATCAACCTCAAGGCATAGATCCTAATTTTAGAGAAGTAGAATTCGTCTTGAAAGAGTCTGTTCTTAAAGATTGAGGTTGAGTGTGTAATCTTGTGATTTCAATTATTCAATACAAGTTTACAGTTTGTTATTCATATTTACTGTTTGTGATTATTGTTTCATTGAATATCAAAGTGTTATTCCGCAAACTTCTTTGATATTGTTTCTGAGAATTAATTTTTGTTGAGAATTCGATCCTGACAAGTGGTATCAGAGCCTGATCTCTCAGAAACATCTATTCATCATGGAAAATCTTGCAGAATCAAGTAGTACTTTGGTCTCAAAGGTTCTAATGCTTAGACCCAATGAATTCGATATGTGGAAGATCAGAATCAAGCAGTACATACTCCTCACTGACTATTCTATGTGGGACATCATAGAGAATGGTCCTTCTGAAGAAGGAAAGATTGGTGCAGATGGAAAGAGAACTCCACCAAAAACTGATGCAGAAAGAAAGATCAGACAGACAGAGATGAAAGCCTTGAGCACCTTGCTCTTGGCTATTCCCAATGAATATCAACATCAGTTCTGTAACTGCATTGATGCAGAGATGCTCTGGAATGCTCTGGAGAAGAGATTCTCTGGTACCAAAAGTACCAAGAGAAATCAGAAAGCCATTCTGAAGCAACAATATGAGAACTTTATGTCAACCAAGAATGAGTCCATGACTCAAACTTTTGACAGGTTCAACAAACTTATTGGTGAACTAGCTACAGTGGGAGTACAAATTGATCAAGATGATCTGAACAGAAAGTTTCTAAGGTCCTTGAGTGATGAATGGACCATGTATACTGTGTCTTTCAGACAGAATGATCAACTGGAGGAAAAGGAACTTGATGATCTCTATAATGATCTAAGAGTTTTTGAATCTGAGGTAGAGGCTAAAAAGAGGCCTTCTGGGTATGTTCACAATGCTGCACTCCTTTCAGCATCAACTGATTCTACTTCCAACCCTGAATCAGTTAGTGCTGCCAATGGAACAAACCAAGAGAAAGGCACTGAAACTGTGTTTGAGGCCTTTCTGGCAAGTCATGGAAACTCTTCTCTCATTAATGATGACTTGGAACAACTCCATCCAGATGATCTTGAAGAGATGGATATTAAATGGCAGATGGCCATGCTCTCCATGAGAGTTAAAAAGTTCATCAAAAGAACTGGGAGGAACAACTTCTCCCAAAGAAGAGAAGATGGAGCAGGATTTGACAAGTCTAAGGTGGAATGTTACAAATGCCATCAAAAGGGACACTTTGCTAGAGAATGCAGAAGTGGAATGTCTCAGAACAACAACCACCAACAAGCTCAATCTAGAAGCTTCAACAGAAACTCTGCACAAGCCCTTGTCTCTCAACAAGGTATGGGGTTTGATTGGAGTGATCAAGCTGAAGAGGCCATCCAGAATCAAGCTCTAATGGCAGAGGTGTCTGATCTCCCTACAGAGGTAACTTCCAATCTTTGTTCTCAAAATTGCATTAACACTGTTAAAAGGTATAGGGATCACAACCAGAACATGAGTGATGACCTTAAGAGATTGGAAAAGGACATAAAAGATTATGTGAGGATTGTTGAGAGATTTGAAGAGCAGATTAAGGGTTTTCAAGCTAATGAGCTTCAACACTCTTATGACACAAATTACTGGAAGTGGGAGAAGAATGACTTAGAGCTTCAACTGACCAGATCTAAAGAAGAGAGTGAAAAGCTAAGAGGAGAGCTAGCTAAAGTCAAACTTGATGTAGAAAAGTTTTCTAATGCTTCCAAAGCAATGGATTCTTTGTTACAAACCCAGATTCATGATAAACTGAGAAGAGGAATAGGGTACAATACCACACCACCACCCTATAACAACAACTACATTCCTCCTAGTTCAGAGTTGTTAGAAACAAAGGATAGGAAGGATCTACCTAAGGGAGCCACTGAGATAGATCCCTTAGATGAAGTGGTTGTTAAGGATAAAACTGAGAAAGAAGTTGTCAAGGATAAGGACAATACTGTGAGTGGTGAGATTCCTAAAGAAAACCACATAATCACCAATGAGGGATGTGGAAAGCACTGGATCAAGTCCAAAGAGATAGAAAAGACTGAGGGAAAGAACAAGAAGGTTCACTATAAGCAGACCACTGTTGTAAACCCTATCCCTTGCAAACAATGTGCATGCAATAAATCTGAGCCCCAAAAACATGATAAACCAAGAGGAAATCAGAGAAACTGGAACAATCAGTGGGCACAAAAACAAGGGGTTGATCAGAAAAAAATTAATAGACCAAAACCCTGTTTTATCTGTGGAAAGCTGAACCACATTGCCAAATACTGTTACTTTAATCCTATGAACCAAAGGATGAATTTTCAAAGACCTACTCAAAAATCCTTTGGTTATAGGAAGAAAGAAAAGAACCATGTGGCTAAGAAAGTTGTCAAATCTAAAAGCCACATGAAGAAACAGAATGTGGAAGAAAATGTCAAGATATGGATTCCAAAAAGTACTAAAACTGTTAGTGCTGCTACTACAAATAGTGCTGCTAACAATGATAGTACTGCTAGAAGCAATACTGCTGCTAGCAATGTTAGTACTGCTGACATTGTTAGTACTTCTGTAAATGTTAATACTGCTAACTCTGTTAGTGCTGCCAACAAGGTTAATACTGCCAAACCTGTTAGTACTGCTAACTCTGTTAGTACTTCTAACGATAGTGCTGCTTCTAGTATTAGTGCTGCTAAGCCAATAATCTTGACAAAGTATTCAAATACTAAGTGTTCTGATTTTAAAAATCTTGTCAAGAAAGAATGCAAGTATTTTGATGAGAAAGGGGTACCCAAGACCACCTTGGCTTGGGTTCCTTATTCATACTAACTGTTTTATCGTATGTGCAGGGCAACCAACAGCTCAAGGGAAAGAGCATATGGCATGTTGATAGTGGTTGCTCTAGGCACATGACAGGCAACATGTCATGCCTTCAGGATTTCAAGCATATCAATGGAGGACATGTTGCATTTGGAGATAATCTTACTGGTGGTAAAATAAGTGGAAAAGGTAATGTCACCAAAGGTAAGATGACATTTGAGGATGTCTACTATGTTGATCAGTTGAAGTACAACCTGTTAAGTGTATCACAGGTATGTGACAAACAACATAGTATATTATTTACAAATACTGAGTGTATGATCCTTGCTCCAGGGTTCAAGGTAGTTGATGAAAGCATGATACTACTTAGAACTCCAAGAAAGGACAATGTTTACTGTCTAGATATGGACAATGTTGATAGTGATTCATCTCTAAATTGTCTTGTTTCAAAAGCTTCTGTAGATGAATCCTCTCTTTGGCACAGAAGGATGTGTCACATGAACTTCAAAACTATGAACAAACTTGTCAAAAACAATCTTGTAAGAGGTTTACCTTCAAAAGTATTTTCATGTGATGATCATTGTGTTGCATGTCTTAAAGGCAAACATCACAAAACTTCTCATAAGACCAAAGAGATAAATTCAATTTCTTCTTGTCTCCAGTTATTGCATATGGATCTGTTTGGTTCTACAAATGTTATGAGTATAGGCAAGAAATCTTACTGCTTGGTCATTGTTGATGATTACTCTAGATTTACCTGGGTATATTTTCTAAGGACTAAGGATGAGACAAGTGGACTGATCAAATCCTTTATCCTAAGAATTGAAAACCAAACTAATCAAAAAGTAAAAGTCATTAGATCAGATAATGGAACTGAATTTAAAAATCTTGATCTAAACACCTTTTGTGAAGAAAAAGGTATTGAGAGACAATATAGTGCCCCTAGGACTCCTCAACAGAATGGAGTTGCTGAAAGGAGAAATAGGACACTAATAGAGGCTGCTAGATCTCTGTTGGCTGATTCAAAACTGCCAATTACCTTCTGGGCTGAAGCAGTTAATACTGCCTGCTATGTCCAAAACAGAGTTCTAGTAGTTAAGCCAAAGAACAAGACACCATATGAGCTTTTAAATAAAAGAAAACCTTTCATTGGATTTTTCAAACCTTTTGGGTGTCCTTGTACAATTCTCAATACCAAATCTCACTTAGGTAAGTTTGATGGCAAAGCAGATGATGGATTTCTTGTTGGTTATTCATCTTAGAGTAAGGCCTACAGAGTTTTTAACTCATCTTCTAGAATAATTGAAGAAAGTGACAATGTCAAATGCAATGAGAACACACCAAATCCTATTGGAACTGGTCCTCAGTGGCTATTTGACATTGATTCACTAACTAACTCTTTTGGTTTCAGTAGTGATGATTATGCAGGTTCAGGATGTGGAGGATCAGAGACTACACAAGTTCAAGAGAGTATATCTAAATCTGTGATCTTTCCCATACCCACAGTGGATTCTTTTGAAGACTGTGAAAAGGAACCATCTACTGGACCAAGTCAGAGTGGAGAAGAAAGTAGAGATGAGGAGACTCAAGAAAATAAAGAATCAAAAGTGGCTGCTGAAAACACTTCAGTTGAGTTGAATGACTCTAATCTAGAGGTAGGACTCAATGAAGAACCTAGTCATAACACCAGAGTTCAAAAGAATCATCCTCCACAGCTGGTAATAGGAGATATAACTTCTCCTATGATGACTAGACATCAAAGCAGGCTTCAAGAAATGCAAGATCAACAACATACAATGCTTACTTGTTTTCTATCCCAGCTTGAGCCTAAAAAGGCACATGATGCTATGAAAGAATCCAGTTGGATAGAAGCAATGCAAGAAGAACTGTTGCAGTTCAAGCTACAAGATGTATGGGATCTAGTAGACCTTCCTAAAGGTCACAGAGCAATTGGCACAAAGTGGATTTTCAGGAACAAGAGAGATGAAAGAGGTATTGTCATAAGGAACAAAGCAAGGCTGGTGGCTCAAAGGTATACTCAAGAAGAGGGAATAGATTATGAAGAAGTTTTTGCACCTGTGGCTAGGATAGAAGCAATCAGATTATTCCTAGCTTATGATTCTTACATGAAATTCAAAGTCTATCAAATGGATGTAAAAAGTGCATTTCTCTATGGCTCAATTGAAGAAGAGGTATATGTCTGTCAACCACCAGGGTTTGAAAACCCAAGTTATCCAGACAGGGTATACAAATTGAAGAAAGCTCTTTATGGACTGCATCAAGCTCCAAGAGCATGGTATGACACTCTGTCATCCTATCTCTTGGAAAATGGCTTTGAAAGAGGAGTCATTGATAAGACTCTATTTATCAAGAGAAAGAAGAAGGATATCTTGATGGTCCAAATTTATGTTGATGATATTATCTTTGGATCCACAAGAGACAACATGTGCAAGGAGTTTGAGGACCTAATGCATCAAAGGTTTAAAATGAGTTCCATGGGGGAACTTACATTCTTCCTTGGACTCCAAGTTCAACAGAAGTCAGATGGAATTTTCATCTGTCAGTCCAAGTATGTGCAGGACATTCTAACCAAGTTCGGTTTCTCAGATTCAAAACCTGCCAGCACACCTATGGAGACACACAAGCAGATAACAACAGATTTTGAGGGGGAGGATATGGATGTGCATCATTATAGATCCATGATTGGCTCTCTCATGTATCTCACAGCATCATGGCCAGATATAATGTTTCCAGTCTGTATATGTGCAAGATTCCAAGTTAGGCCAAAGCAATCTCACTTTCAAGCTGTTAAGAGGATATTCAGATATCTCAAAGGGCAACCCAGATTGGGACTTTGGTATCCTCATGACTCACCCTTTGACCTAATAGCATACTCAGACAGTGATCTAGGTGGGGCAAACTTGGACAGAAATTCTACTTCTGGAGGATGTCAGTTTTTGGGTGCTAGACTAGTTTCATGGCAGTGCAAGAAACAAACCACAGTGTCCACATCTACAACAGAGGCAGAGTACATAGCAGCTGCAAGTTGCTGTTCTCAAGTATTATGGATTCAGAATCAAATGTTGGACTATGGGGTAACCTTTCTACACACTCCCATTTTTATTGATAATAGCAGTGCTATCAGCATTGTGAATAATCCTGTCAAGCACTCAAAGACAAAGCACATTGAGATCAGGTATCACTTCATAAGAGACTGTAATGAAAAGAAACTTATTCAAGTTGTAAAAGTTCATACTGATAACCAATTTGCTGATCTATTCACCAAAGCTTTTGATGTGGGTAGATTCACTTTCTTGGTAACAAGTGTGGGAATGATCAACTCTGAATAAGCCCCTTCTCAAAAAGTGGTTACATACCTGTATATTGTTTATTCTTGGTGTTACTAATCTTCTTTTTCAGGATATGTATAGCAGTACTCAGTGTATCACAAGCTTAAAAGAGTAAGTATGGTTAATACTACCAGTTCAGTTAATACTGCTAGTTAGTTAATACTGCTAGTGGTTAATACTGCTCTCAGTTAATACTGCTTGTTAGTTAATACTGCTCTCAGTTAATACTGCTAGTTAGTTAATACTGCTAGTGGTTAATACTGCTTGTTAGTTAATACTGCTCTCAGTTAATACTGCTAGTTAGTTAATACTGCTAGTGGTTAATACTGCTCTCAGTTAATACTGCTTGTTGGTTAATACTGCTCTCAGTTAATACTGCTCTCAGTTAATACTGCTCTCAGTTAATAATGCTCTCAGTTAATAATGCTCTCAGTTAATACTGCTCTCAGTTAATACTGCTTGTTAGTTAATACTGCTCTAGGTTAATACTGCTTATGTCCCGAACACTATAAATACCCTTTGCCCGCCTAAAAAGTTCATAACGACTCTTTGCATACTGTTCACTTGCGCTCTAAACCCTTTCTCTCTCAAGTTCAAAGTTTTCAGGCAAGAACTTTCAAGATCAATGGCGTCAATGGCATTCATAGACGAGCACAATGAAATCGCGATGTTACAGAAGCCCAAACAGGCCGCTGGTTTCCACCAGATTGTGGATTTCCTCAAAACAACCCACATTGCCCATGCTCTCACTGTCTCGCCATCAATCTTTATCGAGCATCGAAGGCAATTCTGGGCACATGCCACCATTGTTACTGAGAATGGTGTGCAAATGATCAAGACAAAGGTGTGTGGTAAGCCTTTGACAGTTACTGAAGAGGTAATTCGCATCAGTCTACGTCTAGACGATGCCTCTGGTATAACTTCTATCTCTAATGATGAACTGTTTTCTACTCTTACAAGAATGGGGTATGGAGGCCCATTGGGTGTGTTCAAGTTCTCAAAAGCCAAATTTTCACCCCAATGGCGTTTCTTTGTCCATACCCTTATGCACTGTATCTCTAAAAAGACTACTGGATGGAGTGAGTTCAGTAGCACCATTGCTTATGCTTTGGTGTGCTTGGCCACTGCCAGAAAGTACAATTTTTCTAAAATAATTTTCAATGATCTTGTCTCAAACTTGGGAAACAAAAAGAGCTTTTATATGTACCCCAGGTTTGTTCAAGCAGTTATCACCCACGAATTGACGGATATGCCTCATTTTGATGGGGTATATGTACCTAAACCCCCTAAAGGCAAGGTTTTCTCAAATATGAGAAGATCTGCTGGGGACTCGGAAGGAGTAGACACCCCATTGTTCTCAACAATGATGGTGGTGTCCCACACTGATGAAGGTATGGCAGCAGGGCCAAGGCCCTAATTAGACCATCCCACTGCTAGTCAATCCCAACCTTCCCACTCTAAATCAATTCCCCAGTCTCTTCTTGATAAACCAACTTCACCAATCACCCAAATATACAAAAGGAAACAGGTAAAGAAGGCTCCTTCCCTTCTTGTACCTTCACCCACTCAGCCTTTAAGCCCTCTAAGGGAGAATTCTCCTTTAGAGAATATCAATAGGGAAACCAAAGGGGTGTCTCCCAACCCCAAGGAGGTGCTCTCTGAGGAGGAGGAAGAGCATATGGGTGAGCAGGCTGCCACTACTTCTGCTAGCACAGAGAAGGACAGTGGTAACATAAATAAGACCTCCCCCATGGCAACTTTGAATGAGCAATCATTCAAAGGTCCCAGGTGCCAAGAAACCACGGGGGTGAATAGTCCTTCTGCTAGGCAGAAGGCTTCCACTACAAAAAGATCCCATGATCCTTCAATAGAGGGTAACACTTCTGGAGAAGGTGAGGACAGATATAACTACTATGAATTGATGGAAACAATGGGCAACATCAACCAAGATGTTCTTAAACAAGGGAAAGAAATTGAAGAGATGAAGCTGGTAATCCTGTCACAACAAGTTCAGATTGCCAAATTAAAGAAGATGGTGACAAAGCTTGTACAGAAGAAGAGGAGAAAACAATATGTGTTGAGGCAGAGGAAACCTGAAAAAGATGCTTCCAACAAAGGGGAGAATAAAGAGAATGAAACAGAGAAGGAAAGACATTTTGAGGAGAGATTTGATGGTGAAGGGGATAAAGAAACAGTTGAGGGGGAGCAAGAAGCAAGAACTGAAATAGAACAAGCAACAGCAGAAACTGTTAATACTGGTCAAGCAGCAGAAATAGTTAATGCTGCTGAGATAAAAGAAACAGCAGGGCTTTCTGTGGAGGAACTGGAGATTGCAGAAACACTAGTTAAAGCCAAAAATGACACTCCTAAGGCTACTCAAAAGTCCAAGGGAGTAGTCATCAATGAAGGAGGAATTCAACAGAAGGAAACAGAAAAGGCAAAGGAGTCAAAAGGAAAAGGAAATGAGAAGATGGTTGAAGTTGAACTGCCTGAAAAGAAGAAGTCCCAGATTGAAATGAATGAGGCAATAGCAAAGCAGCTTCAAGACCAAATGGAAAAGGAGGAACAGTTGCAAACAGAAACAGACAGAGAACTTGCAAAGATCATGGCCAGAAAGTTGAATGCAGAATATCATAAAAGCATCAAAGAAGCAGCTCAAGCCAAGAAACTTCAAGTCAAAAAGATGCAAATTCAAAAACAGAAAAGACAACCTTCCAAAACATTTTTGGCCAATCAGGAAAGAAGAAAGATGATAAATTTCCTGAAAGGTGCAATTGGTGTCAAAGGGGGGATGTTCACCAAGATGACATACAATCAGGTTGAAGAACTGTACCAGAAAGAGAGGTCTAAGCTTCAAGGGGATTCAGTTCAAAGGGAAGAGGCTGAGAGAAGAATGAAGGAAAGGCATGATCTGAATATTCAGAAACCATTTCCTGAGGAGACCACACCTTCAAAAGATAAAGCTGAAGAGATGAAGGAAGAACATGAGGGTGTTGGTGTAGAAGCTAAATCTGGGAAGAGGGTGAAGACAATTGCTTCCAAAAAGCAGTCTAAAAGGCCTAGAGTGGAAGAAACAGCAGAATATGCAGCAGAGCCTTCAGATGTACCTTTAGCAGAATCAGTACAAATTCCAGAACAGTTCAATAAGCAAACTGATGAGGGTATGGATCTCTACATGACAATAGTAGAAACTTTGAAGGCTGTTCCAATCTCTATGCAAGCTCCAGATATCATTTTCTGGGACATTCTAAGAGATAGTGGAAATAATTTCTTTAGAATCAAGAGAGCTGATGGTTCATTTGAAGCATATTCAACATGGGGGAGAGTTATCAGAAGTTGTTCAAGAGCTGATATAGAAGAATTGTACAAAGTGGGGATGAAACTCTATGAGCCCGTGTTGAAAGGTACTGAAGAAAATCTTCTCAAGGTAACATTGGAATACTTGTGCATGATGTTTGATCCAGAAAGAGTGGCTTATAGGATTAAAGATCATAATCATGAGTTTATATTCAAGAAGATTGATAAATGGATACTATTTGAAAACTGTGGAGTATACATGATTACTATTGACAACTGTTATCATGAATACTACCTGGTGGACAAAATCTATGAGCATAGCAAGGAGAAGCTAGAAGGGATGCTTAAAGCTACACTGGTATGCACAAAGGATTCACAGATGGCTAAAATTGAATCGAACTTTGGTCTTTTCATAAGAGACTGTAATAAAAAGAAACTTGTTCAAGTTGTAAAAGTTCATACTGACAACCAGTTTGCTGATCTATTCACCAAAGCTTTTGATGTGGGTAGATTCACTTTTTTGGTAACAAGTGTGGGAATGATCAACTCTGAATAAGCATCCTCTCAAAAAGTGGTTAAATACCTGAATATTATAGATTCTTGGTGTTACTAATCTTCCTTTGCAGGGCATACATAGCAGTACTCAATTCAGCCTAAGCTTCAAAGAGTAAGTATGGTTAATACTGCTAGTGGTTAATACTGCTCGCAGTTAATACTGCTAGTTAGTTAATACTGCTAGTGGTTAATACTTCTCGCAGTTAATACTGCTAGTTAGTTAATACTGCTAGTGTTAATACTGCTCGCAGTTAATACTGCTAGTTAGTTAATACTGCTAGTTAGTTAATACTGCTAGTGGTTAATACTGCTCGCAGTTAATACTTCTAGTTAGTTAATACTGCTAGTGGTTAATACTGCTCGCAGTTAATACTGCTAGTTAGTTAATACTGCTAGTAGTTAATACTGCTCGCAGTTAATACTGCTAGTTAGTTAATACTGCTAGTAGTTAATACTGCTCGCGGTTAATACTGCTTGTCCGTTAATACTGCTTATGTCCCGAATACTATAAATACCCTTTGTCCGCCTAAAAGTTCATAACGACTCTTTGCATACTGTTCACTTGCGCTCTAAACCCTTTCTCTCTCAAGATTCAAAGTTTTCAGGCAAGTTTTTCGCAAAGATCAATGGCATCCATGGCATTCATCGATGAACACAATGAGATCGCGATGCTACAAAAGCCAAAGCAAGCTGCAGGATTTCATCAGATTGTGGATTTCCTCAAGTCAAGCCATATTGCCCATGCTCTTACTGTATCGCCTTCAATCTATATCGAGCATCAAAGGTAGTTCTGGGCTAATGCCACCATTGTTGCTGAGAATGGTGTGCAAATGATCAAGACAAGGGTCTGTGAAAAAACACTTACAGTTACTGAAGAGGTTATTCGCATCAGTCTACGTCTAGACGATGCCTCTGGCATAACTTCTATCCCAAACGATGAACTGTTCTCTAATCTTACAAGAATGGGGTATGGAGGCCCATTGGGTGTTTTTAAGTTCTTAAAAGCTAAATTCTCACCCTCAATGGCGTTTTCTTGTTCATACCTTGATGCATTGCATCTCTAAAAAGACTACTGGATGGAGTGAGTTCAGCAGTCCCATTGCTTATGCTTTGGTCTGTTTGGCCACTGCCAGAAGGTACAATTTTTCACAAATGCTTTTCAATGATCTTATTTCAAACATGGGAAACAAAAAGAGCTTTTATATGTATCACAGGTTTGTTCAAGAAGTAATCAACCTTGCGTTGACGGATATTCCTCATTCTGCTGGAATATATGTACCTAAACCCCCCAAAGGCAAGGTTTTCTCAAATATGAGAAGATCTGCTGGGGACTCGGAAGGAGTTGACACCCCATTGTTCTCTACAATGATGGTGGTGTCCCAAACCAATGAAGGTATGGCAGCAGGGTCAAGGCCCCCATTAGACCATCCTACTGCTAGCCAATCCCAACCTTCCCACTCTAAATCTATCCCCCAATCCCTTCTTGAAAAACCAACCTCACCAATCACCGAAACATACAAGAGGAAACAGGTAAAGAAGGCTCCTTCCCTTCTTGTACCATCAACCCCCAAGCCTTTAAGCCCTCTAAGGGAGAATTCTCCTTTAGGGAATATCAATAGGGAAACCAAAGGGGTGTCTCCCAACCCCAAGGAGGTGCTCTCTGAGGAGGAGGAAGAGTATATGGGTGTTGAGGCTGCCACTACTCCTGCTAGCACAGAGGAGGAAAGTGGTAACATCAATAAGACCTCCCTCATGGCAACTTTGAATGAGCAATCATTCAAAGGTCCCAGGTGCCAAGAAACCACGGGGGTGGATAGTGCTTCTGCTAGGCAGAAGACATCCACTAATAAAAGATCCCATGATCCTTTAATAGGGGGTAACACTCCTGGAGAAGGTGAGGACAGATATGACTATGATGAATTGATGGAGACAATGGGTAACATCGACCTGGATGTCATCAAACAAGGCAAAGAGATAGAAGAAATGAAGCTGGTAATTCTGTCACAACAAGTCCAGATTGCTAAATTGAAGAAGATGGTGACCAGGCTTGTATAGAGGAAGAAGAGAAAGCAGTTTGTTCTAAGGAGGAGAAAAGGAGCAAAGAAAAAGGAGGACAATGCTTCCAAAAAGGGGGAGAATTCAACCTCAGAACAAATAGATCAACAAAGTGAGGGGGAGTTTGTTGAAGAAAGGGCTGAAATTGTTGAAGAAAAGGCAGCAGCAGAAAAGGCAGCAGCAGAAACGGTTAGTGCTGCTGAAACTACACAAGCAGCAGTAATAGGATTAACATCTGAAGAGGTTGAAGTAGCAGAGATGCTGGTAAAAGCAAAGAATGACACTTCCAAAGCAAAGGGAGTGGTCATAAATGAAAGGGGAGCAAAAGAAACAGAAAAGAAAGAAATGGCTGAAGATGCAAAAAGAAAAGGAAAAGAGAAGATGATAGAAGCTGATCAACCAACTAAAAGGCAAAAGATGGTTGAATCAGATGAAGCATTAGCCAAGAAAATGCAAGAAGAGTTAGATCAAGCAGAGAAAGAGCAAGTGGAGAAAGACAGAGAAATAGCCAGAGCTGTTAGAGCATAAATATGTTGGATACAAGATCAAGAATACTGAAGGTCAAAGTTGAGAAAGTCAAAGCTGAAGAAAGTCAAATCTAATTAAAAGTCAAAGTCTCTTGTAATAAAAGTCAATGTATTAGTTTAGTTGTTTTTGTTGTTTCCTTGTTTTAAAGGGTAGTATAAATAGTTTTTCACTTTGTATTTTCATTAGTGAGTTGAGTTACAAGAGATCAGATTGTAGAGAGAGAGAGAAAGTTCTAGAGAGAGAAAGTGTATTTGTGAATTAAAAGAAATCAAACAGGTAATCATTGGTTTGAATCTTGTTTGTTTGATTAATTTTGTATTAGAAACTAGAATCAGGGACACACAATTGGTATCAGAGCAAATCCAAAGTGAAATCAAATCAAGAAATTCAAGAAATCGAGTTACTGTTCATCGCCTCTGTGGTCGTTACTGTTAAGAATCAAATTTTGAGTTTGAGAGTGTTTTTGTAGCAGATTTTGATTAGAAAGTGGTCGAAAAGTGTAATAGATCGAGTTCTTGTAATCAATTTCATGTATTGCACTGTAAAATCACACGAATTTTGTGATTTTTGTTAAGTTGTGTAAACAAGTCGTTTTTACTGTTACATCTATTATTTTGATTTGCAAGTGTTTGTTTGTAAAATTCTTGAGTTGTAATTCGTTCTAGAGTTGTAATCGAGCAACAATCCAGAGTTTCAGATCATTTGGACCAAGAAAAGATCGATTTCAGTTGAAAAAGATGGTTTTTGGGTCGTTTTTCGGAAGAACACGCTAGATCGCTAGAACGCGCAAGTTCATCAGGGTAAAACGCGCAAGTCGAAAGAAGGCTTTTGGTCTCAAACGCGCAAGGCTACTTGCGAGTTTCAAGAAACGCGCTAGTAGTGGCCAGCGAGTTCATCAAACTCGCTAATCAAAGCTAGCGAGTTTCAGAAGGAATAGTAGTTTGCGAGTTCTTTGGCCTGCGAGTTTGAGGAGAAACAGTGATCAGCGAGTTCATCGGCCTGCGAGTTTGAAGATTCAATAAATTATTCTAAGTGTTGAAACGCGCAAGAGTGGCTAGCGAGTTTACTTCAAACGCGCAAGCTTCGATCTGCGAGTTTGGGAAACGCGCACATCACAGTTAGCGAGTTCTAGTATGAACAGTGGTTAGCGAGTTCAGGCGCTTGCGAGTTTCGTCGATCTGCGTGTTTCATCTGCGAGTTTGATCTGCGTATTTGCTTGCGAGTTTCTCAAAACGCGCAAATATCTGCGAGTTTTCTTGCGAGTTTACTTGCGAGTTTGTCTGCGCGTTTGGTTGAGAATCTATAGAACGCGCAAGTCTTAGTCTGCGAGTTCTGGCACTTAGTCAAATTTTTTCGATTTTTTCAAAACTGTAATATGGCCTTGAATAGTGAAAAAAAAATTCTGATTTTAGCGGGACCCCCGTGCTAAGTCTGCCTAGGGGGACATAGTTCGTTTTGTGATTAAAATTTCTGATTTTATATTTCAAGTTTTCTGTATTTTCTTGAATTGTTTCACATTTTGGACTAACGATCAGTTCTAGTTTCTTATTTGTTATATTTTTTCAAACAGGTTTATACAAGATGACTTCCAAAGATGCTCTTTCAATTGGAACCGATGTCAAACCTCCAGTTTTATTCAAAGGCGAATATGAGCAATGGAAAGACAGATTCTTGGATTTCGTGGATCGGCATTCAAATGGAGAGAATATTTTACTGTCTATCACTGAAGGTCCAATGGCTCTAATTACAGTTCAGATACCTGATGCTGACTCTTCTGATAGTGAAGATGGAACTGAAGAACGAGAGCAAAAGATGAAAACAGTGACAGTGGATATTTCTCAATATTCTGAAGAGCAGAAAAGCCGATACAAAGCAGATAAACAAGCGAGATCTTTACTTCTTCAAAGCATCCCAAACGAGATCTACATCAAGATTGACAGTTATAAAGCAAATGCAAAGAAGATGTGGGATCAATTACAAAAGGTGATGATGGGATCAAAGGTCGGAAATCAGATGAAAGTGGCAAACTGCATAAATAGCTATGAGGAGTTTAAAGCTAAGGAGAATGAGAGTCTGGAAGATACTTATGAGAGGTTTGTGTTGCTTCTGAACGAGTTAACAAAGAACAAAGTTAAGAAGAAGCAACTGGAAAACAATGTCAAATTCTTGAGTATCTTACGTCCAGAGTGGAAGAAGCATACAAGAAGGATGAAGCAAATGAAAGACTTGAATGAAATCCCTCTTCGTGAAGTTTATGAGACCCTGAAACAAAATGAAGAAGAGGTTGAAGAGAAAAGAGTTGAGAAGAAGAAGGCAGTACAAGTTCCTAATCCGATTGCTTTGGTTGGAGAAACAAAGAAAGAAAAGAAAGAAAAGATTGAGAAGAAGAAGAAAAAGAAAGTGAGCTCAAGTTCAGAATCTGGTTCTATGTCTGATAGTGATGATGGCGAAAGTCTGAAACAAGCCATGATATTGCTGACCCGTGCATTTCAGAAGAAATTTTATAAGAAGCCGGGATCTAATTCTCAACGCTATTCGTCATCAAGTTCAAAGAACCACGAGCATCGGGAAAGAGTGGAAGGAAAGAGATTTGATGAGAATATGTATGGTGAGAAGAAACCGGATGAGAAGAAGAAATTTGTGAATGATTACACAACTGTTGAAAAGCCTTCAACTGATTCAATCAAATGCTATAATTGTGGCAAGTTGGGTCATTATGCCAAAGATTGTCGGAAGCCAAAAGTACGCAACTCTCAGTACTATCAGAACAAGTTGCTTCTGGCTAGACAACAAGAAGCTGGTGTTGCTTTAATGGCAGAGGATGAGTTTTGGTTGGATCATTCTGAGGATGAAGGTGAAGAGAAAGAAGAAAATGCTCATATCTGTCTCATGGGCAAAGAGGACAAGAATGACGAGTCAGATGATGAAGAAGTGAATGAGGTATTAAACTTAACTCCAAAAGATTTCATTACCAAGTTGGAAACCATGGTGATTGAGCTTCAAAATTTACAAAATAATCTGAAAAATGAAAAGGAAAAGGTTGCTAAAAAGAACAAGAAGATCTTTGAACTTAATACTTATGTTATTTCAAACAAAGATCTGATTGATTCTTTACGCAAATCTGATTCTGATTCTAAATCTAAAGTAGATGATTTTGAAAAGAAGATTTATGAGTTTGAAGGTAAAGTAAATAAATATGAGTTTGAAAAGAATGAATCTGCATTAACTGTTTATAAATTGCAGGTTGAAAACAAGAATTTGAACAAGAAGGTAAATGATCTGGAAGTTAAACTTTATAAAATAGGTCAAACAGATCAAACCATATTTCTTAATGCTCCTAATGAAGAGGTAGATGTTAAGAAAAGATGGGGACTTGGTTTTAACAACCCCCATTATCTTAAGAAAGCTATCAGAAAACAGCCGACACTTTATAACTATGATTTTCTTGCCTGTGCTGATAAACATACTCATTTGAAACCCAAATTTGTTACCAAATTGTCAGATGAAGATGAGGCAAAAGAAACTGAAAACAGAAAGAATAAAAAGAAAATGCAACTACCATTTAACTATGTCAAGTTAAATGATAGTTATCTTTCAGAAACACCGAAAGTTCTTTCAAAAGACTATTTTGTTAGTTATTCCGCATATGAGATGAAGGCAAAACCTGCGATTGCAAAGGTTTATGTTCTAACATCTATTATTGAAAGCAAAATAGTTGAACATGAAAATGTTTTATCTGATGAAAAACTTTTGGTTGATATAGAACAAAATGTGTTTTCTACAGTTATAAAGAACACTGTTTTTCAAGAAAAATCAACAAAGTGTTCTACAGTTTCAAAGGCACCTCAAATTTTCTCTGATAATTCTGATGACTTATTTGAGTCTGCAAATGATTCTTTTAATTCTGATGATGGGAGCATGGAAGAATCTGATATGTTTGACATTCATTCTAAACTTCCTGATCATTCTACTTGTCTTGAAAATGACAAAGTGTTACCAAGTGGTGTTAGAAATGACAAAGTTTCTGTAACTGCTGATTACTATGCTAATGGTAAGAAACATAAGAAGCAGCGATTACAGAAACAGAAATACACTGGTACACAAAAGAAACCTCAGTCATAGAAATCTATTTTTCCTAATAAATCTACATCTTATGTTTCAGATTTAAGGAAGAAAAAGCAGAAAGCTCAATCCAAATGGAGACCAAAACAGAAGGATGCTGAGGTAGCTGAATCAGTTACTGATAATTCTTGTACTAAATCTGTTAGTAGTGATTCTGATGTAGTTGATCAATGTGCTTCTCATAAACAAAACCTTGTAACTTCTTACAAGCGTTATTCAATAAAGCAGTTGATTCAGTTATCTCCTATTACTACTAAATTTCATCATAATTATCGGAAAACTGACTTTGTTTATTCTCATGATTCTTATGATTGGTATGGATCTTATCATGTATATTCTTCTAGATCAAATGATTTTAAAGGTTTTCAAAAGAACAGAGGGTCCATTTTCAAGTGGATGCCAAAATCTTGTGCTAATCTGTTAGGGCCCGTTTGTAAATGGGTACCTAAATCTATTATTGCCTGATTTCTCTTGCAGACCCGGCATATGTGGTACTTGGATAGTGGATGTTCCAAGCATATGACTGGGCAAAAAGCTTTATTGTCTAACTATACAGAGAAATTCAGTGGCAATGTCAGATTTGGAAACGATCAGCTTTCACCTATTTTAGGATATGGTGATATCATACAAGACAACATAACGATCAGTAAAGTGAGTTATGTCGAAGGCTTGGGGCACAACTTATTCAGCATAGGTCAATTCTGCGATAAAGGGTTAGAGGTCAACTTCAAGTCTAAGAGTTGCTCAGTTCGTACTGAAGACGGAACAGAACTCTTGGGTGGACAAAGAAAGACAAACCTCTACACCATCAACTTGTCCAAAGTTCAGATTGACAACCAAGTATGCTTGATGACAAAAGCTTCACAGCAACAAAGTTGGCTCTGGCATAGACGGTTATCTCACTTGAACTTTCGTTACATCAACAAGTTGGTTCGTGGAAAATTAGTAAAGGGACTTCCTGAGCTGAAATACGAGAAAGAACACTTATGCGCAGCTTGTGAGAAGGGTAAGATGAAGAGAGCCGCACATAAACCAAAGCCTGAACCAAGCACTAGTTCTCCGTTAGAATTGCTACACATGGATTTATGTGGTCCAATGAGAACTCAGAGTTTGGGTGGTAAGAAATACGTGTTGGTCATTGTGGACGATTATTCAAGATACACGTGGGTCAAATTTCTTCGTTCAAAAGATGAGACACCGGAAGTTCTCATTTCATTCTTAAAGACGACCTAGGTGAAACTGCAGCGACAAGTCAAGTTCCTTCGAACTGACAATGGCACAGAATTCAAGAACAAGATTGTTGATGAATATCTAGATTCAGTTGGGATTTCACATCAGTATTCTGCTGCTAGAACCCCTCAACAAAATGGAGTAGTAGAAAGACGTAATAGGATGCTAGTCGAGGCCGCTCGGACTATGCTTAGTCAATCGGATCTACCTCTATTCTTGTGGGCGGAAGCTGTGTCGACTGCATGCCATACGCAAAATCGTTCCATAATACACCGCTGTTTTCAGAAGACTCCATATGAGCTAATCAACAACAGAACACCAACTATCAAATATTTTCACATATTTTGGTGTAAATGTTTTGTGCTTAACGACAGAGAGAGTCTGAATAAATTCAGTGCTAAAGCGGACGAAGGCATCTTTATCGGTTATTCTTCAACTTCTGCAGCATATCGTGTTTATATAAAGAAGTCAAAGACAGTTGTGGAGAGCGTCAATGTTACATTTGATGAAGAGATGGCTTCTGATCATCTCAGTTCAGAACCCGTTATCACTGGTGTATTAGCTTCTGGGCAGATCAGTCCAGAACCTGTGTCTACAGCGACAAATTCGGATAACGCTTCTACATCTACTTCACATTTAACTGATTTAGATTTGTTATTTGAATTCTTTTATGATGAGTTTCTAGGATCTAATATATCTAAATCTGCTGTGACTGACAGGTCTGAAGATACAAGTTGTCATCATCCAGTCACTTCAGAGGTCATTACTGAACAAGTATCCCATGTTCAGTCAGAAACTCACATTCCTGATGTTACTCCTACAGTTGAAGTTCCACAAGTTAACGCTGAGCCAGAAGTAATTGTTTCAGTTGAGTCAGAATCTGATGTTCCAACTGATACTTCTGCACCTGAATCTTCAACTGCAAACCCCCCTCCTATAATTCAAACTGAAGATTTTGAAAGTGGATTTCAAGATGATGATCATGTTCAGAATTTATCTATTCCACTTCCACATGAGCATCGCTGGACCAAGGACCATCCATTACATCAAGTAATTGGAGATGTCGACAAGCCTGTTCAGACAAGGTCAGCGACTCTTAATCAGTGTATGCATGACTCATTCCTCAGCAAGATTGAGCCAACTCGAGTATCTGAGGCTCTTGTTGATTCGGACTGGGTATCTGCAATGCAAGAAGAGCTCAATCAGTTTGAAGCCCTAAAGGTTTGGAGATTGGTTCCTAAACCGGAAGGTAAAACCGTGATCGGCACTAAGTGGGTATTCAAGAATAAAAAGGATGAAGATGGTGTTGTCATCAGAAACAAAGCTAGACTTGTTGCCAAAGGCTACCGGCAAGAGGAAGGTATTGATTATGACGAGACATATGCTCCAGTAGCGCGCATAGAGGCAATCAGAATGTTTCTCGCCTACGCCGCTCATAAGAACTTCACAGTCTTTCAGATGGATGTGAAAACAGCCTTTCTGAATGGCATTCTTAAAGAAGAAGTGTATGTGTCTCAACCAGAAGGGTTCGTTAATCCCGATAAGCCAGATCATGTCTACATATATTGGAAAAAGCCCTTTATGGATTAAAGCAAGCCCCTCGAGCCTGGTATGACGTCTTATCCAAATTCTTGGTCAAGTCTGGTTTCTCTAAAGGTAAGATTGACACTACTTTATTCATCAAGAAAGAAAAAGCTGATATTATACTTATTCAGATATATGTTGATGATATAATATTTGGTTCTACTAATCCAAAATATTGTAAAAACTTTTCTAACCTCATGGTGTCACGTTTTCAAATGAGTATGATGGGAGAGATGAATTTCTTTCTCGGATTACAAGTTAAACAACTTTCTACGGGGATTTTTATCAATCAGTCTAAGTACATTTTGGACATTCTTCGGAAGTACAAAATGGAAGATTGCAAATCTATTGGCACCCCGATGGCACCAGGAACTAAGATCCACGCTGATCCTTCGGGTACAAGTGTTGATCTTAGAACTTATAGAGGTATGATTGGTTCTTTGATGTATCTTACATCGAGTAGACCAGATATTATGTTTTCAACATGTCTATGTTCTAGATATCAAGCTGCTCCCAAAGAATCTCATTTGGCCGCTGTCAAACGGATCTTTAGATATCTGAAGGGGACTGCAGACCTTGGTTTGTGGTATCCTAAAGATACTGGGTTTCAACTGACTGCATATTCAGATGCAGATCATACAGGTTGTATGTTGGATAGAAAGAGTACTTCTGGTCATGTTCAATTTCTTGGAGACAAGCTCGTTAGCTGGACTTCAAAGAAACAGTTATGCGTTTCCACATCGACTGCTGAAGCAGAGTATGTAGCTGCTGCTAGTTGCTGCTCTCAAGTCTTGTGGATGCGAACACAGCTACGTGACTATGGTTTTAAGTTTGACAAAATTCCGATATACTGTGACTCGAAGAGCGCGATTGCCATATCTGCTAATCCTGTCCAACACACCAAAACCAAACACATTGATGTAAGGTATCATTTTATAAAAGATAATGTTGAAAAAGGAACAATTGAACTTTATTTTGTAAAAACAGATTATCAACTTGCAGATTTATTTACCAAACCCTTAGATGAAAAGAGATTTAATTTTCTTATCTCTAAGCTTGGTATGTTAAATCTTAAGACGTAATCGGTTATTACCTACTAAAGTTACAAATTGTTATTTTTCATCCTTTTCTTTATCTTAATGTTTCAAAGATACCTGCACTTTAATGGTTTGCTCATGATCTCAGGGGGAGTATGAGAAGATTTTTAGATGATCTACATTCATTTGAGGGGGAGTATTAACTAATTTTTGCATTTTGCTTAACTGACAAAATCTTTGCAATGCATGATTTTAGGGGGAGCTTATAAGTAATAAGGAGTAAGACAATGATTTCTGATTAATTCTGATCAGAACTCGTTCTTTAACTGTTTTTACTGTTTTATGTCATTTACATTTGAATAAATTTTTGTGAATAAATTTTTGACTAGACTTTGAGACTTACAGGATGAGAGAAGCTGACACGATCATATATACATGACTACAACTGACTTTCTGAGATTTAAGATTGAGCGACAAGGTAAATTTCTTATTTTAATCTCACATATATCTGAAAGAAGGACAACTTTCAGATATAGAAAACATATTTTTTTTAAATGTTCAAACCACTTCCCAATTCTTAAACAGATTTTATAATTTGGAAGTGTGATTTTAAATGTTTTTTATTCTATTTTTGTGCTTCATTGATAAACAAATCGTGTGTTTCCAAAGATAAATACTTGCGTATTGTCTTTTCTATATACTTTCAAGTATTCACCCACACTGGTTTGAATTTTTGTTCAACATGTTCTTACCATGTCTCTAAATTGAAACAATTTTTCTTCGATGGTAAGACCCTCCGCTTGTACTTCATTGAATTATTTGAGCGATATTTCATTTCGAAACGTTCATTTCAAGAATGTCTATATTTTGTTTCGTATAGACAAATATCAATTATTATTGACCTTAAGCTTTAATTGATATATCATTCATTTCTGATCATTTTATACAATGTCAGATTTTCAAACAAGTTTCTTGCATTCATGTTCATTCATTCAATTTCCTTGTTTGAAAATACTTCAATGGTTTAAAATGCTCATATCTTCATGATTATATCACTGAGCATACTTATATCTGACATTTGTATATGAGCTTTAACTGTTACAGTTAAACCATTTGAGCAAATCATGCTTAATAGGAAACTTGGGTTCTTTGTGCTAGGAATTAACTAAACTTCTATGGATTCACATTAACCAGTGTTTCCTACCCAAGAAGTTAATCCTTAGTGATTGAGTGTGAGGAGTCAAAAGAAATGAGTGTGGGTGTGCTGAGGTAAAATGGAAAAGAGAGTTTGGTTAGTCGTGAGCTTAATGATAAAAAGAAAGAGGGTGTGAGATCAGAGTAAAAGAATATCAAACTCTGCACCAACTACATTCTGAGCCGGGCAGCCACATTACTAGCGTTTCACAACTCTTTGGTGAACGTTATTGAAACAGGCAATTAGCCCATGCCAACTCTTGCTTAAACTCCACCAACCACTCATTTTCTTCTCAAAAAGAAAATGTTTCACATTTTCAAGGGGACGCAGCATATAATCTATTTGATTTTCATTTGGAAAATCTGGATATTGAAAAAGAAGGAAGTCTGCCCCACCTTCGCACTTCAATCATGCACTTAGAGTCTGTGTTTATCTACTGTTGTCTCAGTGGTTTACACAATGTTGAGCCTTATTAAAAAGCAATTATTTCGTGCTTAATTCTTTCTACACTTGCAAGAGCACACAAAGAATTTGTTTCTTTGTCATAACATTCATAGAAATTGCCTTTGTGGTATTTCGATGATTGGATGGAAGCCCTGGGGGAGTGAACATCAAAAAGCTCCTTTATATTGTGTATTCGTTACACACAGTGACTTTGTGTTACTGACGGGTATATTAACTGATTCATTTGTTGATTCAGGAGCTACATATTCGTATTTTTGTCTGGATTTGCAAAGATCTAGATGAAACCTTGGTTATGGATCACAGAATCAGAGGCTCTTGACAGATCAGAATGGTTAAAGACATTTCTTGGACGACAAAGTTTTGATGATATCAATGCTCAAATCATCAAAAAGGGGGAGATGATATGAAGAAATGTATTGTGGAGATGGTATGAAGAAATGTTAAAGTTTCTGAAGATTTTGAGGAAATTTTCTTTGAAGATTATCTGCTAAAGCATTCGAGCTGATTCTGAAGATAATTTCTTTCCAAAGTCTGAAAGTGTTGTGTGAAAGTTTTGAGAAAATTGTTATTCGTTCGAAGAAAGCTTTGGAAAGAAGACCATCAAAGTAAAAGGGGAGATTGTTTTTGACAGAGCTTAAAGTGAAGACTTAATGCTACATTTTTCAACAATGATCTTGAATCCAAAGGGGAAGATTGTTAGAGCATAAATCTGTTGGATACAAGATCAAGAATACTGAAGGTCAAAGTTGAGAAAGTCAAAGCTGAAGAAAGTCAAATCTCATTAAAAGTCAAAGTCTCTTGTAATAAAAGTCAATGTATTAGTTTAGTTGTTTTTGTTGTTTCCTTGTTTTAAAGGGTAGTATAAATAGTTTTTCTCTTTGTATTTTCATTAGTGAGTTGAGTTACAAGAGATCAGATTGTAGAGAGAGAGAGAGAGAAAGTTCTAGAGAGAGAAAGTGTATTTGTGAATTAAAAGAAATCAAACAGGTAATCATTGGTTTGAATCTTGTTTGTTTGATTAATTTTGTATTAGAAACTAGAATCAGGGACACACAGAGCACTTGCAAATGAATTAAATGAAGCTTATCAGAAAGGGCTTGAAACAGAGAAAGCTAAGCAAAGGGCAATAAGCTTGAGAAAGGCTATGATAGCCAAATCAAGTGCAAAGAAAAGAAGACCTTCACAAACTCACCTTGCCACTCAGGAAAGAAACAAAATGATAACTTTCTTGAGGAGTGCAATTGGTGTGAAGAAAGAAATGTTCATAAAGATGACTTTTGATCAGGTCAAGGGATTATATGAGAAAGAAATGGGAAAGCTGAAGAGTAATGAAAAGGACAGAGTAGAGTTTGAAAAGAAAGCCAAGGAGAGGCATGATGTAAATATCAATAAACCCTTCCCTGAAAGTGAAGAGGGAACTCCAACAAAGGAAAAGGCAGAGATTAAAGAAGAAGAGACTCTAGCTCAAAAGATCAAGAAGATAAAAAGAGTTAAGTCTATTGCTTCTAAAGGTCCTAGATCAGAAGAAAGGACAAAGGAAGAAAAGAAGAAGGAAGCTACTTTGGGACAAGGGCAAAGGATACTGAAGAGAACCAAGATGATGGCAAACAGAAAGAGAGTTGATAAGAAGCCTAGAGTAGAAGAAGAAAAGAAAGCTGAAATTTAGAAAGAGGTACCACAGAGTTCAGATGCAAACATGTACATGGTGATATTGGATAAAATTCCAAAGCCTATCTCAGCTGAACCTGTTGGATTCAAACCTCCTGAAGTTATTCATTGGGACACTATGGAGGTGGATGGCAAGGAGTATATCAGATTAAAAAGAAAGGATGAGAAGTATGAAGTCTATAGCACCTAGAATAAACTTGTCAGAGAGTGTTCAAGATCTGATTTGGAAGAAATGTTTGAAGTAGGGATGAAGGTTCATGCAGATCAGTTGACAGCTCCAGGGTTACCTATAGTGAAGCTGATCATGGAATACTTGTGCATGTTATTCAATCCAGAAGCAGTGAAGCACTTAATCAGAGATGTGTTCAAAACTGTTAGAGGATGGACTCTATATGAAAGGAGTGGAGTCTATGAACTGGCATTGGATACTTTTCACATGGAGTATTACTTGGTGGATAAGGTCTACAATCATACAAATCTAAAACTTCATGCCATGTTGAATAAGAAGTTGGGTTGTGCACCAAATTGAGAAATGGAAAAGTACCTAATTCAGAGAACTATCAATCAGAGTATGGGACTGGATCCTAACATTGGAGTAGATCAATGAAGATTTTGGAAGCATCTGAAGAACTTGACTTCTTTTCCTAAAAGTCAAGTTAGGGGGAGATTGTTGGGAACTGAAGAATTTACCAAGTATGGTTAATGCTGCTAGTTCAAAGTTACTACTGCTAGAAGACTTCAAGGTTAATACTGCTGAGTATTACTATTGCTAGTAGAATTAATACTGCTAGTCAAGGTTAGTACTGCTTGAACAAAGTTAGTATTGCTTAGCTAGTTAGTACTGCTAGTGGTTAGTACTGCTTAGTAGTTAATACTGCTAAGACCAAGTTAATGCTGCTTGAAGATTTTAATGCTGCTGAGCATAGTTAGTGCTGCTTATGACTTGAAGATCCGAATGGAAAAGATGAGAGCTGGAAAGAGTCAAGATATTCATGGAAGGCTTGAAGATAATGATGGAAGATATACTGAAGATATTTTTATTTATTGTAATTATCTTTTATTCAGTATATGTATAGAATGTATAGAATAGTTTAAAGAAAATTCTAAGTTTTGTTCCAGAGAGAAATCAACCTCAAGGCATAGATCCTAATTCTAGAGAAGTAGAATTCGTCTTGAAAGAGTCTGTTCTTCAAGATTGAGGTTGAGTGTGTAATCTTGTGATTTCAATTATTCAATACAAGTTTACAGTTTGTTATTCATATTTACTATTTGTGATTATTGTTTCATTGAATATCAAAGTGTTATTCCGCAAACTTCTTTGATATTGTTTCTGAGAATTAATTCTTGTTGAGAATTCGATCCTGACAGTGTTACAAGTTGGTATCAGAGCAGTAGTTTAAGTGAACTAGGTATTAATGTAGAGTACCTAGACTTAAGCTGTGATTTTAAGTTATGATCGAGTGAGATTGGGTAGAATTCCTAAGGTAGGATGGTCTTAGAGTCGACGGAAACTACACAAATTGAGAGTTATGGTAATGGTGATGAAAATTCTTATGTATCACATGTTCATAATTTCGCTTAGTTAACGTCATTATGGGGATGTTTTACGTGATTATGCTTGTTTTCCATTGTTATGATGATTAATGAATGTAGTAGTACGTTTCCTTGTTTATAATTCATATAATCTTTATCTCACCTATATTCTTGTGTTGCGCGACAGTCAATGGTAAACACTCGAAATCGGTTGGAGGGCCAAGAGGCGGCGGCATCTACGGCCGACCACCCTAGAGTTACAACAACGGATTTGCCCCCTCGACCACAGAATGTTTTGGGTGGAGGACCAGAACTTGTACCCCGTCGCAACATAACACCATCCGAAACAATAATGGAGGAGGTGACTCCGGAATCAATGATGATGGATCGGATGATGCAGACCATGAATGCGGCGATGGCCCAACAACAAGAAATGTTCCTGAAGCTACTGGAAGACCGAGATGCTAGCAACCGTAGGCACGAAGCGGTCGCGGAAAATATCTTGGTGGCAGGATCCGGGGGTACCGGACCCGTCATTCCTTCTAATGAAACCCCAACCCCGAAAGCGAGGCAAGTGTCAAAGACTTGCACTTTTAAGGCATTCCTCGGATGCCGACCGTCGGATTTCAAAGGCTCAGACGACCCAGTGGCATGCATGAACTGGATCCGAGAAATGGAACAGGCCTTTCGATCAAGCGAGTGTGGGGAAAATCAGAAAGCTGTGTTCGGGTTTCAAATGCTGAGAGGGGCGACCCTCACATGGTGGAACATGTATTCCACTTCCGTTGAAGTTGCAGTGTTGGCCAAACTAAGTTGGGAGACTTTCAAGAAAAAGGTTATGGAAGAATTCTGTAACGAACGAGCCATGGACCGAATCATCGACGAATTTCGTGGTTTAAAGAAAGAGAATTTGTCGGTAAAGGAGTACATCAAGTTGTTTATGGATAAACTGGTCTTAGTGGGACACTTGGTCCCAACCGAAAGAGAGAAGATCAAGGCCTACATCAAGGGTTTGCCTACAGAGATGATGACTATGGTTCGAGTGTCAAAGGCCTCTAGTCTTCGGGAGGCAATCGAGGAGGCACAACTAGTGGAGGACTCTTATGGTTCAAACAAGGTGGAGAGGGGCGGCGTAGTTGAGAAAAGAAGATGGGAAAGGAATTTGATGCACTCAAGAGACCGAGACTGTTCAACAACAACAATCAACGAGGAGTTGGCCCGAGACGATATGTTCCTTGGTGTTCCAAATGTCGAAGCAAACATCTCAGCCCTTGTAACTCGGGGTCTGAACCCTGTTTTAAATGTGGCAAGCCCGGTCACAGTTTTCGAGATTGTCCGATCAGAGGACAAATCTGTTTTGGATGCAAGGAACCGAGTCATATTAGAAGTGAGTGTCCGAAGGCGAAGACGGGGTTTAGTGGAGGAAAGAAAGTGGAACCGCTGAAAGCAACAGGGAGAGTGTTCCAGATGACTACCGAGGAGGCAAAGGTTTCGACAGATGTAGTGTCGGGTACGTTTCTTCTAAACTCCGTACCTACACGCATTTTATTTGATTCTGGAGCTAGCTTCTCATTTGTGTCGAATTCCTTTTGCTCAAAGTTATCCGTACCCACCACTAGTTTTGAGGACGCGTTAGTAGTAAAGTTAGTCGACGGCGATCAAGTAGTAGTTCGGGACGTCCTCAAGGGTTGCATACTAGAAATTGAAGGGAAAGAATTCTCGGTTGACTTGATGCCAATGGCCATCGGGGGCTTGATGTGGTCATTGGGATGGATTGGTTAGCGGATAACCATGCCGAAATCCTTTGTGCCAAGAAGTTGATTAAGATTCCGATTTCGGGTGATGAATCGGTGACCGTGTACGGCGAGAGGCGGAAAGGAGAGGTAGCTATCATCAGTATGGTGAAAGCAAGGAAGTGATTATTGAAATGATGCTCATCTTTTTTGGCGTACGTTATAGACGCCAAACTCGAAAAGAAAAGGCTTGAATATGTGAAGGTGGTGAATGAATTCCCCGATGTTTTCCCAGACGACTTGCTTGGCCTACCGCCCGACCGTCAAGTAGAGTTCAAGATCGATTTAACGCCGGAGGTGGCCCTGATAGCTAGAGCTCCATACCATTTGGCTTCGTCCGAGATGAAAGAGATGATGGGTCAGTTACAAGACCTTCTTGAGAAGGGGTTTGTGAGACCGAGCTCATCGCCATGGGGAGCACCAGTCCTGTTTGTAAAGAAGAAAGATGGCACCATGCGGATGTGGATCGACTATAGGGAGTTGAATAAGGTGATCGTGAAGAACAAATACCCACTCCCTAGAATCGATGACTTGTTCGACCAACTTCAAGGAGCGAGTTGTTTCTCGAAGATCGATCTACGTTCAGGTTACCACCAAGTGAAAGTCAAGGAGGATGACATACCGAAGACCGCTTTCAGAACGCGCTACGGCCACTATGAGTTCTTGGTGATGCCCTTTGGCTTGACAAACGCCCCGGCGGTGTTCATGGACTTAATGAACCGCGTGTGTCGACCCTTCCTTGATAAGTCGGTCATCGTGTTTATTGATGATATTTTGATCTACTCCAAGGACGAGTCTGATCACATGCGTCATCTTTGTGATGTTCTGGAAGTCTTGAGGAAGGAGAAGTTTTATGCGAAATTTTCCAAGTGTGAGTTTTGGTTGAAGGAAGTGCAGTTTTTGGGACACGTGGTCACGAAAGACGGAGTGAAGGTGGATCCGGCGAAGATAGAAGCTATGATGAATTAGGAACATCTAAAGAGCCCATCTGAGATCCGGAGATTTTTGGGTTTTGCAGGCTACTATCGAAGGTTCATACAGGATTTTTCCAAGATTGCCTCTTCGTTGACAGCATTGACCAAGAAAAATTTTGTATGGACCGAAGCCCAAGAAGAAGCTTTCCGAACATTGCAAAGGAAGTTGTGCGAGGCTCCAATTTTATCATTGCCGGAAGGATCGGAGGACTTTGTAGTCTATAGCGATGCATCCAAGATGGGGCTTGGGTGTGTGCTTATGCAAAAGGGAAAGGTGATTGCCTATGTGTAAAGGCAACTAAAGGTACATGAGAAGAACCACCCCACTCATGACTTGGAATTAGCAGCGGTAGTGTTTGCCTTGAAGTTGTGGCGACATTAACTTTATGGCACGAAGTGTACCTTGTACATGAACCACAAAATCCTGAGGTACGTCTTCGATCAGAAGGAGCTCAACATGAGACAAAGAAGATGGCTGGAGCTACTCAAGGACTATGATTGTGAGCTACTCTACCACCCGGGAAAACCGAATGTGGTGGCCGACGCTTTGAGTCGGAATAAGTATAGTGGGAAGCTTCAAGCCACTCTTACGTGAATCGAATTAGTGTCAAGTCTTTTGGAAAAGGTTAAAACATCGCAAACCGAGGCCTTGTTGGAAGAGAATCTCAAAGAGGAAGTAATGGTCAAACAACGCCTACTCTTGACCGAAGATAGCCGTGGGATAAAGTGTTTTGATGGAAGAGTTTGGGTGCCAAGGATTGGCAGAAATCGATAACTACTCTTGGAAGACGCGCACAAGTCCAAATACTCTATCCACCCTGGGAGTACAAAGATGTATAGGGACTTGAAGTTACACTACTGGTGGCCAGGTATGAAGTTAGATGTGGCACGTGTAACACTCTAACTTTCTGTTTAATGGGAAGACTACATGAAAACAGTGCCCCGTGCGAGTAGCCGCGCAGGTTAGGTCGCGCCATAAGCCGTGCGGAGTACTATCCGCTTGTGCAATCTGTTGTCGGCGCGGGTAACCGCACTGTTGATCCAAACTCTCTCAGTGATTTGATAACGACCCTCTTCTATACTTAGTGAAAATTACGTTTTAGTATGTATTAGTGTTTCACCATCAGCGATCAGACTGAGTCTATTCAGTTATCGCTGATAGTCTTTCTTATAAACATTTCTATGTATTAGTGTTTCACTATCAGTGATCAAACTGAGTCTGTTCAGTTATCACTGTTAGTTCCTAAAGTAAACAGCCAACGTAATCCCTGAAGACAAGTCTCGCGTCAACATATGTTCATAGCTGAATCGAAGATGAAGCCGCTGAACAAAGAGAAGTCTACTAGTGACCTGATGCGGATATCAGTGAAGCAAAGACAACTCTACTTATACGCGAAGGAACATGAGACAAAGCTTCAGCGATAGCTGAACCTCTTTATCTCTGAACTTAGAGATACTCAGCGATCAATCGATCACAAAGCTTATGCCTCAAGTTTCCTTTTGTCTATCCTTGCACAACCTAGTACGATGTGTCAGAACGGACAAGTCTCTACAACCATTCGTACAACAACTCTGTCAACTACACTGTTCATGACCCGGCCGAAAGCATGTCTCCCAAAAGTCAGACTCCCAAAGCCAATCTGTGAACGCCACGTGTAAAGTGCCCTGCCATGCATTTAATGCATAGGGTATAAATAGGAAGTTCACCCCTTCATCTGAAGGTGTGCTTCATCCTTGAGCTCAATATAGAAACCCTTGTTTTCTATATCTCTTAATTCCCCATTCTCTGAATTTCTTGTGCAATTATCTTAGTGTTTCTTAAGTTTGTTTAGATTGAGTCTGTCTTAATCTTATTCCGCAACAAACTTGTAAATTGTATTTTGATTTATCAATAAACAATTTATTAAACTTTAAATTCTGTGTTTGTATTCAACCCCCCCCCCCTTCTACAAACTTGTTTAGCACCTTCGGGACCAACAAGTGGTATCAGAGCAGTTTGTTTAAATCTAATAAACAAGATCTTGCTGTATACTCTTCCTTGCTATTCTAAAATGGCATTAGACACAAACACAAACTACTATGATAATGGTTCACTTTCTAAACCTCCTCGATTTAGCAGAGATAACTTTTCTCTATGGAAAAATCGAATGATGCTATTTCTTGAAGGTGCGGATCCTACTATACCTGAATATATAGAAAACGGACCCTATGAACCTGTTAGAATAATAGTTGCGGTTCCCGCTACTGCCACCACTGAAGCTGTCCCTGAACGATATGTCATTAAGGAAATAAGACAGTGGAGTGATGAAGATAAAAAGAAGGTAGGCATAGATGCAAAGGCAAAGACCATTATATCAATGGCTCTGCCTGATGAAGTTTTCCATTCCATCATGCATCTGAAAACTTCTAAAGAAATGTGGGAAACCATATGTGTTCAATATGAGGGCACCACTGAAATCCAAGAGACTCGAAAGATTAACTTGGTAAGACAGTATGAAAGTTTTATCACTGGTAATAATGAATCTCTTTCTGACGTCCATCAGCGGTTTAACTGCCTAATCATTGACCTAAGAACTGTTGGTAGGACCTATTCTAATTCTGAGGTCCTAACAAAATTCTTGGAATGTCTTCCTGAAAGCTGGGACGGTTATTCAATATGTCTTAAGCTGACAAAAGACTTACATACTCTCTCTCTAAGCACTCTATATGGAATACTGCTCAACTATGAGCAATCTAATCTCCTGAAGAAGAATCTTGTAAAAGATTCTAAAGACTCTGAAAGCACTCATGTTGCTTTAGTCTCTTCAGAGATAATTCCATCTCAGTGATCTACTCTCACTATCACTGAGTTAGATTCTGAATCTGAGGATCTATCAGACCCTGATCTTTCAGAGTTTGATGAGTCCTTAGCACTCTTGACAAACTCTTTTAAGAGATTTGCAAGAAAGAGCAACTTCCGAAGAAGTAAACCTCTCTCTCTTACTGAAAAGCCAAAATCAACTCCGGTTGATAAGGCTACTGCCACTTGCTATAACTGCGAAAAGATTGGACATTTTGCTAGTGAGTGCAGGTCGAAAAAGGTCTTCAAACCTTCTACCTCAAGAAGATCCAGTGATGACAAATACCAAAAGCTGAAGAACAAATATCAAAAGCTGAAAAGCTATCAGCGAAAAGGTAAAGGTCTCATCGCTGAAGAACACGACTGGGCTGAATCAGAAGAATCATCTTCTGATGAAGAAGAAGTCGCTAATCTTTGCCTCATGGCTGAGATTAAAGAAGAAGTGGGAAGAACCATCTGAACCTTCTATGAGCTACATATCATCTCAGGTATCTATCTCTACAAATCCCTCTCTGCCTAAAGCTGAGAGAAGTCGCGCTGTTGATGTGCTGACGATTGACCTTTATAATGCCCTAAACGACAAAACTCAAGCTGAGAATAAAAATGTTCATTTAACTCAAGAGCTAGAGAAATGTCATGAAAAGATCAAAGAACTAAATCTTTTAGAAGAAAAGTTGAAGGATCAAGTCATTATAAATGAAATCATCAGTATTGAACGTGAACAAGCCATTGCTGCTCTAAAAGCAGAAAAGGCTCATGTTGAAAAATGGTGCAAATCATCAACAAAGATCTCTGAGATAATAAAAGCTCAAACCCCTGAAAGTGACAGAACTGGTCTTGGTTTTTGGACACCTCAGGACGATCCTAAGGAAGAGAGTTCCTCGCTTAAGTTTGGAACTTTTGTCACCTCTTTCTTTGACACTTCTTATAATCAATTCTATCCCTGTTCTTCTTCAAATCCCATCCCTGAGGAAAAATCCAAAGACACTAAGTCTACGGATAAAGGAAAGTCCATTCTCCTTCCTCAGAAGGCAACCAGGAAAGCAAAGCTGAAAGTTCCTACTAAACCTTCAGCTAAGCAATCCTCTAGCTCTGTGATAGAAATCTTTGATCTCTGTCCTCCAAAGCTGAAGATTGACCTTAAACCTTCGAGATCTGAAGAAATGAAAATTCCTCCCAGATCTCAAGAGAAAAGTCTTCTTGGACCTGGCCCTGCTCATCTTAAACTTGCAAAACCTTCTAGTTCTGATCCTAAAACCATTTTCAGATACAGAAAATGTTATCACTGTGGTTTTACTGATCATATTGCAAGTAAATGTCCAACTGCCACCGAAGCTGATAAAATAGCTAAAGTGAAGAAAAATGCCTCTAAAGCTAAGAAGGTCACCAAGGCTGAAAAATCAACCAAAGTGAAAAATACCACTAAGGTTAAGAAATTAACCAAAGTGAAGATTACCACTGAAGCTGAATCTTCATCTGCTAAGAAGACAGTTGATCCTTTCTTATCCACTAACTCTGAAGGACCCATTGAAAAGTGGGTACCAAACAACGTTTAATCTTCCTTTTGTGTGCAGGGATCAAAGGGCATCTGGTATCTTGATAGTGGATGTTGTCGTCATATGACTGGACAAAGAGACCTGCTCACTGAATACAAGGAAGAGAAAGGTCCCTCTGTGACTTTTGGTGGAAATGGAAAAGGATATACCCAAGGGTTTGGTGTTCTCAGCAATGGGACAACTACCTTTAGAAGAGTCGCTTATGTAGATGGACTGAAGCACAATCTTCTAAGCATCAGTCAGCTATGTGATAAAGACTATGAAGTACGCTTTACTAAGAAAGCATGTTCAGTGGTAAATGAGAAAGGAAAACTTGCTCTCAGTGGTTATCGAAGAGAAAATATCTATGTAATAGATATGGACTCTACTATCACTGATAAATTATGTTTTCTCTCTAAAGCCTCTTCTGATGTCAACTGGCTATGGCATAAAAGGCTCTCTCATCTAAACTTCAAAACCCTGAATTCTCTCTCATCTAAGGAACTGGTTTCTGGTCTTCCTCAGCACTCATATGCTAAAGAATCTCTCTGCTCAGCATGTGAAAAAGGAAAACAAACAAAAGCAAGTTTCAAGTCGAAACAAGTTTCCTCAGTGACAAGTCCTCTTCAGCTCTTGCATATGGATCTGTTTGGCCCTGTCAACATCCAATCAATAGCTGGAAAGAAATATACACTTGTCATTGTAGATGAATATTCTCGCTACACCTGGGTTATCTTTCTTTGCTGTAAGAGTGATACTCCAGAAGAACTAATATCTTTTGTGAAAAAGATGGAAGTGCTGAACAATCTTACTGTTCGTTCAATAAGAAGTGATCATGGAACTGAATTCAAAAATAGTTCCCTGAACAATTTCTTTGAAGACAAGGGAATCTCTCACAACTTCTCTTCAGTAAGAACACCTCAGCAAAATGGAGTCGCTGAAAGAAGAAACAGAACGATCATAGAAGCTGCTAGATCAATGCTCAGCGATTCTCATCTCCCTACTCAATTTTGGGCAGAAGTTGTAAACACTGCATGTTTTACTCAAAACAGATCGCTGATAATAAACCGATTTGGGAAGACAACTTATGAACTTTTTGTTGGAAGAAAGCCTTCTATCAGCTTTCTTCATATCTTTGGTTGTCAATGCTTTATCTTAAACAACAGAGATCAACTTGGAAAGTTCGACCCAAAAGTTGATGACAGAATATTTCTAGGATATTCCTCCATCTCTAAAGCCTACAGAGTCTTCAACAAGAGAAGACAAACCGTAGAAGAAACAATTCACGTTACGTTTGATGAAACTCGCTCAGCGAACTCCAAACCAATCGCTGACAATGAAGAGTTAAATGCTTGGATGCTTTCTCACTACAGAGAAACTGAACCTTTCTTCTCAAACCATCAGCATTCAGATCCTCCAGTCGCTGATGATGATCCAAACATTATACATCCTACCGCTGAATCCAACTCATGGGTTTCAGCTGAACCTCTAAACACACTCCTACCATCAAATCTGCGTTCGTCTGAAAATCTCTCCAGTGAATCTACTCAACAGTTAATCGCTGATGAACCTCAATCGTCCTCATCTGTAAACATTCAAATTGTTGATCCAACCTCTGAGTTAAGCAATAATGCTCCTGCTCAGCGATGGACCAAAGATCACCCAATAGATCAAATTCTTGGTGATCCAGATGCAGGTATTCAGACACGACGAAGCTCAGGTAATATCTGTCTCTTTGTAAACTTTCTCTCTTTAATAGAACCAAAGAAGACTGATGATGCCCTCAGAGATCCAAACTGGGTCAGCGCTATGCAAGAAGAGCTGACTGAATTTTCTCGAAACAAAGTTTGGAATCTCATTCCTAGACCATCTGATAAAACTGTAATAGGCACCAAATGGGTGTTTAGAAACAAGTTAGATGAACATGGAACTGTAACCCGCAACAAGGCTCGACTTGTTGCTCAGGGATACAGACAAGAGGAAGGCATAGACTATGATGAAACCTTTGCCCCTGTGGCCAGGCTCGAACCAATTCGACTATTCTTAGCTTATGCAGTCTATAAAGACTTCATCGTGTATCAAATGGACGTAAAATCAGCGTTTCTAAATGGAAAGCTGAATGAAGAAGTCTATGTAGAACAACCACCAGGGTTATATGACCTTAAGCATCCAAATTATGTTTATAAATTGGATAAGGCTCTCTATGGTCTAAAACAAGCCCCTCGTGCTTGGTATGACACTCTCTCATCTTTTCTTATCTCTGAAAATTTTGAACGTGGCAAGATTGATAATACGTTATTTTTCAGAAAGATAAAAGGTCATATAATTCTTGTACAAATATATGTCGATGACATAATATTTGGTTCTACTAACCCATCTCTGTGTACTCGCTTCGCTGAAAGAATGAAGAAAGAATATAAAATGAGTATGATGGGTGAGCTGACATATTTTCTTGGTCTTCAGATTAAACAATCTGACAAAGGTACTTTTATCAGCCAAGGTAAATATGTTAAAGATATGCTGAAGAAGTTTGATCTTACTCAAACTTCAGCGATGAAAACTCCTATGGCACCACCCCTGACACTTAACAAAGATCCTTCTGGAAAACCTGTTAATGTCACTGCCTACAGAGGAATGATAGACTCCCTGCTGTATCTCACAGCAAGCCGACCTGACATCATGTATTCTACTTGTTTATGTGCACGCTATCAATCTGAACCCAAGGAATCCCATCTGATCGCTGTAAAGCGAATTTTCAGATATCTGAAAGGAACTCCTAACCTCGGTCTTTGGTATTCCAAAGACTCAGGGTTCGATCTAACTGGTTATTTTGATAGTGATTTTGCAGGTTGTAAACTTGACAGAAAGAGTACCACTGGTGGATGTCAACTCTTGGGAGGAAAGCTGGTAAGTTGGACAAGCAAGAAGCAAAATTCTGTGTCCACTTCTACAGCTGAAGCTGAATACGTAGCCGCTGGAAGCTATTGTTCTCAAATCTTATGGATGAGAAATCAACTATTAGATTATGACCTTCAGTTATCAAAGATTCCTATCTATTGCGACAGCACTAGTGCTATCGCTATAGCAAATAATCCAGTGCTACATTCAAAGACAAAACACATAGAGATCAGATATCACTTTATCAGAGACCATGTGATGAATGGTGATATTGAACTTCACTTTATCCCTACTGACTTTCAGCTTGCTGATATATTCACCAAACCTCTTGATGAGACAAGGTTCAACTTTCTCATCAGTGAGCTTGGAATGCTGAACCTTGAAGAATAATTCTTCAGCGTTCATGTATTGCGTCAGTAATCAAAAGTTCCCCTTTCATCATTCTCTCTGATAAATATTCTGACTCTCAGGTATGTTTTCTCAATCCCTACAACTGAATCTTCATTCAGTTGAGATTTTTTTAAAATAAATCTTAATCACTGAATCTTTCTTCAAATGATTAAAAGCTTTTTGAAATTAAATTTATCACTGATATTTATATTCAGTGATCCTTTTAAAAGAAAATCTATCCCCATCTTTTCATCAGGGATACTTTCAAAAAGAAAATTCTATTGCTGATATTTTCTCTTCAGTGATAAATTTCAAAACAGAAAAATGAAACGTCTCTCTCTCCTATGACGTCATTTGAGCGGATAATTCACGACACGCTTTTTCTGACACGTTCGTCCGTTGCTCTTCTATCCAATCAACTTTGTGGAACGTGTCAATGTCATGATGATTTTTTCCCGCTTCATTCCTTCTCTCTCCTCTATCTCTTTGTATAAAAGGAATTCTTCTCTCCTTTATACGGTTTACGCTTTCAAAACTTTCATAGCAAGAAACAATCTTTCTCAAGAACACTCAAGCAAGTAAACCCAGAATATTGAATCTGCAACTCTTCTTCTTCAGAATAAACAGGTTTATTTCATGTTTATATGCATTGTTCGTCTGCTTTCTATTCTTTTTAAAATCCTACTCGTTCTTGTTCTTCATGGATTTTATAAAACGTTCTTGTTTAAAAACTAAAAATCATTCTTTCTGATTTTATGTTTTTTTTTAAATAAAAACCTTTTGGTTTTTAAAGTGTTCTTCATTCTTTCTACCTAGAACACTATTTTTCTTTTCCTAAAAATAACTTGATATTTTTCCAGTTTCCCTTCTTCTATGGAAACTGGTAATCATATTATTTTTAATCATATTCATTTCTTTTATTATGCTTCTTTCCATAACAGAAATGGCACAATCTTCAATCGTTGCTTCCAAGCATGTACGATTCGCTATCACTGAAGTTGAGATTACTAAATGTAATCACTTGGGAAGACTTGACTTTAAAGCTCACAAATACCCACATCTGGTGGAAGCTGCTGAATTTCTCAAACAATCATGCATAGCTTACGCGATCACTGTGGATCCTAAGCCTTCAAAGACTCTACTCCAGCAGTTCTGGTTCACTGCTGATGCAACTGAACTCACCAACAAAAAGGGTGAACGAGTCCCTGCTATCTCCTTCAGCACGGATTTGGGGCCAGGGAGCATGACCGATCTTAGCCTCAGGAAATCTTTGAGATTCCCTGACAAACCAAAGAGTGGGTTCGACGCACTCCCCACTGATGCTGAGCTGATATCCTTTCTGCATGCAATGGGTTATTGTTGGGAAAACAAACCGAGATCTTCTATTCCCAACAAAAAGCTCACCAAGATTCTCAAAGCTCAGATGCCTTCACAACTGAACTTCATCTTCTCGCACATAATTCAGTGCATGAGCGGGAAGAGTGGTTCGCTGGATCAAGCCAGCAAAACACAACTGCAAATGGCCTACTCAGTTATCGCTGGTCAAAACTTTGACTACGCCACTGCCATATTTGAAGACCTGAGGTCGAGATTAGAGAAGCCTGAACGAGATCCCAATATCTCGTACGTACGTTTCATATGTACGTACATCAAGTTCCTCTATCCCAACACCTATCCCACCAAAGATGATGGCACTTTTGCCAGGATAGGTCAACGATCACTGGAGGTAAAGCCACTCGCCAACGAGGTAAGTATCTCTATCCTTCGTTCTCGTCTATCTCTCCATTCTTCTTATTTTTCAGCGACCACGCAGACGGTTCCTTCGTCTGCTATCCTTGTCGCTACCACTACTTCCAAACGACCATCAGCTAGTCCGATTGGTCCTTCTAAGAAGGCCAAAAAGACTAAGGAAAGTACACCCTCTAGTACTATACCTGAGGGAGCTTCTCAACAAGCTACCTTAGATGCATTTGTGGGTCTTTCCTCCTCAACTCCAGAAGTCACTCAACCTGCCGTGTCAGCGATTTCAATCGTTGTCACATCATCAGTGACCCCACCTACTATCTCATTCGCTGAGATTAACCCCAACCCTACTTCTATCCCCATAAATCTTCTCTCTCCTCCTTTGGTCTCTGAACCCGCTACCTCCTCTTTACCTATAGGACCTGAACATCAAACGTTTGAGGAATCTTTACAGTTCTACAAAATGTTTGATACGTCAGGTAAACCTATTACCCTAAACACTTCTTTCCCCACCTCTTCAAATAAGCCCGTATCTGAACTAATATCATTTTCAGGTCCTAGTTTGGCGTCTGTTGACACGCATGTCAACAGTCTGGGAGAAAAGGTGGACGCTCTCACCAACACCATCAACAACACCACCACCGCCGTCAATCAGGCTGGTGAGGAGCTGAAGAGGCTGACAGCCACCTGCTCATCCAAAGCTGAGAACTCCCAACTTTCAGCTGTAGAAGAACAAGTCGTCCAACTCAGAGAATCCTCTCAACTCTTTCAAGGGCGATTTGAGTCTCTCACCACTGAAGTTCGAGATCTCTCTTCTAAGGTTGATCTCTGCACGTCCCTTCTTCAGCAACTTATCCAAAAGGTGGCTGCACCAGCTCCAACGCTGCCCCCCTCCTTCACTGAAGATGATCGGACAAATCTCAACATCGCTGTGGAATTCATCCATGATGCCACATGCAACATACCTACAGTTGAGGATCGGGTCAAGCGTCTGGAGGCTGACGTTCAAGTGCTGAAAGCTTCAACAGCTACTCCAGCAGCTGACCAACCCCCTGTCGTTGATAATGACAAAGAGGGGGAGAAGGCAAAAGAACCCTCTTCTATTCATTCTCTTCTCTTTGAAGATGATGAGGAAGAAGACGATGAAGAGGAAGATGATATAGATCTTGTTGATCAAGAAAAGGATCAACCCTCCAATGATGACGACGACGATGAAGAAGACCAATCTATGTGGTTCTCCAAGCCGAACGTAGCATCAGGGACAACTTCGCAAGAGGTTGTCAAAGCAGGGGTGAGAGGTGATACATCTTCAAGCGCTCCTTCGGAGAGCAAAGACAAGCAACCAATCGCTGAAGAATGCTTGAGGACTGGATCACAATCTGAGGGGGAGCATCCTTCTCAGGTATGTCTTTCAATTGTACCACTCTCCTACTCTTTCCAAACCCCTATTTCCTTCTAGCCTTTCTCTCTCTTTTTCTAAAAATATACACTTATCCCTTCTTTCCTTCATTTTCTGACCAGACAGTTCTCTCCCCTGCTTAAGGGTTCTGAACTACAAATAATTCCAGCTACTATCGCTGAAGACATAATCCCAATCTCTATCGCTGAGATTGATGAAGAAGAAGAAGAAGATTCCCTGGTCCATCCAGGAAGGCCTTCTCAACCATCTCAATGGTCAGAGAAAGTGATGAAGAAAAGAGTTGAAATGATCGCTCAACTAGAAAGTCAACGGCTGAAAATTCCTCTTCAAACATCCTTCTCAGAGCTCGACTTCCTCACTGAAGCTGAACGAGAAGAATCTGCCAAAGCTGAGAAACTGTTCGCTGAATGCAGACGAGATGCCCAACTCGCTTTAAAGATTCAATCTTCTCAAGTCAAGGACAAAAAGCTGAAAAGCAAACCTGTGGAAGTTCAAGCTGCACTGCTGAAAGAAATTGAAGAGGAACGCTCCAAAGAACAAGAGATCAACGATAAGTCTATCGAATGGTGTAAACAGAAGATGGATTATCGCTCTGATCTTCTTCCAATAACAGCCGTGACTATCTCTGGTCGCAAGAAGAAGGATCAACTCTCAGTGACCATGGAGATTACCAGAGAGGATGGAACTCAAAAAGCTATGTACGTTTCCAAACTTGAAGGCTTCGGGTTTACAGAGTGGATAGAATTCTGGGATGCGCTGAAGAAATCGAAATCTACATACAGAGGCTACGTTGAAGGACTTCTTAAAGCTCTCATCAACAGAGTCACTTCTGTACTGAATCTGCCATCTCCTATCCCTCCCAATCCCAAGAAACTCAAGAGAAGAATTGGGTCCTCCTCCTCTGAAGACGTCGCCATCATCAGGAATGAAACTTCTATCAAATTTTCAAGAGATGCACTGTTTGGTCCTCCTCCTGATCTTTCAGTTCTGGATTTATCTCTACCTCCTGGTGGTCCTTTCCAAGCTGGTCAAGTAATTGACAATCCTTATGGAATATTCTTCAGAGATGATGATGAGGAACTCAGATTTCAAAGAGTCTCTGAGATTCCTATCTGTCCTCTGAATTATCTCAAGGATCTCTTATGCTTATGGTGTGACTTCTTCCCTGCTGCTGAGAAAATCAAAGAAATTATCAGCCAAGAATCCTTGGAACGAAGACAGAAAGGAGAAGAAATACCTGAGTATATGATAAATCCTCCTAAGTCTTCTTATAGCTGATAGATTAGTTTTCTTTTCTGTAATCTATTAGTTATACTTACAGTAGTTAGTTATTTACTTGTAATTTTCATTCCTTGTAATTCTCTTCTTGAATTAATGAAATTTCAGTAAAGTACTTAACTTCATCAGTGCTGTAAAAGATCCCTCAAAATAGTAATTGGGACATGTATGTTACGAGTCCTGATTATTCCATCATTTTGAATCATAAAGTAATTTTCTTCAGTTACTTTGTCATTATCAAATAGGGGGAGATTGTTGATCCAAACTCTCTCAGTGATTTGATAACGACCCTCTTCTATACTTAGTGAAAATTACATTTTAGTATGTATTAGTGTTTCACCATCAGCGATCAGACTGAGTCTGTTCAGTTATCGTTGATAGTCTTTCTTATAAACATTTCTATGTATTAGTGTTTCACTATCAGTGATCAAACTGAGTCTGTTCAGTTATCACTGTTAGTTCCTAAAGTAAACAGCCAACGTAATCCCTGAAGACAAGTCTCGCGTCAACATATGTTCATAGCTGAATCGAAGATGAAGCCGCTGAACAAAGAGAAGTCTACTAGTGACCTGATGCGGATATCAGTGAAGCAAAGACAACTCTACTTATACGCGAAGGAACATGAGACAAAGCTTCAGCGATAGCTGAACCTCTTTATCTCTGAACTTAGAGATACTCAGCGATCAATCGATCACAAAGCTTATGCCTCAAGTTTCCTTTTGTCTATCCTTGCACAACCTAGTACGATGTGTCAGAACGGACAAGTCTCTGCAACCATTCGTACAACAACTCTGTCAACTACACTGTTCATGACCCGGCCGAAAGCATGTCTCCCAAAAGTCAGACTCCCAAAGCCAATCTGTGAACGCCACGTGTAAAGTGTCCTGCCATGCATTTAATGCATAGGGTATAAATAGGAAGTTCACCCCTTCATCTGAAGGTGTGCTTCATCCTTGAGCTCAATATAGAAACCCTTGTTTTCTATAACTCTTAATTCCCCATTCTCTGAATTTCTTGTGCAATTATCTTAGTGTTTCTTAAGTTTGTTTAGATTGAGTCTGTCTTAATCTTATTCCGCAACAAACTTGTAAATTGTATTTTGATTTAACAATAAACAATTTATTAAACTTTAAATTCTGTGTTTGTATTCAACCCCCCCCCCCTTCTACAAACTTGTTTAGCACCTTCGGGACCAACACGCACGGATCCACCTGCGCCACAACTCGCGCGGACACCCTGACGAATTAAATGGGGATTTCAGTCCCCATTTTCATTTAAACCTTCATCTACTTCCTCTCAAACTCTCTCTTCACTTAATACTCCCCAAAATCGAACCAAGAATTATCCCAACCACCATCCACTACATTTATTGCAAGAATTAAGTTTCCCCAAGCAAGGATTTCAACCAAGGATCTCAAGGCTCAAGATCATCTTCTTCCTCCATCCATTTCTAGGGTTCCTTGCAAGTTTCTAGGGTTTTCTATAAAACCTAGATAGTGAGTTTCTTCTAACCATTTTCAACTGAGATACATGTCTTGTATGTTTAATTGTCATTACTTCATATGCATGAATAAATCTAATCACCTGATAAATTTGACCTAACTGCTACCTTTGTGATTAATGGGGGTTTTGGCTAATGTTCATCATGTGGACTTTGATGGTATATTGTTAGCATTATTTTGTCATGATTGTGTAATATCATGGGTTTTATGAAGATCATTGTTGAACCTACATGTGTTAGTGTTTTAGGCCTAATATGGGATTGGAATCATGGTAGTCTTATACATGTATCATATTGATATGGAAAATGTATAGAGATGGATATTATATATATATATATATATATATATATATATATATATATATATATATTGGAGGAACCGTGAGTATCTGCTAGGAGGATGTAGTCTTAGGTGCCACTTTGTCGGTATGCACCTAGACCTCCGCCATTTGGAGTAATGACTGAGATGTAGTCTTCAAGTGTGTCGGGCCTTTGGGATGTTGTTCATGCGAGCGAACGTCAAGGTACATTGACTTAAGGTAAACTCATTGGTGTAATGGGTCTCCCCTATTGATTCCCTTATGGCCCATGTCGACTAAAACGTTCTATAATTGTTCATACCATGTTCTATGAATGTTATGCCATGCTTTTGTACAACTCACTATGCTCGTTTGGCCTAACACTTGTTTGGTTTGATGTGTATCTCAGGTTCTAGCGGCGTGACCGCTAAGAAGAATTAGCAGGCTTTTAGATGTGAGCTTGGGAGCTTTGGGGATGCCATTATAGAAATGATTTTTGGAAGTAGATGACAACCGTTTGTAATCTTATTTCTTGTCTAGAATTTAGATTAAGAGGTTGTTATTACAAACTTGTAATTAAACAGGCATTAATTGCTCCTTTTTTGGGTGAGCTCATGCTTTGGCAATTATATGATTACCATATTTCCCCATTTTTCCGGAAATTTTGTTTATCCCAAATTTTGGGGTGTTACAAGTTGGTATCAGAGCTCTAGTTTAAGTGAACAAGGTGTCGACTCTAGCATACCTAGACTTAAGCTGGCTGAGCATATAGTATCATTGTCCATACGGGTAGAGCATTTCTAGGTGGGGAGAGTATAAGGGTTACGTAATTGCATTGATTGAAATTTATAGTAATGACAACGAGAGTTCTTATGTAAAATACGTTCACAGTTTCACTTGGCCGGTGTTGTTCTAAATTTATGATTACGCGAGCATGCTTAAAATTATTATTATGATGATTAATCTTGTAGTAGTACGTATTGAACCATTTACCCTTTTAAAGTATTAACCAGTATGATCTTTATCATGTGTGACAGTTCACAATGGTAAACACGCGGAACATGCTCCAAAACCCGTGGGAGGGCCAAATTGAAGATGAATCTACCGCCGATCAACCTCCCGTGGTCGTAGCTACTGAAAGGCCACCTGCAACCAATGTCTTGGGTGGAGGATCCGAGCACATACCGAGGGTAAATCTCGAATCCGCTCAACCAATTGTGGAGGAGGTGGCCATGGAAACAAGGATAAGAGACAACATGATGTAAGCCATGAATTTGGCCATGGCACAACAACAAGAATTCTTCTTGAAACTTTTGGAAGATTGTGATGCCAGTCACCGATGAACCGAGGCAATGGCAAAGAATGTTGTGAATGGGTCGGGTGGCGGACCGGTCGTCGTAGGGACCGAGGAACATGCTATCAAGACTGAAAAGAAGAAGGATGGGGGTTGCTCTTTCAAGACTTTTCTTTGCAGTCGGGCTCCGGAATTCTCCGGGACGACCGACCCGTGTGCATGCATGAAGTGGGTTCAGGATGTTGAGATGGCCTTCGAGTCAAGAGAATGCGCGGACTCTCAGAGAGTCAAATTTGCATCCCAACTGCTTAGAGGGGATGCATTGAGTTGGTGGAACGTTACTCGGATGGCGCTTACACCGGAGGTTTTGGCCAAGCTCACTTGGCCAACCTTCAAGAAGAAACTCATGGAAAAGTATTGCAACGAGAGGGCGCTCGACAAGATAGAAGAGGAGTTTCGAAATTTGAAGAAGGGCAATTTGTCTATTGCCGACTACGCCAAGCAATTCATGGATAAACTTAGTCTAGTTGAGCATTTGGCAAATGCTGAGGGGGCAAAGATACAAGTGTTTGTGAAGAGTTTACCAGGAGACATGAAGACAGACGTGAGGAACGCTCACAAGAACACCTTACAGAAGGTGATCGAGGCATCTCAACTGGTAGAGGACGACATGATCCAACACAAAGAAGAGAAGAAGCAACAAGGAGAAAAGAGAAAGTGGGAAGGGCCGACAGGCCGGTGCGACCATCCAAACCCTTTATCGGGGGGGGGGGGGGAGGAACATGGAGCCGAGACGCGAAATGCTGTGGTGCTCCAAATGCAAGAGTAAACATTCTGGGCCTTGCAATCAGATATCTTTCTCCAACCCTATAGAATGTTTCAAATGTGGTCGGAAGGACCATTGGAGTAAGGATTGCCCCTCCCAGTCGGGAGTTTGTTATGAATGCCGGGAGTCGGGACACATCAAGCGAAATTGCCTGAAGTTAGCAAGGAACCACCAAGGAGTTCCAAGTGTGGTAATGCCGAAGAAGGAAATCCAACCGAAGGTGTCGAGTCGGGACTTCCAAATGATGGCAGATGAGGCGAGGGAGACGGCGGATGTGGTGTCGGGTACGTTTCTAGTGAACTCTCTACCTACCCGTGTTTTATTCGATTCGGGTGCGAACCAGTTATTTGTGTCTACTTCGTTTTGCAAGAATTTCACTACCCCTACTAGTTTGTTGACTGATGCTATAGTGGTAGAAGTAGCCAATGGGGAACATTTGTTAGTTCAGGAATGTTACTTTGGATGTACCTTAGATTTAGATGGGGAGTCATTCGTAATAGACTTGTTACCGGTGGATATCGGGGGGTTTGACGTGATTGTTGGGATGGATTGGCTATCCAAGAATGATGCCGGTATCTTTTTCTCCAAGAAAATGATTAGAGTACCCTTGCCGAAGGGTGGCGAAGTGATAATCTACGGAGAGAAGAACCAAAAAGCCAATATGATTATCTCGTCACTCAAGGCACGCAAGCGCCTAGCCAAGGGGTGTGCTTCGTACTTAGCCTATGTGATCGACGCGAAATTAGAAAAGAAGAAGGTGGAAGACATGGACGTGGTGCGCGAATACCCGGATGTTTTTCCAAAGGATCTACCCAGACTTCCACCGGAACGACAAGTGGAGTTCCACATCGACCTCACACCGGGAGTCTCTCCAATTGCTCGTGTTCCCTATCGTCTAGCCTCGATGGAAATGCAAGAGATGATGACGCAACTTCAAGAACTCCTAGAGAAGGGATTTATACGGTCGAGCTCGTCGCCTTGGGAAGCTCCAGTTTTATTTGTGAAGAAGAAGGACGGGTCTATGCGGATGTGTATCGACTACCGTGAACTCAACAAGGTCACCGTGAAGAATAAGTATCCGTTTCCTCGGATCGACGACCTCTTCAATCAACTTCAAGGAGAGGGATGCTTTTCTAAGATAGATTTGCGATCCGGTTACCATCAAGTGCAAGTGAAGGAAAGCGATATTCCGAAGAATGTGTTCTGGACGAGATATGGACACTACGAGTTCCTAGTCATGCCATTTGGATTGACTAACGCTTCGGCTGTCTTTATGGACTTGATGAACCGAGTATGCCGACCCTTCTTGGATAAATCGGTCATAGTCTTTATCGATGACATTCTAATATACTCGCGGAACGAGGTGGAGCATCGGCAACATTTACGGGAGGTATTGGAAATTCTCCGAAGGGAAAGTTATTCGTGAAATTTTCGAAGTGCGGATTTTGGCTACAAGAAGTCCAATTATTGGGCTACGTGGTGTCGAAGGACGGAGTAAAAGTGGATCCGGCAAAGATCGAGGCAATGATGAACTGGGAACCACCGACGAGCCCAACGGAGATAAGAAGTTTCTTGTGTTTGGCCGGCTACTAACGACGATTTATTCAAGACTTCTCGAAGATCGCCTCTCCACTCACATCGTTAACAAGGAAGAACGTTAAGTTCTTATGGACCAAAACACAAGAGAAATCCTTCCGGACTCTTCAAAAGAAGTTATGCGAAGCACCGATCCTATCCTTACCCGAAGGAACCGAAGACTTCATAGTTTTTAGTGATGCCTCCAAGTTGGGTCTCGGGTGCGTTTTGATGCGAAGAGGAATAGTGATAGCGTATGCATTGCGTCAACTCAAGGATCATGAGAAGAATTATCCTACGCACGACTTGGAGTTAGCGGTAGTAGTGTTTGTTTTGAAGCTATGGCGACACTACCTCTACGAGACGAAGTGTACTTTATTCACCGATCACAAGAGTTTGAAATACATTTTCGATCAAAAAGAGCTTAACATGCGATAGAGAAGGTGGTTAGAGCTCTTGAAGGATTACGACTGTGAGCTGCTTTACCACCCCGGTAAAGCCAACGTGGTGGCAAACGCTTTGAGCCGAAAGAGTTACGGGAGCGAAGTCAAGGTAAACCTAACTAGAATCGACGTGATATCGAGCTTAGTGGAGGACATCAAGCGAAGCCAAGCGGAGGCACTCCGAGAAGGAAACCTTAAAGACGAGATCATGGTGAAACAACGGGAAACACTAACGGAGGATAGCCGTGGCCTTAAGCTTTTCCAAGGGAGGATTTGGGTGCCGAAGATTGGGAGAAACCGTGAGTTTCTATTGGCGGAGGCTCACAAGTCAAAGTACTCCATACATCCCGGTAGCACCAAGATGTATAGGGATTTGAAACTTCATTATTGGTGGTCGGTAATGAAGCTCGACGTGACCAATTACGTGGAAAGATGTGTCACTTGCCTTCAAGTCAAAGCGGAGCATCAAAGACCTTATGGAAGCTTGCAACCATTGACCATTCCGGAATGGAAGTAGGAGCACATCACAATGGACTTCGTCACCAAACTACCGAAGACCTTGAAGGGGCACGACACTATTTGGGTAGTGGTGGATAGACTCACCAAGAGCGCGCACTTTTTAGCAATGCGAGAGACTTTACCGATGGACAAACTAGCTAAGCTCTATATTGATGAAGTGGTGTCACGACAAGGTGTCCCACTATCCATAGTTTCGGATCGGGATAGTCGGTTCACTTCCAAGTTTTGGGATGGGTTGCAAAGAGAGTTGGGCACGAAGGTCAAGTTGAGCACGACCTATCATCCTCAAACCGACGGGCAAAGTGAAAGGACGATTCAGACTCTCGAGGACATGCTTCGGTCATGTGTCATAGACTTTGGAGAAAATTGGGATTCACACTTGTCTTTGGTGGAATTCGCGTACAATAACAGTTTTCGTTCGAGCATCGGAATAGCACCATTTGAGGCACTTTACGGACGGAAGTGTAGGACCCCGGTTTGCTGGCTCGAGGCAGGAGAAAAACAATTTGTGGGACCGAAAATCGTCCAAGAAACGATAGACAAGGTTAAAGGAATTCAGGAACGTTTGAAAGCGACACAAGATCGCCAAAAGAGCTATGCGGATAAGAAGAGAAGACCGGTCGAGTTCCAGGTGGGAGAACGGGTTATGTTGAAGGTGTCGCCTTGGAAGGGGATCATCCGTTTCGGAAAGCACGGGAAACTTAGCCCTCGTTTCCTTGGTCCCTTCACGATACTAGAGAAGAAGGGCTCCAAGCTTATAAATTGGAATTGCTGCCGGAGATGGACGGAATACACCCGATGTTTCACGTTTGTAATATTCACAAATGCCTAGCCGAGGAGGAAAGTGTCATCCCTTTGTCATAAGTTTGAGTAGATAGCGGTAATCGATGTGTGGAGGAACCGGAAGCCATTTTGGAGTCAAAGACGAAGCAATTACGACATAAGGAAGTGACAATGGTGAAGGTTCAATGGAAGCACCACCGAGGTACGAACGTGACATGGGAGTCGGAAGAGGATATGAAGAGGAGATACCCTCACTTATTTTGACCAGTCGTGATTGCGGGGACGAAATCCTTATTAGGTGGGGAGGATTGTAACGCTCTAACTTTTTGTTTAATGGGAAGACTGCAAGAAAGCAGTACCCCGCGCGGGTTAGGTCGTGCCATAAGCCACGTGGAGCACTGTCCGCTTGTGCAATCAGTGGCCGGCGCGGGTAACCGTGCAGGTCAACCCACGCCACAACTCGTGCGGACACCTTGACAAATTAAATGGAGATTCCAACCCCCATTTTCATTTAAACCTTCATCTACTTCCTCTCAAACTCTCTCTTCACTTAATACTCCCCAAAATCGAACCAAGAATTATCCCAACCACCATCCACTACATTTATTGCAAGAATCAAGTTTCCCCAAGCAAGGATTTCAACCAAGGATCTCAAGGCTCAAGATCATCTTCTTCCTCCATCCATTTCTAGGGTTCCTTGCAATTTTCTAGGGTTTTCTATAAAACCTAGATAGTGAGTTTCTTCTAACCATTTTCAACTGAGATACGTGTCTTGTATGTTTAAATGTCATTACTTCACATGCATGAATAAATCTGATCGCCTGATAAGTTTAACCTAACTGCTACCTTTGTGATTAATGGGGGGTTTTGGCTAATGTTCATCATGTGGACTTTGATGGGTATATTGTTAGCATTATTTTGTCATGATTGTGTAATATCATGGGTTTTATGAAGATCATTGTTGAACCTACATGTGTTAGTGTTTTAGGCCTAATATGGGATTGGAATCATGGTAGTCTTATACATGTATCATATTGATATGGAAAATGTATAGAGATGGATATTATATATATATATATATATATATATATATATATTGGAGGAACCGTGAGTATGTGCTAGGAGGATGTAGTCTTAGGTGCCACCTTGTCGGTAGGCACCTAGACCTCCGCCATTTGGAGTAATGCCTGAGAGGTAGTCTTTAAGTGTGACGGGCCTTTGGGATGTTTTTCATGCGAGAGAACGTCAAGGTACATTGACTTGAGGTAAAACTCATTGGTGTGATGGGTCTCCCCCATTGATTCCCTTATGGCCCATGTCGACTAAAATGTTCTATAATTGTTCATACCATGTTCTATGAATGTTATGCCATACTTTTGTACAACTCACTAGGCTCGTTTGGCCTAACACTTGTTTGGTTTGATGTGTATCTCAGATTCTAGCGGCGCGACCGCTAAGAAGAATTAGCAGGCTTTTAGATGTGAGCTTGGGAGCTTTTGGGATGCCATTATAGAAATGATTTTTGAAAGTAGATGACAACCGTTTGTAATCTTATTTCTTGTCTAGAATTTAGATTAAGAGGTTGTTATCTCTTATTGGTTGTTATTACAAACTTGTAATTAACAGACATTAATTGCTCCCTTTTTTGGGTGAGCTCATGCTTTGGCATTTATATGATTACCACATTTCCCCATTTTTCCGAAAATTTTGTTTATCCCAAATTTTGGGGTTTTACAGCACACTATGTAGAGCGATGCGTGACTTGTTCGCAAGTGAAGGCCGAGCACCAACGACCTTATGGGAGTCTACAATCGTTAGAAATACCCGAGTGGAAGTGGGACAAGATTACAATGGACTTTGTGACCAAGCTACCGAAGACCTTGAGGGGCAATGACATGATTTGGTGATCGTCGACCGTTTGACGAAGAGTGCACATTTTCTGGCAATGCACGAAACGTTGCCAATGGATAAGTTGGCGAAACTGTATATAGATGAGGTGGTCTCTAGGCACGGTATACCCTTGTCTATAGTCTCCGATCGTGATAGCCGGTTTACATCAAGATTTTGGGGAGCCTTACATCAAGATTTGGGCACACGGGTGAATTTGAGCACGACATACCACCCATAAACGGACGGACAGAGCGAAAGAACGATTCAAACTCTAGAGGACATGCTCAGGTCTTGTGTGATGGATTTTGGCGGTAGTTGGGATACCCATCTACCTTTGGTGGAGTTTGCATACAATAATAGTTATCACTCTAGCCTCGGGATGGCGCCATTCGAAGCTTTGTACGGGCGAAAGTGTAGAACCCCCGTGTGTTGGCTAGAGGAGGGGGAGAAGCAATTTTCCAGTCCGGAAATTGTGCAAGAGACGGCCAACAAGGTCAAATCAATCCAAGAGCGGTTGAAAGCGGCTCAAGATCGTCAGAAAAGCTATGCCGACAAGAAAAGGAGACCGGTGGAGTTTCAAGTGGGAGATCGTGTGATGTTAAAGGTGTCTCCTTGGAAAGGTTTGATCCGGTTTGGAAAGCCAGGGAAGCTAAGTCCCCGTTTCCTTGGACCGTTTACTATTTAGAGTGTATTGGACTCCAAGCCTACAAGTTAGATCTACCACCGGAGATGGACGGAATCCACCCTACATTCCATGTGTGCTATCTACGAAAGTGCTTAGTGGAAGAAGAGAGCGTTATACCATTATCCAAAATTCGAGTGGACAGCAACCGTTGCGTCGAAGAACCCGAAGCCATCTTAGAAAAGGTAATCAAGAAGCTCCGACATAAAGAAGTGGCAATGGTGAAGGTGCAATGGAAACATCATCGGGGAGCAAATGTGACATGGGTGGCGGAGGAAGATATGAAGCGTAGATATCCTCATTTATTTGTGTAGTATGGATTTCGGGGACGAAATCATTCCCAAGTTGGGGAGGATTGTAACACCCGTAATTTCGGGTGATCTTATGTTATTTCGGATTCGTCTAGTCATTGGTTATTGTTATGTCGGTATATTATTGTTGGATTTGATCTTTGGATCTGGTGAACTTCTGGTCGACAAAAAGAATCGTTTTGGGACGAAATAGTGCCAAGAAGGCCTTGGTCGACTATGCCACAGGGCATAGTCGCAGGTGGAGGGTCACTCTCTGGACAAAAACTCAAAAACAGGGGGCTGGGGCGCGACATTGCCCTGGCGACTATGACCAGGGCATTGTCGTCGGTCATAGTTGCATTTAGTTCGACGTTGGGACATTAGTTTCTCTCGTCGAGGCACGTTTAGGCATCAGATTGGGTTATAAGTCCTACGTGCTAAGTATTACGATATTGGATGAGGATCTCAATGTAAGGGCCCTTTTGGGTTGAAGTTGACTTTTCACGGGTGTACGTTTAAATCCACTGAGCCTAACGTCCCTTGTGTGTACTTTTATGTGTTTTGGCTTTACTGACTGTCAAGTGGCCTACTTTTTTGTTCTGTCACTTGTGTTAGTAAGCGGGTCTCCCCCGTTAAACCAAGAGGTAACTGTTCATGATAAAAAAACACTATTATTCCTATCATACTCTACTTTCTTTATTTATGTTTATCGTTGATTATTTTCAATACAACTGTTTGATCTCACTAAGCTTTAGCCTAATACTTTTCTTAAAATGACATGTATAGTAAATCAATCTAGCGATGGGATTCGTCGGGAATGAGCGGACGGCCTAGGGGTCGAGAGCGGTCTTTTTGAGTTGATTTATTGACCGATACGATGGTGATAGTGGATACACATTTTGGAAGAATATCAACAACCGATATTAATCTTTCTTGTTTGAGTTAGATTATTAGGTTGTTAAGTAATATTCTTCATTTGATTCTTTTGTAAAGGCTGCAACTATATTCCCCGTTCTCAGGATGATACTCTGGGATTGTTATGACAGGTTTTGGTTTACCCAGTTTTACTCAGTTTATCTCGGGATGAAAGTCAAGTTTTTTTTTTCAAACATGTTCATCTCAATTAAATAACATGCTCCACTTATATATGAAAAAACCTTCGAAAACAAAAATTTTCTCAATCTATATAGAGATGTTAAACCAAGCAGACAACTTTATTCATATAATAATAGAAACCAACCAAACCCCTTAATCATCTATCTAAATCTAATAATGAATACTTGTTTTTTTTATAAATATTTTGATTGTTTCTTAATTTAAAATTATTATCATAATAAATGGACTTTAATATCTTTCATAAATTTTGCAATTTTAATTAATGAATAAATAATTAATTATTAATATTTACATATTTTATATTTAAAATTCCATCTATTTAAACATTTATTAATTACTTAAAATATAAGAAAAAGATATTAAACAAAATTACAAAAGAAAAATCAAGCAGTTTTATATACTTATATGGTTTCTAGACTTGCCCCAAACAACTTTCTTTTATGTATTTAATATGGACAAGTCGGATTTTTTTTTTTTCATAATTTTGTAAATGATTTACATATTAAATATGATAATAAATAAACATTTTTTGTATAGAATTGTGCACGTTCAGTCTAGCTTATATACATCTTGACCAATCACATAAGACTCGAAGTTGACAACCGAAAAAACCTCCAGATCTTGAAAGGAATCGAACGAGTAACCAATGAAGAGCAAACCTAAAACTTGATCAGTTAAGATACTCCAAGGATTAGTTCTAAACACTTAATAATTACTTTGGATGACTTTTAAGCCATTTGAACTACTTTTTTACTTAATTTGTTTTAGTTTTATTCATTTATCAGTATTCTATAAAATAAACTCAATTTTTACATAAATATATGAGTAAACTACAAATTTGGTCACTGTGATTTGTCAAAATAACACTTTTCATCCATGTAGTTTTGGAATTACATGATAACCATCTTAGTTTGCAAGAACGTTCTGATTTTGTCCATTTTTTTAACAGTCGTTAGAAAATTATTTTAAATGAGTGTATATTCATACTATTCTCGATTTTTTGTCGTTTATTTAATCAAAAACAATTTTCTGATGGTTTCTGATCAGGTAAAAGACAAAAAAAATCGATAAAAGAACAAAAATGCTTCTTCTTTAACGGAATTTTTTAACGACTGTTAGAGAGAGAGAGAGATCAAATTCAGACGTTTTTCCAAACCTTAGTAGTCATCTTATAATTTTAAATTGTAGGGATGAAAAGTGTTATTTTTGACAAACCATAGGGACCAAATGTGTAGTTTACTCTAAATATATTAAAATGCTCCTTTTGCCCACTAAAATGCCTTGTTTTATGAGGTGGTATTTGTTGTCCATTTAGGGGTTGTTTGGTTGGTTTTCCATTAAGTCTTGTATAGATAAAGTTGATTGTATGGATTTTATAAATTGTTGTTTGTTTGTTCTGCTGAATAAACTGTCTGAACAAAGAAAAAAACCATTTTAACCTTCTACTTATTTTTAGTTTATTGAAGCATATAGATCACAACAATGTTTTATACATTTGGATAACACCCCACCATTAAACCAGAAGATTGAACCTCAATAAAAAAAAATCAGAAAATTGAGAATGAAACATTTATCTTGGAGAACACCATCATCTTCCTCTTCAAGAACATACAAGAAGATTGAATCTCAAGTTCCTCAACAAAAAATATGAGAGATTGAATCTCAACAAAAAAAAACCCGAATCTCAACAAAAACCTGATTCTCATCATCATCTTCTTCTTCCAGAACATATCAAAAACCTGAATCTCAACAACATAATACCTATCCCTTCCAATTTTTCAATAAACCCATCCATTTCGAGAGCCTTCAGATTTGGAAAAAAAACCTAGAACATCGAGAAGACATCAAGGAGGAGGATAGATTACTTTCAATTAGAACATCATCTTCATCCTTTTTAAATCAGTCAAAAACCTACAGATTACTTCCTATTTTTGAAAAAATAACCTATCGCTTTTGATTTTCACAGCAGCGCTGAGAGGAGAAGAGATGACTGCGACGAGATGCTCCAGCGAGAGAGAGAGTTGCAGCCGTGGGTTCTTGTGAGCGAGGGAGTGGGTTAGCGTGAGAAGGTTTTGGTGATGGGGAGTTTTTTTTGTCCAGACAAGAAAAGAAGAGGCGTGTTATACAAAGGGTAGGTGTTAGATCATAAAAGTTGTATCCAAGATCATTAAAGGATGGAAAGTCAAAGTTCCTTATGTAATAAGTCTAAGTCTAAGTCAACTTGTTAGTTGATTAGTTTGTTCGTGTAACTTTGTGGTAGTATAAATAGTTTCTTTCTCTTTGTAAGTAGTGGGTTCCATTTTCAGTAATTAGACGCATACATTACTTTGTTCTAGAGAGAGAAAGTGTAAGTGAGAGCATTCTGAGATCTTACGAATTGTAAACTGTGAATTGAAATTAATCACATATGACTATTTTAATTGCTAATCTTGATTGTGATAATCTTGTTGAGAACTTGTTATTGTGGGATACACAATTGGTATCAGAGCAGAAGTTCAAATCGAAATTCAAGAAATATGGTTTACACACACTGTGTTTAAAAGGTTTTCAAATGATTTTGTGATTTAGACTGTTTTTGTGTATAAAATTGATTCTATAGTGTTCGGTATACATCTTGGAAGGTTTTTCTGCAGTTAATCTTCATCTTTGAACTGAATTTGTGCACTCAATTTGATTTTTTGTGAAGTTTTGAGTCGTACGAGTTCACACACTGTTTGATCATGAAATTTTGAGTTTGAGTCGATTTTAGTGTAATTCTTTGATTGTTTTTGGTTCTAACACTAACATTGATTGATTTGATAAAGTTTTTGCAGCTAATTCGAAGGATTGTTGGGGAATTGAACTGATTTTTGTGTTCTAGGACCGAAATCTCAAAGAACTCGCAAGATTCAAAGAGTTCGTATGAAGAACTCGCATAGGGCTTAGAATTGGCATAGTCTGTTGTTTTAAATTTCTTAAGTGTAGAATTCGCATAAGAGTAGTATAAGAAATCCTCAGAATTCGTATAAGTCTGTGTACGAAAAGTCAGAATTCGCATATGCTTGTATGCGAAAAGTAAAGAACTCGCATATAGAAGGATACGAATTGCTAAGAATTCGCATAAATACATCATACGAATTCTTGAACATTTCGCATGAATTTTTGAAATTTTTTCTAAGTACAGATTTCGTATCGGTGCGAAAAGTTTAATGTTGAAAATTTTTCTAAGTGAAGAATTCGCATCTCCTTGTGATACGAAAAGATCATGCGAAAAGCTTATATGTTCTAAATGTTATTAAGTCAAGAATTCACATAAGTGTCTTGTGCGAATTGTTAAGAATTTGTGTATAGCTACGTACGAATTCCTTAGATTTCGTATATAGTTGTATTCGAATTGTGCAGATTTCGTATATTTTTACATGTGAATTGTTTCCTTTGTGCGAATTGTGATTTTTTTGTGTGTGAATTCTCTTGGTTCTGCGAATTCTGGAGATAGTCTCTTTGTGCGAATTGTTTCTAATCTCAGTTTGTGTGTGAATTGCTTACTTAGAATTTTTTGGAAATTTTCTTTTAAGTGTTTCAACTGTTGTTTCTTTTTGAACTAACGATCATCTCAAGTTCTTATTCTACAGTTTATTTGTCATGATCACTTCCAAGGATGCACTTGCTATCGGTACAGATGTCAAACCACCAGTTCTTTTAAAAGGCGAATACGAACAGTGGAAAGACAAATTTCTAGACTTTATAGATAGACATGCCAATGGAGACAACATTAAGATGTCCATTGAGGAAGGTCAAATGATTCCTATTACCATGGAAATTCCCGATGATGGATCATCTGATAGTAAAGATGGAAAGGTGGAAAGAGAACAAAAGACAAAGACGGTACCTAAGGATATTTCTCAATATAACGAAGAACAGAAAAACCGATACAAAGCTGATGGCAACCAGATGAAAGTTGCAAATTGTATAAACAGTTATGATGAGTTTAAAGCCAAACCTGGAGAAAGTCTTGAAGATACATATGATAGATTTGTTTCTTTAATAAATGAGTTGACCAAGAACAAGGTAAAGAAGAAACAGATAGAGAAAAATGTGAAGTTTCTGAGTGTGTTGCAACCAGAGTGGAAGAAGCACACATGAAGGATGAAACATATGAAGTATCTAAGTGAAATCCCTCTACATGAAGTGTATGAAACACTTAGGCAGAATGAAGAGGAAGTTGTAGAGGATATAGAGGAGAAAACGAAAAATGACAAACCAGTACCAGATCCTATTGCTTTGGTTATTGCTAAGAAAGAGAAAGAGAAGAAAGATACGAAGAAAAAGAAGAAGATTGTTATTTCTGATTCGGATGAGACTGATAGTGTTGATTCAGATTCTGATGATGGTGAAAATCTGAAACAAGCTATGCTACTTTTGACCCGAACTTTTCAGAATAAATTCTACAAGAAACCGGGTTCTAACAGTCAGAGATACTCATCAGGATCTAGAAATTATGATCACAAAGAAAGGATTGAAGGGAGAAGATTTGATGATAAGAAATCTGAAGGAAAGAAGCCATAAGAGAAAAGAAGGTATGTGAATGATTATGGAGAGAAGAAGACTGAGGAGCCAGTCAAATGCTATAATTGTGGCAAGATTGGTCACTTTGCCAAGGGCTGTCGGAAGCCGATTGTGAAAAATTCGGAATATTACAAGAATAAGATGCTTCTGGCCAAGAAAAAAGAGGCAGGAAAAGCATTGATGGCTGAAGATGATAATTTGTTAGATTATTCAGATAATGAGGAAGATAAAGAAGAGACTGCTCACATGTGCCTAGTGGGACAGGAAGTGAAATGTGACGAATCTGATGAAGAAACTTCTGATGAGGTACAACATTATTCTGAATCTCATTTTATGAAGCAAATGGAAACCACGATAGTCGAGCTTCAAGGTTTACAAGCTAAGCTCAAAAAGGAGAAAAGTAGAGTTGCTAAAAAGCGTCAAACAATTTTTGATCTTAACAAGGAACTTGTTGGGAACAAAAACTTGATTGATTCTTTGAACAAGTCTGCTACTGTTTTTGAAAAACAAAAAGCATGTTTTGAAAATAAAATTTCTGAAGCAGTTTCTAAATTCATAAAATTTGATCTTGAGAAATAAGAGTTTGTTTTAAAAGTTCATAAATTGCAGATTGATAATAAAAATTTGCAGAAAAAGATTAATGGTTTGGAAGCAAAGCTTTACACTCGAGGTTAAAAGGATCAAACCATCTTTCTAAACACACCAAATGAAGACTATGATTTTAAAGAAAAGAGGGGTCTCGGTTACGATAACCCACATTATTTGAAGAAAGCCATTAGAAAGCAGCCAACTTTATATAATTTTGATTTTCTATAAGTGGCTGACAAAAATCCTCATTTGAAACCCAAATTTGTTACGAAATCATCTGATGAGGTTGAGGCTAAGGAACATGAAAATAGAAAGAACACAACCAAAATGCAATTACCATTTTGCTATACCAAGCTAAATGATAATTATCTTTCTGAGCAACCTAAATTTCTTTCCAATGATTATTTTGAAAGCTATTGTACGAAAGAGTTGGAGGCAAAACATGTTAAAGCAAAAATTTATGTTCCTCCACTTGTGTTAGAAAACAAAATTGTTGAACTTGAAAACAATTTATTAGACGAAAGAATTTTGGTTGATCTTGAAAAGATTGTGTTTTCTACTATTATGATGAACACTGATTTTAAATCTAAAGATACAAATGATAAATCAGAATCAACAATAGTTAGTGATAACAATTCTACTGATTTTGATGTATCATCATGCAAGGTTTTCATGGGAAATGTTTTCACTAATCCTAAATCTTCAGATTGTGCTAAAATTTCCTATCAAAAGATGTGTTCAAATTCTTCCAAGGCACCAATATTTGATGATGATGTTGATGACTTATTTGCGGGTGCAAATGATTTTTTAAACTCTGATGGTTCTGTTGATGAAAGTGTTGAACTGTTTGATTTCAATACAAAACTTCCAGATCATTCTGATTTTGTTATAAATTCTTATGTGTTACCTAGTGTATTTGAAAAAGGTGAGACATCAACTAAGGTTGGTGAATCAATTCCTATGAGTACCTATTATGCAAAAGGTAAGAAGCAAAAGAACAGACGCTCACAGAAATGGAACAACACGGGTAAACAAAAGAGAACACAAACTCAGAAATCTCATGTTTCTAACAAAGCTAAATCTTATATTTCAGAATTGAGCAAGAAAAAGTCTGAAGTGAGATTCGAATGGAGACCAAAAAGGAAGATTTGAGAGACTACAAAATCATTTTCTGATACAGAATGTAATAGGAATTATCTTAGTAATTTTGATGTAATTGGTAATATTGTTTTTCATAAAACAAAACTTATAACTTCTTACAAGACTTACTCAATAAAGCAATTACTCCAATTATCTCCGTCTACTAATCAGTTGTCCACATATGGTCGAAATGATTTTGTGACTCGACAATATTCTGATTGTTGGTTTGGTACTTATTATATGCATCATTCTCATGTTTTTAAAAATCAATGAGGACCCAAATTTATATGGGTGACAAAATCTTGTGCTAACATAAAGGGACCCAAATATAAATGGGTACCTAAACAAATTGTTGTCAGATTTCTCTTGTGTAGACCCGTCATATGTGGTACTTGGATTCTGGTTGCTCCAAGGATATGACCGGGCAGAAAGATATTTTATCTAATTATACAGAGAAATTATGCGGGAATGTTAGATTTGGGAATGATCAGTTTTCACCAATCTTGGGTTATGTAGATGTAGTACAAGAAAATGTAACGATTAAGAAGGTGAGTTACATTGAAGGATTAGGACACAACCTATTCAACATTGGTCAGTTATGTGACAAGGATTTAGAGGTGAATTTTAAGGCCAAGCGATGTTGCGTTAGAACTGAAGATGGTAAAGAACTCTTGGTCGGGACGCGGAAGTCAAACCTCTACATGATTAATTTGTCTAAAGTCAAGACTGATAATGCAGTGTGTCTACTTTCAAAAGCCTCGATGCAACAAAGCTGGTTATGGCATAGAAGGCTTTCTCATCTCAACTTTCGATACATCAACAAGTTGGTGACTGGTAATTTGGTGAAAGGACTTCCTGAGATGAAATATGTCAAAGAACATCTGTGTGTTGCGTGTGAGAAGGTTAAGATGAAAAAAGCTTCTCATAAGCCTAAGCCTGAACTGTAACACCCTAAAATATGGAAATAGCAACTAATTTAAAATTTTCTAAATACATCAATAAATGATTCATAAACAATCACAATTTAAGGTTTAACCTCTACACACACAATTTATTCTCTACATACATTCTATAATAAGGACGGGTGCTACTAAAACCCCGATAATAGTCACTATCTCCAAACTGCGGAAGACTTCACCAAATACTTACACTTGTGAAAAACTAAAGCACATCTCTTCATAGTACTGCTAGAACTAGGCATGGAAATGGGGCGGGGACCTCAATCCCCATCCCCGTCCCCAATCCCTCATCTTCATCCCCGTCCCCATCCCCGTCCCCGCCGGGGAATATGATCACATCCCCATCCCCATCCCCAATGGGGAAACGGGGATTTTCTTTTCCGTTTATGTAAACTATTTAAATCAAATATACGAGACACCACACATGTTTAAATATCACATATTTCCAATAAACCTAAAATCGAAAGAAATTTAATTTAGTATAAAAAATCACAACATCATATAATAATTAATAACTTAAAACCAAAAGAAATTCAACCGAATTCGGAAAAAAAAAACTTAACTTCACACGTACCAAAAGATATCGAGTAATATTCAAAACCATATCGAGTAATTGTATTTTGATTGACATCCAAAATACATACTAACATCCAAAAAATAAAAATTTTATATTATAAACCTAGTTAGGAAATAGAAAATTATTAATTACCGATTTAGTTTAAATAAATAATATATATTAAATATTAATTAAAATATATAACGGGGATGGGGCGGGGCGGGGAGTGCGATACCCGTCCCCGTCCCCATCCCCGGTTTGAGACAAACGGGGATCCTCGTCCCCATCCCCATCCCCGGTTTAGCGGGGAATCCCCATCCCCGATCGGGGCGGGTGGACCGGGTTCCCCGACGGGTCGGGGCCCATTTCCATGCCTAGCTAGAACCAAACCCCCAACTGGAACCTGATGCACATACCGACAAATAAAAAGGTTAGGCTTAACGCCTAGTGAGTTCAAGAGTTTTCAACATATATAAATTAAGCGTTTAAAAGGGAATGATGCAATTAAAATCATAATACTTCAAGATGATATGCTTCACTTATGAAAACGACTCGTTTACCAAATATGCACATTTTAAAGATGACAATTCTAGCATAAAAATAATCCTTCGCAAAATAGATTTTAACCCGAAACTCACTTGAAGCATTAAACAGGGATTGAATTCCCAATTTATAAAAAAAAACACGTATAAGCCTTTATTTCCCGAAACACCAAAACACGGGTGGAACACTAATACTCAACACATAACTCATGGATAAAACCCGTACATATAAAACGTCACCAAAAACATGGATACTAAAAATACAATACCCAAAATAACACCTTTCGGTGACGGGGGAGGCCCGTTTCCATTGAACGTGGCGGGAATACAAAAGTATGCCATGTATCTATGTTATCGAAATGCACCTCAAATCATTGACTTTAGTGCACACTAACTTAAGTGTCACCTCAAGTCCCCAACACCTTTAGTGCACACCACTTAGCGGGCGTCACCTCAAGGACATGATACCTTTAGTGCACACCACTTAGCGGGCGTCACCTCAAGGATACCCGATTTTAGTGCCCATTCGCTCTCTAGTAGAGTTCCAACCTCAAGGTTCCCGTTCGACCTTTAGTGTCTACTCACTAGCATTCAAGGTAGGAGTCTCAACTCCTTACTTGATAACCCATGATGACTAACCCTCGTGTACAAGAATTTGAGCATCAAAACCACAAAACCCATGGTTCCGGAGTACAACCCATAAGGGTTCATCACCACGAAAAACCGGGACAATGACAATGCCAACACGACATATCTTCCCAAAGTGAGAAATCAAGACTCCTCACTATCAAATATGACCGACTTACATGCCTATGGATCCAATGCATTACAATATAAAATACATGACTCTGAACGAATGACACATGCACTCAGAACATGTATTCTCCAAAATGAAGTGCAATAAATGCAACTCACACCCCAAACTCCACTTTAAGTTATTTAAAACCGGACAAATGTCCCCAAGACCCAACAAAATCCAAACCGAGCCATAAGCTCAACAAATCCAAAGGCCCAACGTTGAAACTCATAAAATGAAATCAAACGTAAACGACTCGCAATAATGCAACCTATGCTTCAAAACATGCAAATAACTCCAACATAATTTAGATTGGGACAAAACGTTTTCCAAGCGGGTTCATGCCTTTTTATCCTTTCAAAACATCCCATAACACCAAATTACATGCATTTATACTCAAGAATATACTCCATGAAATAAATCATTAAGATACCCAAAATATATGATTTATTTATCAAAATGCCCAAAATCCCAAAGATGTGTGTTACATAAGTTTATAAAGTTAAATATACCCAAATAACCAAAACTTATCAACAGTTAAAAATTTAATGTAAAACACAAACACTTTAAAAATAAACATTTTGGCATGTACGCCATTTTCACAAACAACTTGAACTCACCTTGCTAGATTTAGGCTAAATCTAGATTTTATCTCAACTTGAGCTCCTTTGAAGAATTCTGAATCCACAAGCAAAACCTTCTGAAACCTAGATACACAATTTCCACCCATAAACAAGCACATTCAACCATTTAGAATCGATCCCCAAACACTTTACATCAAAATCTCCATTTTGGTCAAACCCCTAATTTTGACCTAAATCTTCTAAAATCTTACAAACCGAAATTGAAGGAATAGAATACTAGGATATCATCCATGAAGCATGCATATATCTTAATATAGTTTAGAAATGGAGAGAATAAGCTTACTGCTTAGGTTTTGGTGAAAAACCTAGAAAACCCCAAAAATCTCTAGTGTTGGAGGTGAGAACCCAATCTTGCATCAAGGGTTGAAACCATTAACAAAATAGGGAGAGGGAACACTTAGATCTTCATGGAAAGCCTCAAAATCGGCTAGGGTTTATGAGGGGGAGGGAGGAAATGATTTGGGAGGTAGTGGGAAGGGATAGAAGTGAGAAATGAGGAGAATGGGTGAAATTTCGGACTTAAACAACACTTCAGCCACGGCAGGCGACATTGCCCATGCGACAATGACAGTGTCAAAGTCACAAGGCATAGTCGTATGGTCTGCCCAGTTGGCACTCCTCCACCTGCGACATTGCCAGGCGACAGTGACACCGTCACAGTCGCTTGGCATAGTCGTCGGGCCTGATCCGAGCCCCAAAACTCGATTCTTTCAACGCCAAGGCCCTCGATACTCATAGGGACATCAAGTAATGTTTTTCCAACATAAAACCCACCGTTTACAAGATGCAGAACAGTCTGGGTGACCTATACCTACCGAAAATACGGGTGTTACATGAACCGAGCACAAGTACTTCTTTGGAATTACTGCATATGGATCTCTGTGGTCCTATGCGAACTTAAAGCATCAACGGCAAGAAATATGTTTTGGACGATTATTCAAGATACACTTGGGTCAAATTTCTAAGATCGAAAGATGAGATGCCCGATGTCATCATCTCATTCTTAAAGATCGTTCAAGTGAAATTGAAGAAGACAGTTAAGCTTCTCAGAACAGACAATGACACAGAATTCAAGAACAAGACTGTAGATTATTATCTCGAATTGGTTGGGATAACACACCAATTTTCTGCTGCTAGAACACCAAAACAGAATAGAGTAGTAGAAAGGCGAAACATAACTCTAGTTGAGGTTGATCGCACTATGCTTAGTCATTCTGATCTACCTCTATTTCTGTAGGCTGAAGTTGTATCAACTGCATATTATACGCAAAATCACTCAATCATTCATCGTCGGTTTGGTAAAACACCATATGCTTTGATTAATAATAGAATACCTAGCATTAAACATTTTCACATCTTTGGATGCAGGTGTTTTGTGCTGAATGACAAGGAGAACTTGAACAAGTTCAGTCCTAACGCTAATGATAGCATTTTCATTAGATACTCTCAGACGTCTGCTGTAATATCCGAATCCGAAATTTTATTAATTTTGGAAGTTGGGTGAAAAGTGTAACGATAATAAAAGTGCAAGGGGGTTATTTGAAACTTAGGTTTTATATAACCTAACATATCAGATCTTATCCTAAGAAGCACGAGGTGTCGATCTTATCCTAAGAAGCACGATGTGTCGATCTTATCCTAAGAAGCACGAGGTGTCGATCTTATCCTAAGAAGCACGAGGTGTCGATCTTATCCTAAGAAGCACGAGGTGTGTCGATCTTATCATAAGAAGCACGAGGTGTCGATCTTATCCTAAGAAGCACGAGGTGTCGATCTTATCCTAAGAAGCACGAGGTGTCGATCTTATCCTAAGAAGCACGAGGTGTCGATCTTATCCTATAAGCACGAGGTGTCGAGTTCTTATAAGAGTGCAACCTTTAAAGCAAGAAGAACAAGTAGTTGATGCCTTATGTTTAGCTATAAATAAAGGTAGATGCTAAGCATTTGAATTAATATAAAATCTCTCTCTCTCTCTCTCAAAATACTACAAAGCTTGAAGTAGAAGGTCAAGGAAGAAGTTAAGCTTAATCAATGTGGTGTTAATCAATAGAAGTCAGAGTTTAATTCAGAAGAAGCAGATGTGAGTATTTTAAACTAAATCTTTTATGATTTGAGCAGTTATTTTATAAATGTGAGTTTTTATATACTGCGCATTTATAATATTGAAAGTTAGCAGAATTATTTCAAAAGATTGATTTAATTAGTGGGGCATGTTTATGCTCAGGGTATATAAACGTGTTTTATATACTGGCAGGACCAAATGTATGCATACATTTGAGTCAGAAGTCTGACCTAAGTCGGGAAGTGTGACCCGCCTGATCGTACCGGGGAGTGTGGCCCGTTTATGCCATTACGGTGTGTCCCTAAAATAAGGCAGTGCGAGACAGACATACCGTCTTTGACGGGAATGTTGGTCAGTAGTCTAAAGTACGCTTGCGAGCGTAGAAACTGGTCAGTGATGGCCAGTAGATTTAATTATGCTTGCGAAGCATAAAGTGTTTTAAAGTGTGAGTTAAAGAGCAAGTTATGTATTGAGATATACAGTTTTGTTTAAATGTTTTAATTAATATTTGAACTGTTGTAGTAGTGATTGGAGGGCACTCACTAGACCTTTGGTCTAATCCTCGCTATTTCGAAAATTTAATCCTGTTTCAGGTTATCAAAAAGTAGCAGATAAAGGTAAAGGGAAGATTTGAGCTTTAAGCAGGAGATAGAAGACTTCCTGTGATAGTTATTTTTTTAGTCTCAGCTGTGTAATAGTTGATAGTTAAGACCCTTGTACTCTGAAATGTAAGCTTGGGACAGTATTTAGTAATGAATGTTATTTTATTTTATAAAGAAATGTTCAGGTTGTTACATCTGCTGCATACAGAGTATACTTGAAGAAATCCAAAATAGTTGTGGAAAGCGTAAATGTCACATTCGATGAGGAAATGGCTTCTGTTCAAACCAGTTCAGAACCAGTTATTACCGGAGTATTAGCTTTTGGACATATCAGTCCAGAACCTGCGGTTAAAATTCGTAATTCTAATAAAGCATCAACGTCTACATCTCATTTATCAGATTTAGATTTATTGTTTAAACATTTTTATGATGAGTTTCTTGGTACTAAAGTGACTAAATCTGTTGTGATTGATAGTTCAGAAAAATCAAGCGACAATCAGCCAATCACATCAGAGGTATCTAGTGAATCAGAAACACCGATTCAAGAAGAAACTCAAGTTCAAATGCCTACTCCATCAGTTGAAGTTGTACGTGAAAATGTTGAGACGGAAGTTATTCATTCAGTTGGATGTTCGGTAATGCCTACTCAACAGACATCCAGTGTCCAACCAACTGAAACTTCTGCGTCAGTTAACTCAACTGAACCCCTACAAGAAGAAGATGATAGTGGATACTTAGATGATCAACATGATCAGTCTACATCTAATCCATTCCCTCATGAACATAAGTGGACCAAAGAGTACCCCATACATCAAATCATTGGAGATTCGTCCAAGCCGGTGCAAACTAGGTCTGCAACCATGATTGAATGCATGTATGATTCATTTCTGAGTAAGATAGAGCCTACCCGAGTATCTGAAGCTCTAGCTGATTCAGATTGGATAACTGCAATGCAAGAAGAACTCAATCAATTCATAGCGCTTAAAGTCTGGAGACTTGTTAGAGCATAAATCTGTTGGATACAAGATCAAGAAGACTGAAGGTCAAAGTTGAGATAGTCAAAACTGAAGAAAGTCAAATCTCATTAAAAGTCAAAGTCTCTTAATAAAAGTCAATTGTATTTTTTTTTTGTATTAGTTTAGTTTTCCTTGTATTTGTGGTAGTATAAATAATTTTTCTCTTTGTATTTCAAGGTGAGGTGACATTAGTTAATATATCAGATTTGAGAGAATACGTTTTAGAGAGAGAATGAGTTCTAGAGAGAGAAAGTGTAAATTGTGAAATTCAAAGTAATCAAACAGGTAATCTTTGATTTGAATCTTGTTTATTTGATTGTTTTGTTTTAGAAACTAGAATCTGGAACACACAAGACTCGTGCCCCGGCCTGAAGGAAAAACAATCATTGGCACAAAATGGGTATTCAAAAACAAGAAAGATGAGGATGGTATCGTGGTAAGGAACAAAGCAAGACTTGTTGCTAAAGGATATAGGCAAAAGGAAGGCATAGATTACGACGAGACTTATGCTCCAATTGCGCGTATAGAGGCAATCAGAATGTTTCTAGCCTACGCCGTACACAAGAACTTCACAGTCTATCAAATGGATGTGAAGACTGCCTTTCTGAATGACATTTTAAAGGAGGAAGTCTATGTCTCACAACCCGAAGGTTTTGTCAATCCTGATAAACCAGATCATGTCTACATTCTGGACAAGGCTCTTTATGGTTTGAAACAAGCTCCTCGCGATTGGTGCGATGTTCTATCCAAATTTTTAGTCAAGTCTGGCTTCTCTAAAGGTAAAATCGATACTACTCTCTTCATTAAAAAAAGAAAAAGTTGATATAATTTTAATTCAGATATATGTGGATGACATCATATTTGGTTTAACTAATCCAAAGTACTGTAAGAACCTTTCTAATCTAATGGTCTCTAGATTTCAGATGAGTATAATGGGAGAGAATAATTTCTTTCTTAGATTACAAGTCAAACAATTTTCTACGGGGATTTTCATTAATCAAGCGAAGTACATTTCTAATATTCTGAGAAAATTTAAAATGGAAAATTGTACTCTAATTGGTACCCCGATGGCACCCGCAAGGACGAACTTGAAGCAGTGGCGACGGTGGCACATGCCACCGTATCATTTCTCAGACGAAAGGTAAAAATTTTACGTTCGTGAAAGGTGCAACCGTATCTTTTTCGAGTGTGCTACCATATTTATTTTCGAAACTTCAAAGGTGCACCAAATCCTAATCTAAAATCCCAATTCTTCACTTCTATTATAGCCCAAGTTCTGTTAATTTGTATTTGTTCTAGCCCAAGTTCAAATGTTCAAGACAATAATTATGGGTTGGATAATCCTGCTCGTGTATTTTAAGCTGCCTCGAGGCATAAGCGATCACCTTGCCTCGTTGCATCAACACACAACCCAATCCCATCTTTGAAGCGTCGCTGTAAACCACGAAATCTTCCGACCCTTTAGGTAAAGTCAAGATCGGAGCTTCACACAACTTCTTTTGAAGGATCCGGAATGCCTTCTCTTGGGTTTCGGTCCATTCAAACTTCACATTCTTCCGAGTCAGAACTGTCAAGGAAGAAGCGATCTTGGAAAAGTCTTGGATGAATCTCCTGTAGTATCCCGCCAGACCCAAGAAACTTCGGATCTCTGACGGACTCTTAGGAGGCTCCCAATTCATCATAGCTTCAATCTTGGAGGGATCTACTTTCACTCCATCTCGAGTGACTACGTGCCCCAGAAATTGTACTTCTTTAAGCCAAAAGTCGCACTTGGAAAACTTGGCGTACAATCTTTCTCTTCTCAACACTTCCAGAACCTCACGTAGATGTTGTTCGTGTTCCGACTCACTCTTGGAGTACACTAGTATGTCATCAATGAATACAATGACCGACTTGTCGAGGAAAGGTCGGCACACTCTATTCATCAAGTCCATAAACACTGCTGGTGCGTTCGTCAGGCCAAAAGGCATTACAAGGAACACGTAATGGCCGTAACGCGTTCTGAAAGCCGTCTTCGGAACATCTTCTTCTCTCACCTTCACTTGGTGATAGCCTGATCGCTTATGAGTCGGCATTCTATATACATTGTTTCGCCCATCAACTTTAGTTAGTAGTTGTAGCGGTTGCAAAAAAACATGACGGAGTTAAGGACTTTTTTGATTTGTTAGCCTTGGTTGTTACTGTGGTGAACTCTTCTTACAAACGGAAAGATATGCTACGATAAAGTCACAAAGATAGAATTCAAGAAGAAATTGGAAATGACGAAATTGAGACCGGCAAGGGGTTAAACCAAGAGATTTCGCTTGTACGAGCCGGAGATACACGATGGAATTCTCATCTTAAAACAATTACGGGTTTGATTCCTTTGTTTCTGGAGGTTAAGAAGGTGCTTGATGTAACAACCTCAAAAATCAGAGTAAATTAAAACCTGACAACATGACGAAAGTAATTCCATTAACTTCCCATAAATGGGATCAGTCCTGAAGACTATACGATTCTATACAAGGATTTCATCAAAAGAATGGGACTTAACAATGCCCAGCAACAATACTTAAAACATCTCCAAAAACCACGAGACTCAAAACTCGTCTCTCCAAAAACCCCGGCACCCACCGCTAATGGAAACTTGTTATACACATCATTTGAGAAAAAGTGTCAGACTATAAAGCCTGGTGAGAACATACAGTTTATAAAGCTCGAAAGATATAAACATCCGTATCATACAGAGTCTTTTCATAAAGGTTTAATTCGTAAAGATAACATTTCGCCACAACCGGGACTCTTCGGTCCAAAACTCTTAAACGGTGATAAAATGACCATTTTACCAAGGATAGTGGTGTAACACAAAGTAGACCACAAATCCGAGTTGCGAGCTAAACCAATTGGAATCCGCGGATACGAATCACAAAGTCCGTGCTTCAACGTGAGATCAAGCCCCAAGCGTAAAACCAAGGTATACTCCTTCGCTAGGATCACCATGAACCATGGCTAGTATCCGGCCTCACATAACCGTACCAAGTTTCCCCCGAGGAACATGTGATCCATAGCTACAAATTTGGAGAATGTAACACCCCAACAAAACAGTCTACTCCAAAACCTAGGGATCCACTAGTAATGGTAAGGACTCGTCACAACAACGTATGTGACCAACCATAAATAAACATATGGTTACAAACACATTTTTATAAACAAAATGTTATTCCCAGTTCAACTTCTGGTAAGAATGAAAATCATTTAAAAGAAGTTCCTTTAAATATTTCTTTCGCATAAACGCACAGGTAAAACATCATTTTACTTTAAATAAGATAAGATCAAAAAGGTAACTTTTGATATGTATACAGTTTAAAATGATAGTAGGAACTCACCTCTGTTTCCTTCTTCTTAACGAGCGCTACCTATGATAACACCGAAAGAATCGGTAAGTCGAAATACAGATAAACCTCTCGTTACTTGAATAGGACTCAAAGACACAGAAGCTAACAACTTAACAGAACCTAAACCGGTCAAAGGACCACACCGGTCGAACAACTACCCCGGTCGAACAACCCCCGATCGAACACAACCATCCGGTCGAACGACCATTCGGTCGAACAAGCTCCGGTCGAACACAACCATTCGGTCGAACGACCATCGCCTTGTTCATCAAGAACAATACGATGTAGAACCCAGATTCAACCCAGATCCAAATGAGAAATACTCAGATCTCAAAATGGAACGGTTCAAAACCTTCATAACGAGATTCTACACGGCTAAAAGCATTCAGATCAAAGCATTAAGCTAGATTCGTACCTCGATTTGCCCGAAACGATCGACCCAAGAAAACAAAGCTTCTCCTGCTCTTCTCCTCTTCTCCCTGGCTTCTCCAACACAACAGATCAAAATGAGATATTTAAGAAATATCTCAGATTTGATCTGTATATATATAGCCCAAGTTACATTATACCCCCTTGAACTTTGGGTAAAGGTCAACTTCTCACCCAATCCCAAAATTCAGGGTGTTACAATCCTCCCCAACTTGGGAATGATTTCGTCCCCGAAATCCAACTATACAAAAAGATAAGGATATCTTCGCTTCATATCCTCTTCAGATTCCCAAGTCACATTTGCTCCTCGGTGATGCTTCCACTGCACCTTGACCAAAGTGACTTCCCTGTGATGCAACTTCTTAGTACTTCTCTCCAAGATGGCGTCGGGTTCTTCCACATAACGGTTACCTTCGTCTACCCTTAGCTCTGAAAGGGGAATGACGCTGTCTTCTACCGCCAAACATTTCCGGAGCTAGCAGACGTGAAACGTGTTGTGTATTCTACTCAACTCCGGTGGCAGTTCCAACTGGTAGGCCTGCAACCCTACACGCTTAAGTACTTTGAAAGTTCCGAGGAAACGAGGACTCAGCTTCCCACGTTTTCCAAACCGTATAATGCCCTTCCATGGCGATACCTTAAGCATAACGCGATCGCCTACCTGGAATTCCATCGGTCGCCTCTTCTTATCGGCATAACTCTTCTGACGATCTTGAGCCGCTTTCATCCTCTCTCGAATGCACTTGACCTTATCGGCAGTCTCTTGCACGATTTCAGGTCCAGCGAACTGCTTCTCTCCCGCTTCCAGCCAACACACGGGAGTCCGACACTTTCGCCCATACAATGCTTCAAAAGGTGCCATCCCAATACTCGAGTGGTAGCTATTGTTGTAAGCAAACTCTACCAAAGGCAGGTGAGAGTCCCAACTACCCCCGAAATCGATGACACAAGACCTCAACATGTCTTCCAAGGTTTGGATTGTTCGTTCGCTCTGCCCGTCGGTCTGCGGATGGTAAGCCGTACTCAACTTAACTCGCGTACCAAGCTCTTTCTGAAATCCATCCCAGAAGTTCGAAGTGAACCGACTGTCGCGATCCGACACGATCGACAATGGTATTCCATGCCTCGAGACCACCTCATCGATATAAAGCTTCGCCAACTTATCCATCGGTAAAGTCTCGCGCATAGGCAGAAAATGAGCGCTCTTCGTCAATCTATCCACTATCACCCAAATGGTATCGTGTCCCCGAAGAGTTTTAGGCAACTTCGTCACGAAGTCCATGGTGATATGCTCCCACTTCCACTCGGGAATCTCTAAGGACTGAAGACTCCCATACGGTCGCTGATGTTCGTCTTTGACTTGCGAACACGTCACACAACGCTCAACGTAACGCGCCACATCAAGCTTCATCACCGGCTACCAATAGTGCAACTTCAAGTCCATGTACATCTTCGTACTTCCCAGGTGAATGGAATACTTGGACTTGTGCGCGTCTGCTAGCAACAGCTCACGGTTTCCCCCAACCTTGGGTACCCACACACGACCACTGAACAGTTTCACTCCGCGGCTATCCTCCGTCAAGAGTAAACGTTGTTTTGTCATGACTTCCTCTTTGAGATTCTCTTCCAACAATGCTTCTACCTGAAATGTCTTGATCTTCTTAACAAGACTAGACACTAGCTCGATTCTTGAATGGGTAGCCCGAATACTCCCGCTATAGTCCTTCCGACTTAGCTCATCGGCCACCACGTTCGCCTTACCGGGATGGTAAAGCAATTCACAGTCGTAATCTTTCAGCAACTCGAGCCACCGCCTTTGCCTCATATTCATCTCTTTCTGATCAAAGACATGCTTCAGGCTCTTGTGATCCGTGTAAAGAGTACACTTCGTGTCGTAGAGGTAATGTCGCCAAAGCTTCAAAGCGAACACCACCGCTGCTAACTCCAGATCATGGGTTGGATAATCCTGCTCGTGTATTTTAAGCTGCCTCGAGGCATAAGCGATCACCTTGCCTCGTTGCATCAACACACAACCCAATCCCATCTTTGAAGCGTCGCTGTAAACCACGAAATCTTCCGACCCTTCAGGTAAAGTCAAGATCGGAGCTTCACACAACTTCTTTTGAAGGATCCGGAATGCCTTCTCTTGGGTTTCGGTCCATTCAAACTTCACATTATTCCGAGTCAGAACTGTCAAGGAAGAAGCGATCTTGGAAAAGTCTTGGATGAATCTTCTGTAGTATCCCGCCAGACCCAAGAAACTTCGGATCTCTGACGGACTCTTAGGAGGCTCCCAATTCATCATAGCTTCAATCTTGGAGGGATCTACTTTCACTCCATCTCGAGTGACTACGTGCCCCAGAAATTGTACTTCTTTAAGCCAAAAGTCGCACTTGGAAAACTTGGCGTACAATCTTTCTCTTCTCAACACTTTCAGAACCTCACGTAGATGTTGTTCGTGTTCCGACTCACTCTTGGAGTACACTAGTATGTCATCAATGAATACAATGACCGACTTGTCAAGGAAAGGTCGGCACACTCTATTCATCAAGTCCATAAACACTGCTGGTGCGTTCGTCAGTCCAAAAGGCATTACAAAGAACTCGTAATGGCCGTAACGCGTTCTGAAAGCCGTCTTCGGAACATCTTCTTCTCTCACCTTCACTTGGTGATAGCCTGATCGCTTATGAGTCGGCATTCTATATACATTGTTTCGCCAATCAACTTCAGTTAGTAGTTGTAGCGGTTGCAAAAAAACATGACGGAGTTAAGGACTTTTTTGATTTGTTTGCCTTGGTTGTTACTGTGGTGAACTCTTCTTGCAAACGGAAAGATATGCTACGATAAAGTCACAAAGATAGAATTCAAGAAGAAATTGGAAATGACGAAATTGAGACCGGCAAGGGGTTAAACCAAGAGATTTCGCTTGTACGAGCCGGAGATACACGATGGAATTCTCATCTTAAAACAATTACGGGTTTGATTCCTTTGTTTCTGGAGGTTAAGAAGGTGCTTGATGTAACAACCTCAAAAATCAGAGTAAATTAAAACCTGAAAACCTGACAACATGACGAAAGTAATTCCATTAACTTCCCATAAATGGGATCAGTCCTGAAGACTATACGATTCTATACAAGGATTTCATCAAAAGAATGGGACTTAACAATGCCCAGCAACAATACTTAAAACATCTCCAAAAACCACGAGACTCAAAACTCGTCTCTCCAAAAACCCCGGCACCCACCGCTAATGGAAACTTGTTATACACATCATTTGAGAAAAAGTGTCAGACTATAAAGCCTGGTGAGAACATACAGTTTATAAAGCTCGAAAGATATAAACATCCGTATCATACAGAGTCTTTTCATAAAGGTTTAATTCGTAAAGATAACATTTCGCCACAACCGGGACTCTTCGGTCCAAAACTCTTAAACGGTGATAAAATGACCATTTTACCAAGGATAGTGGTGTAACACAAAGTAGACCACAAATCCGAGTTGCGAGCTAAACCAATTGGAATCCGCGGATACGAATCACAAAGTCCGTGCTTCAACGTGAGATCAAGCCCCAAGCGTAAAACCAAGGTATACTCCTTCGCTAGGATCACCATGAACCATGGCTAGTATCCGGCCTCACATAACCGTACCAAGTTTCCCCCGAGGAACATGTGATCCATAGCTACAAATTTGGAGAATGTAACACCCCAACAAAACAGTCTACTCCAAAACCTAGGGATCCACTAGTAATGGTAAGGACTCGTCACAACAACGTATGTGACCAACCATAAATAAACATATGGTTACAAACACATTTTTATAAACAAAATGTTATTCCCAGTTCAACTTCTGGTAAGAATGAAAATCATTTAAAAGAAGTTCCTTTAAATATTTCTTTCGCATAAACGCACAGGTAAAACATCATTTTACTTTAAATAAGATAAGATCAAAAAGGTAACTTTTGATATGTATACAGTTTAAAATGATAGTAGGAACTCACCTCTGTTTCCTTCTTCTTAACGAGCGCTACCTATGATAACACCGAAAGAATCGGTAAGTCGAAATACAGATAAACCTCTCGTTACTTGAATAGGACTCAAAGACACAGAAGCTAACAACTTAACAGAACCTAAACCGGTCAAAGGACCACACCGGTCGAACAACTACCCCGGTCGAACAACCCCCGGTCGAACAACCCCCGGTCGAACACAACCATCCGGTCGAACGACCATTCGGTCGAACACAACCATTCGGTCGAACGACCATCGCCTTGTTCATCAAGAACAATACGATGTAGAACCCAGATTCAACCCAGATCCAAATGAGAAATACTCAAATCTCAAAATGGAACGGTTCAAAACCTTCATAACGAGATTCTACACGGCTAAAAGCATTCAGATCAAAGCATTAAGCTAGATTCGTACCTCGATTTGCCCGAAACGATCGACCCAAGAAAACAAAGCTTCTCCTGCTCTTCTCCTCTTCTCCCTGGCTTCTCCAACACAACAGATCAAAATGAGATATTTAAGAAATATCTCAGATTTGATCTGTATATATATAGCCCAAGTTACATTATACCCCCTTGAACTTTGGGTAAAGGTCAACTTCTCACCCAATCCCAAAATTCAGGGTGTTACAATCCTCCCTAACTTGGGAATGATTTCGTCCCCGAAATCCAACTATACAAAAAGATAAGGATATCTTCGCTTCATATCCTCTTCAGATTCCCAAGTCACATTTGCTCCTCGGTGATGCTTCCACTGCACCTTGACCAAAGTGACTTCCCTGTGACGCAACTTCTTAGTCTTTCTCTCCAAGATGGCGTCGGGTTCTTCCACACAACGGTTACCTTCGTCTACCCTTACAAGTCAAACAATTTTCTACGGGGATTTTCATTAATCAAGCGAAGTATATTTCTAATATTCTGAGAAAATTTAAAATGGAAAATTGTACTCTAATTGGTACCCCGATGGCACCCGCAAGGACGAACTTGAAGCAGTGGCGACGGTGGCACATGCCACCGTATCGTTTCTCAGACGAAAGGTAAAAATTTTACGTTCGTGAAAGGTGCAACCGTATCTTTTTCGAGTGTGCTACCATATTTATTTTCGAAACTTCAAAGGTGCACCAAATCCTAATCTAAAATCCCAATTCTTCACTTCTATTATAGCCCAAGTTCTGTTAATTTGTATTTGTTCTAGCCCAAGTTCAAATGTTCAAGACAATAATTATGTTGATTTACTATGATTCTGATATCTGAATTCTAAAAGGTTGAAGGAACTAAAAGGAAGCCCAGCCGGCCAGCCCAAATGTTATGTTGATTAGTTCTAGTCTTAGCCCAAGCCACAACACAAAGCCCAACCGAAAACCTTTTAGGCTTTTAATCATTTACTGGTTTACGTCTTACCACAGCAGCGGGAAATTTTCATTGAATCGGAGGTCTCAAACCCTTCTCATCGGCGATCGAACTCAGTCACTCATAAGTGGAAAACTCAAAAATCGAAACTCGGTGACTCAGAAAATCATCCTCTGTTTTCTGATTTCTCAAAATCTCATGGGGAATTTTGTTTAGGTATACAATTTCACACTTTCTTAGTTTCTTCATTCTTGCTTACTGTCTTAAATCTTAATGCCTTTTAGATTTTGCCTTTTGGATGATTGGATCGATCAAACTCATAGTCATAGATTAACACTTGATTTTTATTTTTTTGGTGTTGTTCATGTGATGGATACATCTGCCTTAAGTTTTGAATCTGCACTTGATGCTTTATTTGCAAAACACGACTTGAGTTTCACAAAGGTAATTTATTTACTTTATGTCTTAAATATATCATTGAATCTTTGGTTAATCTCCTAAGTCCTAAATGCCTAAATCTATCTTTAAAATAGGTAAGAGGACAAGGTTATGATGGTGCTAGCAATATGAGTGGCAAGTTTAATGGGTTGAAAGCTTTGATCTTGAATGATAATGAGTCGGCATTCTATATACATTGTTTCGCCCATCAACTTCAGTTAGTAGTGGTAGCGGTTGCAAAAAAACATGACGGAGTTAAGGACTTTTTTGATTTGTTAGCCTTGGTTGTTACTGTGGTGAACTCTTCTTACAAACGGAAAGATATGCTACGATAAAGTCACAAAGATAGAATTCAAGAAGAAATTGGAAATGACGAAATTGAGACCGGCAAGGGGTTAAACCAAGAGATTTCGCTTGTATGAGCCGGAGATACACGATGGAATTCTCATCTTAAAACAATTACGGGTTTGATTCCTTTGTTTCTGGAGGTTAAGAAGGTGCTTGATGTAACAACCTCAAAAATCAGAGTAAATTAAAACCTGACAACATGACGAAAGTAATTCCATTAACTTCCCATAAATGGGATCAGTCCTGAAGACTATACGATTCTATACAAGGATTTCATCAAAAGAATGGGACTTAACAATGCCCAGCAACAATACTTACAACATCTCCAAAAACCACGAGACTCAAAACTCGTCTCTCCAAAAACCCCGGCACCCACCGCTAATGGAAACCTGTTATACACATCATTTGAGAAAAAGTGTCAGACTATAAAGCCTGGTGAGAACATACAGTTTAAAAAGCTCGAAAGATATAAACATCTGTATCATACAGAGTCTTTTCATAAAGGTTTAATTCGTAAAGATAACATTTCGCCACAACCGGGCCTCTTCGGTCCAAAACTCTTAAACCGTGATAAAATGACCATTTTACCAAGGATAGTGGTGTAACACAAAGTAGACCACAAATCCGAGTTACAAGCTAAACCAATTGGAATCCGCGGATACGAATCACAAAGTCCGTGCTTCAACGTGAGATCAAGCCCCAAGCGCAAAACCAAGGTATACTCCTTCGCTAGGATCACCATGAACCATGGCTAGTATCCGGCCTCACATAACCGTACCAAGTTGCCCCCGAGGAACATGTGATCCATAGCTACAAATTTGGGGAATGTAACATCCCAACAAAACAGTCTACTCCAAAACCTAGGGATCCACTAGTAATGGTAAGGACTCGTCACAACAACGTATGTGACCAACCATAAATAAACATATGGTTACAAACACATTTTTATAAACAAAATGCTATTCCCAGTTCAATTTCTGGTAAGAATGAAAATCATTTAAAAGAAGTTCCTTTAAATATTTCTTTCGCATAAACGCACAGGTAAAACATCGTTTTACTTTAAATAAGATAAGATCAAAAAGGTAACTTTTGATATGTATACAGTTTAAAATGATAGTAGGAACTCACCTCTGTTTCCTTCTTCTTAACGAGCGCTACCTATGATAACACCGAAAGAATCGGTAAGTCAAAATACAGATAAACCTCTCGTTACTTGAATAGGACTCAAAGACACAGAAGCTAACAACTTAACAGAACCTAAACCGGTCAAAGGACCACACCGGTCGAACAACTACCCCGGTCGAACAACCCCCGGTCGAACACAACCATCCGGTCGAACGACCATTCGGTCGAACAAGCTCCGGTCGAACACAACCATTCGGTCGAACGACCATCGCCATGTTCATCAAGAACAGTACGATGCAGAACCCAGATTCAACCCAGATCCAAATGAGAAATACTCAAATCTCAAAATGGAATGGTTCAAAACCTTCACAACGAGATTCTACACGGCTAAAAGCATTCAGATCAAAGCATTAAGCTAGATTCGTACCTCAATTTGCCCGAAACGATCGACCCAAGAAAACAAAGCTTCTCCTGCTCTTCTCCTCTTCTCCCTGGCTTCTCCAACACAACAGATCAAAATGAGATATTTAAGAAATATCTCAGATTTGATCTGTATATATATAGCCCAAGTTACATTATACCCCCTTGAACTTTGGGTAAAGGTCAACTTCTCACCCAATCCCAAAATTCAGGGTGTTACACTTGAATACGTTGAAGATGATGGTGATAATGGAGCTACCCGACTTCAAGCAAGTGGTCTTTTATCATACATCAAGACTTTTGAATTTGTGTTTTATATGCACTTAATATTAACCATTTTAGGGTTAACAAATTCATTGTCTCAAGCTCTTCAAAGGAAAGATCAAGACATCTTGGAAGCGGTTGATTTGATAGGAACAACCAAAGCCCAATTGCAAATATTAAGAGAAAATGGGTTTGATCAAGTTTTGGAGAAATGTTACTTTTTTGTGATAAACATGAGATTGTGAAGTTGTATATGGCAGAAGGTTATGTTAATACAAGAAATCCAAGGAAGAGGATGAACATTAGCAATCGACATCATTATAATTATGATATATTCAACACGGTTTTGGATATGCAGATTCGAGAGTTTGGCGATCGTTTTTGTGAGATAAGCACCGACTTGCTTCAAAACATGGCAGCTTTGAATCCACGCAATTCATTTTCTCAGTTTAACAAATCAAACCTATTGAAGTTGAGTCAGATGTATCCACGTGATTTTGATGACAAGGAAAGGATGATTCTCGAGCACGAACTTGACATCTACTATCATTCTGTTTATAATGATGTTAGATTTGTCAACTTAAACGGCATTGCTAACCTTGCTAGATTGATGGTGGAAACAAGAAAACATATTTCTCATCCTTTAGTCTACCGATTATTGAATCTAACACTGGTTTTGCCCGTCACAACTGCTAGGGATGGCAGAAAACCCCGAACCCGACGGGGAAACCCGAAACCCGATCAATTTCGGGTCGGGTCGGGTTAGGCAATTTCGGGTCGGGTCGGGTAACGGGGAAAATTCGGGGATTTTATCGGGTTCGGTATCGGGGCAAGGTATCCCCGCCCCGCCCCGCCCCGATATATATATATATATATATATATTAAAAAATATAAAATTATATATATATATATATGATATATAATTTTAATTTTTAGGGTTTATCAATTATCAGTTTAATACATTTACTCAAGAGTCAAGCCGCCCTCCATTCCTCCAACTTCACGTCTTCACTTTCATTTCAGCCTCCGGCGACGATCGACGACCGACGAGGCGACGACCGAATCTCGACTCTCTAATCTCGATCTCCAGGTATTCTCCACTCGCGAATCACGATCTCCCTCTTTCACGGCTTTGGCTAATTGGTTAATTGGTTTTGACTTCACGGCTTAACTTTCAGTTCACCCTCCCGCGACGATTAACGACCGAAGACTGAATCTCGAGTTCTCGACCCTCTAATCTCGATCTGCAGGTGCCTCTTCTTTTCTCATTATTTGAGGAACAATGCTTTTAGAAAAGTCTGAAAATTTGATATATGCTCATGAAAAATTGCTATGTCGATGGATATGAATCATACGATTTTTTGTTCAATATATATATCTCTAGTCTAGTCAATATATACAATACAATCAATATTTTACACCTACGTTTTCCTTCTACAAACAAACTATGCATCCTTAATACTAAAACACAAAAACCCACCTCGGACTGCAAACAAACAAGCAAAAAGAACTCCTCGTTGTCAAACTATTCGCTTCTTTCACCTCCAATTGCGAGGGAAAAAACTCAACTTGAAGATGACAATCTATAAAGAACCTGCAAAATACAACGATGGTATCATTTCAATCATCAATTTGTTCAAAAACAGAGATCAGTAACAAACTCAAGTTATAACAATTTGGCAATCCAATACATGAACAAAGTAAGATGCCATGTATCTACTGTGTGGTTATCAGATGGCATGAGGGAACATGGTTTTAAGTGAAAAAAAGATTCGAAGGAAAGAGAAATAAAAATATGATGCATATATACCAGAAATATGTGTTTCAAACAAATTGATATGCTTCAATCTTCATGGTCCTTCATAATTCAACTTCCATACAAAAAGTTTGTTATATTTTCATATTTAACTGTTAGCGCTTACCGGGTAAGAGATGCTTACCAACAATCCATTTTGATGACCGGCAATGTTAACGTTAAGGTAAATGAGGGTGGTGACTCTTGCCGGGAAGCGCTTACTCGGTAAGTGTTTAGTAAACGACCTCTAAGAAAAGGTAAATTGACTAGACTAGAGATATATATACTAAAAGGGGATGAGGGTTCAATTGTAATGCCGGGTCTCTAACTTACTGGTGGTACCTTAGTTCAAGCAGGCATGCTAGTATAGTTGCATCTGTTAAGAACTTTTTCATGGAACACTCCCTGTTTTTTAACCAATTTTATTTTTTCACCTCTTTATTGGTTGTCCCTTTTCAATATTCAGGTGAAGAAAAAGGTGTATGTGGAGCTGCATCTCGATTTTTTGTTGAGGAACCGTCCGGGTCTTGGGGTGTTTTCTTTTTCTCGCAGATCCCTCTTAACTCTATATACCTTTTTTGTAATTCCTTCTTAAAAAAATAAAAAAATAAAATTATCAATACACTCGTAAGTGGTGGTTATACATTCATTACTTTGTTATGGCGCTATCAAGACACAATTGTAAATTTGTAACATGTTTTTTCCATTTCAGGTCAAATGGAATCACAAGCTGATAAATCTACGTCAAACCCTACTACTCCTCTAGGAAGCAGTCAAGGGGTAAAAGATTCTAATGAACCACCCCCATCTAACTCTACTACCCAATGCGAAACAAACCCTAGTGATGCTTTAGATGATGGTGAAAAGTCCGGTGGTAAAAGGAAAAGATCTGTTGCATGGAACCATTTTAAAAAGTTGAAAGTGAATGGTGAAGATAAGGCGGAATGCAACTATTGTGAGAAAAGACTAGGAGCAAATAGCAAAAATGGCACAAAGCATCTACTAGATCATTTTGAACGTTGTCCAAGACGAACGGTTAGAGATATACGACAAAGCATCTTGGTTAAGGAGCAAAAGAAAGTTGACGGTAGTTCATCGTATCTATCCAACTACACATTTAATGCAGACACTTCAAGGAGAGATCTCGCGGAAATGATTATTGTGCATGAGTATCCTCTTACAATGGTGGAGCATCATGGTTTTAGAAAGTTTGTTGGAGGCCTTCAACCTTTGTTTAAGGTTCCATGTCGAAATACCGTCAAGAGCGACATTTTAAAGATTTATGACTTTGAAAGGTTAAAAACAATGAAGTTATTGGGGAGGAACACAAGTAGGGTAGCAATAACTACGGATATGTGGACAGCTAGTCATCAAAGAAAAGGGTTTATGGCCATCATTGCACACTTTATAGATGAGTTTTGGAACTTGCAAAGCCGAATCATGAGGTATAACATAAATATTTTACAGGTCTAATATAATTGTAGTTTAATTGTATTATTTACACTTATATTCTCATAAAGTTAGTTTAAATGTTTTTTTTACACTTATATCAATAGGTTTATTTATGTGCCTGCACCACATACAGCTGATGTTCTAGCGGAGATGCTTTATGATAGTTTATGTGATTGGAATCTCGATAGAAAATTGTCTACACTTACCGTTGATAACTGCACCACAAACGATGCAATTATTAGCAAGTTACTAGACAAGCTTCCACTGAGATCGCTCATGATGAGAGGCGAGTTGTTTCATATGCGTTGTTGTGCGCACATTCTCAATTTGATTGTTCAAGATGGCTTATCTATTATCGAGGAGGGGATTGAAAGAATTAGAGATAGTGTTTCGTTTTGGTCTGCATCAGGAAAGAGGGAGCAAAGATTTGAGGAAGCAACTCGTCAGTTAGGAATGGAATACACAAAGAAATTGACCCTTGATTGCAAGACGCGATGGAACTCTACTTTTTTTATGCTTAGTGTCGCTATACCTTATAGAGATGTTTTCAAGCGATTAAAGCAAAGAGAGTCGAGATATACTTGTTTGCCTACGGACCTTGATTGGGAATTAGCAAAGGAGATATGTGACAGGCTACAACTATTCTATGAGGTAACTCTTTTGTTTTCCGGTAACAAGTATCCGACAGTTAATGTCTTTTTCCCTTTGATATGTGAGATTAGTTTTTCTATACGTGAATGGGTGAAGTCTTCTATTGATGAGATTGGTTTGATGGCCCATAAAATGATGGTCAAGTTTGATAAATATTGGTCCGTAATTCATGGGATCATGGGGATGGCGGCGGTTTTAGATCCACGGTACAAGTTAAAATTTGTAGAGTTGCTTATGCCTGCCTTATATGGACCTGAAAAGGCAAAAAATGAGTTTAAAACTCTTGAGGGGTTTGTTCGAACTTTCTTTAAAGAATATGAATCTACCAACTCACATGCAGCAAGCTACTATGAAGGTATTATCATATTGGTTAGTACTTTTTGTTGATATGATAAATAAAACATTGCTAATATTTGATTTATTTTCACATTAAACTATAGGTGGTGGTTTTGGCTCATCTTCTTTCGGTTCGGGGTTGTCAACCGAGTATCGTGGTGGATTCAAAAAATTTCTATCTGACATTGAAGTACTTGCTAGCGAGAATGATGACTCGGGTGATATGGCGGAGTTGGATAACTACTTGAAAGAGAAGCTTATGCCTAAGGACGTAGATCTCGATTTGTTGCTTTGGTGGAAGACAAATGGTGGTAAGTATCCGACACTTCAAAGGATGGCAAAAGATATATTGGCAATTCCAGTTTCCACCGTTGCCTCAGAGTCCGCGTTTAGCACAAGTGGAAGATTAATAAGTCCTCACCGAAGTAGGCTTCACCCAAAAACTTTGGAGGCTTTAATGTGTGCTCAAAGTTGGTTGTTGAATGAGATTCGAGGTAACGCTATATTGTATCTCATATGTTATTTTTATTCATGAATAATATATTTGTGTTATTTTTTTTAAATAATATATTTGTGTTATTTGTTTTAATTATAGAAACTTGTTCGGAAGAGACCGAGGCATATTGTCGGTCCATTGAATTTGATGAGGACGTGGAAGAGGTAATAACATTTGTAAAATTTTGGTAACATTGCTTTTATAATTGCTCTTTTAATTTGGTTGATTTATTGATGGATTTCTTAATGTAGGGAGGTACTAAAGAAAGTGGCACGACGTCTTTGGATGACTTGATGTGATGAAGTATTTTGTTTGTATCTTCGTTGTAACAAGTTTTTGTTTGCTTTAATAATTGCTCTTTTAGATTTTTGGATTGTGTTTGGAGAAACAATTTTAATTTAGATTTTTGGATTGTGTTTGGAGCAACAATTTTAATTTACATCGTACCTCGACATGATTTTTCAGCCATTTTCACTCTTGGATTTTTTGTATTGTGTTCGGGTCGGGTTCGGGTTCGGGGATCGGGGATTCCCCATCGGGTCGGGGACGGGGACGGGGCATAAAAAATCCCCGACGGGGCGCCCCGAATAAAAACCCGACGGGGAACGGGGCGGGGACGGGGATGGATTTCACTTTCGGGGACGGGGACGGGGGACGGCAAACCCCCCCCGAACCCGCCCCGTTGCCATTCCTAACAACTGCTACGGTTGAAGATGTTTTTCGGCAATGAAGCTTGTCAAGACAAATCTACGTAATCGAATTGGTGATGATTTTTTGAATGCGGCCCTCATTTGTGACATAGAAAAGGAAGCACATGCTAAGGTTAAGACCGAAGATGTCATCGATCGTTTCCAAAAGATGAAGACACGTCGAGAACAAATTTAGGAGTTGTTTACATACTTTTTGTAATTATTTTTGGGTATATAACTATATATTGACCGTTTTCAAAAGATGAAGACGCGTCGGGTACAAATTTATAAAAACAATATTTTTTGTAAATGTATTTTACGTCTATATTTTATTATATTAATTATGTAGTACCACCATATGAAAAAAATTCTGCGTCCGTCCCTGGGCACCCGGAACTAAGATCGGAGCTGATCTTTCGGGAAAATTTGTCGATGTTAGAACTTATAGAGGAATGATTGGTTCTTTAATGTACTTGACGGCAAGTCGGTCATATATTATGTTTTCTACATGCTTGTGTGCTAGATATCAAGCTTCGCCCAAAGAATCCCATTTTTTAGCGGTTAAGCCGATATTTAGGTATCTGAAGGGAACTGCAGATCTTGGTTTGTGGTATCCTAAAGATATTGGTTTTGAGCTAACAGCGTATTCAAACATAGATCATGCAGGTTGTATGCTCGACAGGAAGAGTACTTTGGGACATATACAATTCTTAGGTGATAAGCTCATGAGTTGGGCTTCGAAGAAACAACTGTGTGTATCTACTTCAACAGCCGAGGAAATATATGTAGTTGCGGCTAGCTGTTGTTCTCAAGTACTGTGGATGCGAACACAACTCCGAGATTATGGTTTCAAGTACAACAATATCCCGATTTATTGCGATTCAAAGAGTGCTATCTCTATATCTGCAAATCTTGTTCAACATACGAAAACCAAACATATTGACGTGAGATATCATTTTATTAAAGATAATGTAGAAAAATTTACAATCGAACTTTACTTTGTAAACACATATTATCAACTTGTTGATTTATTCACCAAGTCGTTAGATGAAAAGAGATTTAATTTTCTCATTTCAAAACTTGGTATGTTGAATCTCAAGACTTAATCTGTAGTTACCTAGTACAGTTTATTTTTGTTATTTTTCTTCATTTCTTTATTTTTTTAATCTGAAAGATATCTGTACTGAAGGTTGTTCATGATTTCAGGGGGAGTGTGAGATAAAATTTGATGTTCAACATTCCAGGGGGAGTTCATAAATTTTTCATATATTTTGTTACTGACAAATTTTATGATGCATGCTTTTAGGGGGAGTAAGGACATTGATTTCTGATTACGACAGATCAGAACTCATTCTTAAAAGGTTTTATTGCTTTAATGTTTTTTTTTTATCTTTCAATAAAAGTTTTTCATTTTAATAAGACTTTGTTGCTTTGGCGACTATTTGACTATTTGCAGATTTTGAGGATGAGCTTACATGATAACATTTCATGACTTGTGGTGAATGATAAGGTTTGATATGTTTTCTAACCTTAATCTCTGAATGTGTTTAAAAGAAGGACAACTTTCAGACATGAAAACATGTTCTTAAATGTTCAAACCACTTCTCGATTCTTAAACAGATTTCATGAATATAGAAGTGTGAGTTTAAATGTTTTTATTTTATGCGCTTTAATGTTAAATAAACCGTGTGTTTCCAAAGATTAATACTTGTGTATTATCTTTTCAATATACTGCAAGTATTCATACACACCGGTTTAGTTTTTTTTTTTTTGACTATGTTCTTACCATTTCTCAAAATTGAAACTAATTTTCGATGGTAAGACACCCCGTTTGAAATTCAATGTTCATTGAGCGTTATTTCATTTAAAACGTTTCTTTCAAGAATGACTATATTTGATTCGTATAGACAAATTCCAATTTTTCATGACCTAAACTTTTATTGCTATATCATTCATATTTGATCTTTCATACAATGTTAGATTTTCAAACAAGTTTCTTGTATTCATTTCATTCATTCAATATACTTGTGTTGAAAAATCTTTCATGATTAAGATGCTCAAATCTTCATGATTATCTTATTGAGCATACATATATCTGACATGTATTTCATATTGTGCTTTAACTGAAAATGTTAAACCAATTGAGCAACATTTTGCTTATAGGACAAAATACATGGGTTTATTGTGTGGGAACTTAATTGAACTTCTATGGATTTATGATAACCAGTGTTTCCTACCCAAGAAGTTATTCTTGAGTGATCGAGAGGCGAGGAGTCAATATCTGAGTGTGGGTGTGTGCTGAGATAAAATGAAAAGAGAGTATGGTTAGACGTAAGAAAGAGGGTGTGAGATTAGAGTAAAAGAATATCAAACTCTGCACCAACTTTTTTCTGAGTCGGGCAGCCACATTACTGTTGTTTCACAATTCATTCGTGAACTTCATTGAAACAGGCAACTAGCCCATGCCAACTCTTGCATAAAACCCCTCCAGCTACTCATCTTTTTCTCAACAAAGAGATGTTTCAATTTTTCTGGGGAAGCAGCACATAATCTATCTCGTTTTCATTTGTAATATGTGGATATTGAAAAAGAAGGAAATTTTCCTCACCTTCACAGTTCGATCATGCACAATTGAGTCCGTGTATTATTATTGTTGTCTTAATGGTTTACACAATTTTGAGCCTAATTGATAAAGCAATAATCATGCTTAATTCTTTCATACACAAGCACATTCATACAGAAAATATGTTTTTCTGTCTAAACGTTCATAGTTTAACCTTGTGTTATTCGATGATTGAATGGAAGACTTGGGGGAGTGAACATCAAAAGCTCCTTTCCAATGTGTATTTGTTACACACAGTGGCTTCGTGCTACTGACGGTTATTATTAACTGATTCATTTGTTGATTCAGGTGTTACATTCATATTTGTCTGAATTTGAAAAGATTCAGATGAATACATTATGAATTGATGGAATTGGTTCGAACAGATCATGGTCAGAGATTATAATTGACATTTCTTGAAGAAATTTTGATGATTTCTATGCTCTACATCATCAAAAAGGGGGAGAAATTAATTTCAAGAAATGTTGTTTGAAGAAAAGTTTGTAACAGTTATGACGAGTTGATCAAAAATTGATAGAGATGGAATGTTATATTTTTCTATAGTCTGGAAAGAATGTTCAGAATGAAAGAGAAAGGTAAAAGAGTTTAGAATATTTGCTGAAGATTTCAGAAAATTTGTTTGAAGATTATTTGCTAAAGCAAACTGAGCTAAATTTGAAGATAATTTCATTTCCGAAGTCTGAAAGAGGTTTCTACAACTGTGGAGGAGATTGTTATGTTTCAATCTGAAGGGAAGATTGTTTTTATTCATATAAAAAAAGGGGGAGAGTGTTCTTTGATTTGAATCAAGAGAAGAGACAAATGCTTATCTTTCTGAAGATGATTCTTGTTGGAAGAAATTTACAAGGGGGAGATTGTATTGCATATCTTTGTAAAGATGGTCTTGAATCCAGAGGGGGAGATTGTTAGAGCATAAAAGTTGTATCCAAGATCATCAAAGGAAGGAAAGTCAAAGTTCCTTATGTAATAAGTCAAAGTCAAAGTCAACTTGTTAATTGATTAGTTTGTCCGTGTAACTTTGTGGTAGTATAAATAGTTTATTTCTCTTTGTAAGTAGTGGGTTCCATTTTCAGTAATTAGACGCATACATTACTTTGTTATAGAGAGAGAAAGTGTAAGTGAGAGCATTCTGAGATCTTACGAATTGTAAACTGTGAATTGAGATTAATCACATATGACTATTTGAATTGATAATCTTGATTGTGATAATCTTGTTGAGAACTTGTTATTGTGGGATACATAGTAGGTGTTACACCCTCAAATTTGGTAAGAGCAACTAATTTAAAATTTTCTATTTAACATCGAAATAGGGACAAGAACTCCTCTTACAATTCCAAAACTCAAAATACCTCAAGGTAAAATTCTATAATTAACATCAACAATTATAAACTCCATTAAGATACAAGGACTAAATCGGAGTCGAGTGTTACTTAACCCAAATACAAATTGCCCTTCCCAATACAAAAGCGGAAGACTTCACCAAGTTATTCACTCAAGCACACAACTATCACTCCTCTCTCCACAGTGTTACTAGAGTTTTTCCCAACCGGAACTGTTGCACATGCCGACAAATAAAAAGGTTAGGCTAACGCCTAGTGAGTTCAAGAGTTTTACATGAATGAACATATTTTTAAAAGGAATAAACTCCACTTAAAATCATAATCTTTCAAATGATTTACTTTAAACCCGGAGACGATTCTTTTCCAATAACGTGTATTTTCAAAGATGAACGTCTTAATACGAAAATTCTTTATAAAATAATGCAACCAAAACTTACTCGAGACGAGAATAGGGATTGACTCCCGATTTAAGAAACATGGATAAAACGTTGTATCCCAAAACACCCAAACATGAGTGGGGCAAAATACTCGACCCATAAATCATGGTTAAAACCCGCATGTACAATATACTACCGAAAACATGGGCATTAGGCCCAATACTCACGCGACCATAAATTGAAAGGAATCCAATTATCAAAACATGGGGAGGACGTATTTCATTCAAACCTTAATATACATGGAGGGAGATCCAATATTAAGGTCCTCATTTACGGTCAACCACATAAGCTCAATGACAATAAAGTAAAACGTCAATATATTTAAAATGTTATTAGCCGACAACGGGGGAGACTCACATCCGTTGAGAGTGGAGGAACACAAAAGTATGTCACCCATGCAACGTTAATCACATGACACCTCACGACATAAAAGCACAAGTGTCCGTACGACTTATTTAACAAGTTTCACCTCGAGACAGTTGACCTTGATGAACATTCCGAAGAACTCCACCCCGAAGGCCCGTCTCACTTAAAGACTACCTCCCAGGTATTACTTCAAGCGGCGGAGGTCTTAGTGCCTACCTCCTCGGTAGCACCACCAGACTCAACCCTCCTAGTGCCTACTTGCAAAGTATCCAATTGTAAAACATGGATATCGGAGTTCAACCCCGCAATACCCAATTAACCATCCAAAATCGACTTACTTACGTGCTTATGGATCCAATGCAACACAGTCTAACATTACATGCCTATACCGAAATGACCAACGCACCCGAGCATGTAATCAACATCCATATGCAACAAGGTGCATTGGTATGTAAATCATAACTGGGCTCTACACTGAGCCACTAAAACCGGACAATTGTCCCCAAGACTCTTTTAAGTCAATACCGAACTAAAGTGCTCAAAACCCTTTTTGACCAACAAAGAATGGTCCCAAATAAAAAAAACGCAATCGACTCACATCATGCAAACACAAGCCCCAAAATACATGAATAAACTCCAACACAATTTAGATTGGGCCAAATTACTTTCCAAATGATTTTATACCATTTACTCCTTCAAAACGTCCTAGAACACAAAATTAAGCATTTCTCCAAAACAAACACTAAAAATGTCTTTTAACCAAATAATCTCATTTATGCAATAAATCACCAAAACCCTTTCATTTATGCCTTGTTTATCAAAATGCCTAAAAATCCCAAATATGGTGTTTCTCAAGATTTATAAGATTTTACTTGTTCAAGTAGCAAAACTCATCATAGCTTTCAACATTTTATAATAATTATGTAAAATACATAAATACTCTAAAATAGACATTTTTTGCATATACAACATTTTCACAAATCAACTTGAACTCACCTTGCTAGATTTAGGTTAAATCTAGATTTTACCCCCAAAACTTGAATCTTCTTAGATGAGATCCTGAATCCTTCCACTCGCTCCAAGGTTTCCACAAGGTTTCCTTACCACAACATTCACAAAGATTTACCAAACCTTAAGAATACAAAAGAAGGTGAAGAACACCAAACCCTAACTTTTAGATGAAGAGATGAGTAGGTTACCTTGATCAAAACCCTTGGATCCACCCAATATCTTCAACCCCTTTCTATCTCTACTTGATAAGCTCCAAAAATACAAGAATCTAGGTTCAAGAATCACCAAAATCGGATTTAGGAGGAGAAAGTTATGAGGGAATGAAGTTAGATCCCCAAAAATCGAGTTTAAAACCCTCAAGCCAGTCCCCGTGGTTTAGCCCGTGGCTTGGAAGTCGCGGGGTAAATCGTGCGCTTCCTCAGCACACCACTCCAGCGAGTTACGCCCCCTAGGCCGCAGCCTAGGGTCGCCCACCAACCCGCGGGACCTCCGAAATCCCCCGTTTCTCGCGTTTTTCGCGCTCGATTCAATTCCTGATGGTTCCATTATAAAACTTACTTGATTTCTCAATATCTTTACATTCCAAGATTCAAACGACTCCCGTATTACCACCAAGGGGAATTTCCAAAATTACGGGTGTTATAGTAGGGTTGGAAATTTTGAGTCTGTATCCATAAAGCATAGGCCCCCAAGCTGAGCGAATAAGTTGGTTTTTAAAATTTTAAGTTCCTCCCAAACACACCAATATAGCTTAGCGAATAAGATGGACCCCTTATTAAGCCCATTAAGTCAGTTCCAAACAGGGCCTTACTCAACAATTGTTAAAGCATATCGCCACCAAGTTTCTTATTCCCTATTGGTTAATATGAATCAATAAAATCCAATTGGCCAATTAGTATCCAAATTACCAATGGGCAGGGACGGACCCAAAAAAAATTTCTTACGGTGACACCATATAATATAGACAAAAAATAATTACAAAAAACACGGTTTTTATCGATATGTCTTCGTATTTATACCGACGATCAATATTGTCTGGTGTAATTTAGTCTAATTCCACCATTTTGAGGGATTTTTAAAGATTTTTGCTTGATTTCGACGAATTTTTAAGTTTTTTTAACGATTTCGAGGGATTTTTTTTTTGGTTTTTTTGGTTGATTTCAAGAGCTTTTTTCAGTTTTTTGGTTGGTTGATTTCAAGATTTTTTTTTTGTTTGTTTGATTACGAGGTATGGTTGCACCTTCTTAAAGCTTACAAAATAATACGGTAGCACCTTCCAAAACGATACGGCTGCACCTTTCACAAACCTAATTTTTTTACCTTCGTCGAAGAAATAATACGATGGCACGTGCCACCATAACCAAGATACTAGGTCCATCCATGCCAATGTGTATCAACATCTAAATCAATAGTTCAAAGCCCACCAAATTAAATAAATATACATGAATTTATCATATATAAATATCATATATTAAAAAAATACATTATTTAAATATAAACAAACATTGAAACATGCTTGAAACTTGAAAGAGGATGTGGTGTATATCAAACCAATACAAAATGAACACCCCTTTTATAACTTTAGGGAATCAAAGTCGCATTCATAAAGTATCACAACTTTCTTTTTCTTTTTAAAAGGAAAACAAAAAAAAATTACTTAAACAAGTCATGTAATAGACGTAAAACATAGGGTCATTTACCAAATATTTGTCGGTAATGTTAGGTGTCGTTTGTTTTTTAAGAGGTCTAAAGTCTAAAGTCTTATTTTAGTTATGATTAATAATAGGTGGTGTGTAAAAATGTCTGAACGATTCAGACTTAAGAGCCATTAAGAAGGTTTTTTTTTTAAAAACAAATCATCTCCTCACTTACCTTATAGGGTAACATTCTTGGTCTTCAATATGAATTGTTGGCAATCGTCTTTTAGCCGTTAAGTCCTTACTGGGTAAGATTCTCACTCACTTACTGGATAAGATTATTGGTCTTTACCATGTCCACCCGCCATAGGCGGAGCCACCTTGGAGCCAAAAGTGGTATTTGCTCCCCCTCAAAATTCAAAAATAAAAATTGATAATAGTCCCAAACATCAATTACCCACTTGAAAATTTAACTATTCATATCAAAATTTTCTTTTCCTTTGTTTATAGATGTCAAGTTTTCTAAAGGTTCTAAAATAAACACGTTACTTTATTGAATACATACTTTTTTTTACGATAATTTTTTATGTATTTTTAAAGGGTTTTTCTTATGTATATGGTTATCTACAGACATCTTGTATTTGTTTTTATAAGTATAAACATAATTTTGTTTAGGTCATTAATTTACAACTATTTCTAAAACAAGTATTTAATTAAAAAATACATATATAATTAAAAGAGTTTTCTCAACCTTGAAATCATGAACTTTTTGAAGTTTTTTCTAGGCACCCACTAAATATATTTTCTAGCTCCGCCTCTGCCACCCGTTAAGGAAAACGATATTCGTCATCCGTTAAGCATTTCTAGGCACCCACTAAAATTTAATTATTAAAATAAAATATCCAAGATGCCTTTTAATTAAAGACTTATAGGTGAAAATCAAAGTTATAAATTTTGAACAATGATAACTAAAACATAAACAAAAAATTATGATTGGCAACTTGCATGACAAAAGCTTTGCCTTCCTTTTCTTTAAGATAGAAAGTGCTAACATTTTCTCTTGTAAGAAGGAAGAAGTACCAATTTCAACAGCCAACTTCATGGATAATGTTTTACATAAAAGATTAGATACTAAATAATATTATATCATATTATATTCAAGATAATATTATATATGTCTTGATGGCTTGATTTCAAATACCCAAATTGCCAATATAATGCACAAAGTGAAAGCATATGAATCATAAAAGATACCCCAATACCCAAAAAAGTTGTTGGGCCTTTGCTTTATTGATGATGATAGTGAGAATATGTGGAAACTCTTGTTAAATTACTTTGAAAAAAGAAAAAACAGAGATAGAAGATCCCTTACATACATTAAGAAGAAATGATCAAAATCTAAACCATAAGGGTTGTTACGTACTGGTTAAGGACCTGGGCCTGAGGAATGTGATGGAATATCCCATCTATCCAGGGTTCGAATCCAGACAGGTTTAATCAGAACTGATGTCTTACATTCATAATTTGCAGGGATTAGTCTAAGCATAGCCTAGGACACCCTTTCCCCAAAAAAATGATTAAAATCTAATTGATGTGGTAATGTAACAGATGAAATCCATTGAACTCCACATTGATGAATCTAAGTGAAACTCCTATTGGATTATTCTTCACAAAAGCCCTTCAAAAGAGATTTTAAAGATAAACGATTCAAATCTAACTAATGTAAGACTAACAGATAAATTCCACTAGATTCCACATTGATGAACCTATGTAAACTCCTGTGAGATTACTCTTCAAAAAATACCTTCATGAGAGACAAAAGGTTCCAACATATATTAAAAAGAAATGATCCAAATCTAACTAATTTAGGATTCTAACAGATAAATTCCACTGGGTTCTACATTGATGAACCAATGTGAAACTCTCAGTTAGATTACTCTTCCAAAAAGCCCTCCAAAAGATACAAGAGGTTCCAACATATCTTAAAAAAGAAATTATCCAAATCTAGCTGATGTAAGGCATTAACAGGTGAATTCCATTGGATTTGTAAGGCATTAACAGGTGAATTCCATTGGATTCCACATTGATGAGCCTGTATCAAAACTTGGATATATAGTCTTTAGTTTTGTGTTTTCCATTGATGTCAACCAGTCCACAAGGTACAAAACACAAGTCATAAGAGAGGCTGTTGGTTCAAGTTCACCTTAACACAAATGTTAACATAATCTCTGCCAGCAAGCAAAACAGAACTAAATATCCAAATCACCTTGGCACCCACAAAGTATATGTGGAACTAAAGGATTCCCAGTTGCTATGTAGGTAATAAGTTTAGCATATTCACGTCGTTATGGAAAAACTCGACGCTTAAAGACCACACGTAACTTTGCCTGCATGTAAAAGATTGTACGTCGTTATTTGTCAAATTTAAGGCCAAGGCACAATTTGCATACCCACCTTCAAACATGAAAGTCATTCATCAAAAGGTATTTTACAAACCAAACAAAACTAACCAAGTAAATCTCACTTGAAAACAAGAATCCGGGGGTAGAATGTACATAGACCTGACCTCTATCACAAAAGAGTAGAGCGACTGTTTCAAAGGGTATTTTCTATCAACCCATGTACACAGAGTAAATCTCACTCGAAAGTTGGGTCTAGGGTAAAATGTACATAGACTTACCTCTACCTCAAAGAGTAGAGCGACTGTTTCAAAGGGTATTTCCTACCAACCCATGTACACAGAGTAAATTTCACTCAAAAGTAGGGTTTGGGGGTGAAATGTACACAAACTTGACCTCTAACCTCAAAGAGTAGACTTAACCACTAACAAACATGTAGAATCAAAGGGTATTTTCTACCAACCCATAACCATATCCTAAAACCATGTCTTTGGGTAAAAGAAAGAAAAAGAAGATGCTTTTTACACATAAAAAGCAACATGTTAGACGGTTGGCCAACTAACGACTTTAGCACTAGATGTCAAGTTTTAAACCAGAAAGTCAATAGAATTGATTCCGCACGTCCCTACCTGGAAATGAATATCTTTCAATCATGTGATTTCCACTAACCCAATTTCATTTGCCTTGTTTAATATCATTTACACTGATAGCATTGTATGCAAACAATGCACAATACATGATTTTTTTGCCGTATCGAAAGTGTTGACCCTCTCCCATATAGGACATGTCAGTTTGGCAACCATAAGCTAACTTATTTTTTACACTTATTGAAAAAGTCCCGTTTGTTTGCCATAAACCAGCTTATTGGAAAGCCGAGGGCTTTTTTTTCCAATTATACCCCTTATATTTTTCAAATTAACTTTTCAATATGTCCCTTTAGATCATTTTACATTGTATCTAGCTTATAAGCTAGTTTTTACCAAACATGACTAATTTATCAGCTAGCTTATCAATTAACAGGTAGTTTATTACAACTAGCTTATCAGCAAGTTTGACGAACATAGCCATAGCTGTTGAGAATAATTTCTATGTGAGCGCATTAAGATGCAAAATTTCTGTGCAATGATTGTGGGGCATGGTAAATATGACAAGCTTGGATTGGAAGATAACCATGCATAATTACAAGGCACAGATGCTTGCTTCATTAAGGGGCCGTTTACAAAACGTTTATCGGGTAAGTGTTTACCAACAAAGGTCACCACTCTCATTTACCTTGTAGGATAACATTCATGGCCGTCAAAAACGGATTGATGGTAAGCATTTATAACCCGGTAAGAGCCACCACCTCACTTACCGGATAAGACTTTTGATCCATGTCTTCCCTCTTACTGGTAAGGTAATTGAGCCGGTAAGTGCTTACCAAGGTAAGTGTTTAGTAAGCGGCCTTTAAGAGCACATTTTGAAGCAAAGAGGGAACTACAGTTCATATTTGTCCTTACCAAAATCAGAAGGTAGAAGGTAGCTCTATACTGCCATTTTCATTTCTATCTTCTGGTGAGGATTATAGCCTATGAGTTCAAAATCATCAGCCACAAAAGCATCAATATCCTTCTTCTTGGGATTAATCTTCAAAATCTGCAATCATATATAAAAAGGATGAAAATAGTATTGAGGGTAGCAGCTATAAGCAATATTAAAAAAGGCATGCCATGGCGTAAGACTAGTCTCCACAATACGATAAGGCCTATAGCGTAACGTGTCTCCACTTTTACAGATTAACTAATCACATCACTCACAGTTCCATGGATTCACACACGTCACGTACTTGAAACGAAGTTGCAACACCCTTCCAAGTTCTATCTTGGATATTTGAGCACAAACTTTTTATATAATACCAATATATATGATTTTTTCTTCTTCTAATACGAATGTACTTTTTTAATATCATTGTCTCATTGGATAATAAATAGAAATTATATATGTATATATAATTATATATTTGACATGCAAATCTGCTGCCTTGAAAAACGTCGTGTCCTCGCCGTGGCATGTAAGGCTTGAGGCTTGCCCTTGCCGCCATGCCACGCTATTTAGAACCTTGACTATAAGTCTATAACAATGTCCTTCCTAAACATACTTGAAGAACATCAAGCCATAAAACCTAGGCCATGTTTGGCAACCATATGCCAGCAAATTTTTTGAACTTACTGAAAAAGCCCGTTTAGTTAGCCATAAGCTAGTCACTAGCGTTATAAGACGCTACTTTTCAAGCGGCGTTTTAATAAGCTCTACTCAAGGGGATTTTTTCCAATTATGCCCCTTATAATTTTCCAATTAATTTTTTAACGTCCTTTTAGGTCATCTTGCGTCGTAATCTAGCTTATAAGCTACGTTTTTTTTTACCAAACATGAATAGTTCATCAACAACTTGCTTATCAGCTAATTTGCTAAACATATCCCTAATTAACACAGACACAGTAAATAAGATTAGCATAATAAAGTTACACATTATGCTTACGGGAAAAGGTTTCGGCAGTTTCTGAAGCTGGTCTTGCAGAGGTCTGACATGAGTGCTATAGATATGAGCATCACCAAGAACATGAACAAAATCACCAGGAACAAGATCTGTTCATAAGCACAGGTAAGAAATAATTCATATGCAAGCAATATTAATTCTAGTAAACTAACAAAATTGTTTAACCAGAAGATGACTACTCAACTTCATAGAAATCAGATGGCATTCAACAATTTGTCAGAATTAATTCCGTATATATCCTAGAATATGTCACTAATCAATAATTACTTATCAAGAACACTAAGAGGTTTTTTATTTACCCCTTAATAGTTCTATTAAGAGGCAACCTCTAAATCGCTAAGAGGGGAATCTGCCTCTTAATGGTTCTAAAAGCCTCTGAATGATTTTGTATCTTGGGTCTCCCTTAACCATTCAGTACCCTAATTTCATTATGAACAATTACCAAACAACCATATTTCATTTTGCACTATATCATTAGAGCCTCTTAATCATTATGACTGCAAACCATTCAGCAACTGCCAAACAACCCTTAAACTAGTTGAATTTGAAAATATGCATACCACAAACATGGGCGATGATGCATGTCAACAAGGCATATGATGCTATGTTAAACGGGACACCTAGACCCATATCTGCAGACCGCTGATACATTTGACAAGATAACTCTCCTCGATTCACATAGAACTGCAGATAAGAACACCAATTTGTTACTTAGGGATCAATAAAGAGACGAAGAAACATTAAAAGTTTATTTACTATCCAAACCTGTGCAAACATGTGACAAGGTGGAAGTGCCATCTGCTTGAGATCCGAAGGGTTCCATGCTGAAAGAATTATACGGCGGTCATCTGGATTATTTTTTACCTTGTCAATAACATCTAGCAACTGATCAAATCCTTGGCCAGTGTAGTCAGCATGCATGTTAGTATACCTGTAAAGAATGCTTTTTAAATATCTATTAAGTTGTTTATTCAATATTATATTCCCTCTGTACCAAAATAATGTCCATACTTCTATTTTAGTTTGTCCCCAAACAAGTCCACTTTCAAAAGTAAGTGCCTACTTTCTAACTCTACCCTGAATTATGAGATGGAGATATTCATTACTCCCTTTATTATTAATGGTAAATATGTCATTTAGTTAATTAAAAAGTGTAATAAGTACACATTTCCAAAACTGTGTGCCTTTTTCTTCGAGGCCATTGATTTGGGACAGAGGGAGTACATGTTAAGTTGATATTTGAAGCATGAACAAGTGTAATACAACACATTGCCAACCTTGCACCAAAGTGTCTCCACTGAAACCCATATATTGGACCCAGGTCACCTTCTTCTCTATCCGCCAAGCCAATGCTGAATTATGAATCAAATTTAAAAAAATTTAGATAGAAAGTGAAATGTCTCATGGCAACAACAGAGGTAAAAAGGTTTGGACGTGCCTGTCGAGGTAGTCTCTGGATGCATTACCATCCCAAATATGAATGCCCTTTTCTTGTAAGACCTGATAACCATAGACATGAAAAACTAAGACAAATATTCCTAAAATTATACACACAAAAACGATTTATAACCATTCAAAGAATGATCGATCACATTTACCATCTCAGGTCTGGGATGAATTCGATTTGGTTTAAAGACAGAACAGGCTATGCATGTTTCTTAAAACTTTATTCAGACATAAATTGCAAATATGCATATATATAATTCATTTTTGTCATAGACAAAAGAACTGTTTCCTGAAGATAACAAGATGCCTACAAAAAAACTACTGTTATGGATTCCTAAGAACAATGATGTGCATATGAGATAAACAAAAAGATCTAAACTGCTATTCAGACATAGATGCATGAGTTTTAGACTATGCCATTAACAAAATGATGCAAAAGGTACATGGATAACATAAAGAAAGATCTGTTCAAATGTTTCTTTTCCATTAGAAAAAAATATATCACTTCACTATTTATGTGGCTATGAGAGCGTTTACCTTCTAATAGACAGGTGAAATAGGTCAAACCATATTGAGCGAAAAAGAAGATAACCTTGGCATTTGTTGACCCACTGATGAACCACAAAAGTTCTTCCACAACTCCACGCCAAAACACTTTCTGTAGATACAAATGATGGATATAAGAATGGAGATAAATACCTCCCAACCTGACATAAATATCCCCAAGACGAACCTGCCATCTCAATTCTTTGATTTAATAACAAGTAAAAAATGATTTAGAGGAATAGACATGCCTTGGTTGTAAGCAACGGAAAAGTTTTTCTTAGATTGAACCTCATCTGTTGGGCAATAACAAAAACGGGTATATGCATCAGAAAAATAACTTGAATCATCCTGTCACAAGTATAAGGAAGTGGAACCGTTTGCAGAAGATGAGCTTGAAAAGTACCTGGCAACCAAAATTTGACAAAGTACCAGTCCCTGTGCGGTCATCCTTTAAAGCACCATTAGAAATGATATCTTCCACCATTCTCAAGTAAAGGTACTCCTGATGCTTCTCAAATATCATTTTGGGCAGGAAAGAAAACGTCCTTGCATCAAACTTCACCGAGTCTGAGCAACTATCAGACAGCAAGCCATTTGTCTTGATTGGGGCTTCAACTGCAGAATTCCTCACACGAACATACGTAGTGACACAATGGCGAAGACCATTCTCAATTACGGGGAACGACGAGTACCATGGCTGAAATTCTGAAGCATCAATAGCAGGGATGAAAGTGTCACAATCAACGTCTGCTTCAATTTCAGTAATATGGATAGCATCACATCCAGGAGCATTGAGGGACTCCCTGCAATAAAGCTAGCAATCAAGCAAAGACACGGTAACCTAGAAACCTCAGCATATATATAGAGCATTGTGTGTACAGACCTTAGGACCTGGCCACCACCTATAACAAACACTCTTTCGATAGATAGACAATAAGGAGATGACGCTAATAACTCCAAAGCAGAGATCAAGCTCCCACACATTAAAACATTCTCTGCAGTTGCAATGTCAAAACTCCCTGAACGAGTTAAAACAACACTGAGGCGACCAGTCAGGGGCCGATGCTCTGGAGGTATGCTTTCCCATGTTTTCCTTCCCATTATGATAGCATTCTTCTTTGCTGGATCTGATGTAGTCATGGTGACATCCTTGAAAAATTTGAGGTCAGAAGGTAACCTCCAGGGCAATTTCCCATCCTTACCAATACCCATAGTCCGCGTAGCAGCAACAACAACTTGATAAGTCCTCTGAGGATCAGGATGTGTGCTGACAGTGCCATTGCATGCGCCCACAAGAGTTTCACTAGCCATGAATATATTAAGAGCTGGGATAGACTTAGCACCGATCAGTGACAAGAATGATCTGAAGGCCAGTTTATCTAGGATGGGAAAAGAGGGGACAATGAGAAAGTACTAAACGTGTATGCTCATTTATGTCCAACTGTATGCAGACACCCGAAATGCTCTATTATTTCAGCAAATGCAAAACGGTACAGTGAATTAAAAAAATTACCAAAGATTATTAGCTATATAAAGTATAAGCATTTTTACGGTGAACTTCTTAGTTCTTGATCCAATGACACTTAACAAAACAACAAAGTACTATTTCTATTCCACAAATACAGTTCACTTGCACAAAGTTTAAAATGAAAACTAGAAAGAGCAGGTATTGAAACCATTAAAAGAACACGTGATTTATTGGGTACTGTATGGAATATTTATAATACAGAAAAGATACCAACCGGGTAATGTTTCCAAAGGAGTTGCCAACGGATTTGTTGGTTCACCAATCAATGATGGTTCTAGGTTATTGTATCCGATAACTACCCCCTATAGCCTGAAGTTTTAATCTCTGCTGTAGTATATTGATGGACTTCGCTTTACTAGTGACTAAATTTGCTTCATTCGAACCATGTTGAAACTAGCATAATAGCATTTGCTGCCACAGAATAAACTAGTTTAAAAATGGGATAACATGCTTGATAAGGCATGTGGTCTAATATCATTAATGTTTTTTCGTAGAACGTCCACGAATTTGATTAATTACTCTCCGACACTTCTTGAGCAGAGATAGATATATGTTGACCAATGTGTTGCTTTCTTATTTAACATAAACCTCAGCCCTTTGTCTCTGTGTTTTCAGATTGAGAATTATTTGCAGATGAAGAGATGTCAAATAGGCTTATTATCCCCCAAACAAATCCTGCTACATCTCTCTATGAATGTTAGTTTAACAAGAGGATGCAAGAAAAGCACTTTGAGTTGTTAATTAATCAACATAGATGGCTTAGAACAAATAGCTCCTTATCTAATGGATCTTATCCTAGAAAATTTGCAATTGGACTTCATAACAAAAGTTTGATTATCTGTTAAATATCTCAGATGGCATTCAATAAACACAAATAAAGAAACTTGTGGCCTGACTAATACCATAAATTTATCGTTAAGAATGATAATGAGTATGTATACAACTTTCAATTTCAAAAGTTCCCAGCAGCTCCAGAATCTTATTCTACCTGTTGTATTTCTGGATTACCTCTTATATTGCCAATCTAATTTCCTGCTTGCACACACCTTTGTTTCGTGCACAAGCCAGGGGTTTGAGGTAAGCTTTGCATACATCCTACCCCTCCCGAACCCTACTTTCGAGTGGGATATACTGGGTTAGTTTGGTTTGGCTTTGGTCTATGCTAGACGATTAAAAATAGAAAATATCATCAAAGACCAGATGAACATATAAGGAGACAACCATTTATACAGTTAAATCCCTAAATACAAACCAAGTAAAATAAGAAAAAAGAAAGAAGAAAACAATAAAATATACCCAACCACCAAATTTTAAAGCATATCTAAGACACATCATCCTCCAAATCGAACTATACTTCAAATAACACGCACATTAAATACTCAATCATCCTCCAAATTAAATTAATCTTAAGCCTTATCAACAACATTATAATAATCAACCCTTAAAAACTTTACTAAGCATATCAAACTTGAACTGATTCTCCACAATCTTTTCCTTTCTAAAAATCAACAAATAACCTCCTAATACACATCAACAACCCTCCACAAACTAAACAAAACATCAAAATTCGCCGCATTTCGTCATGATTACTAACTACGATCAAACAAAAACAAAAACTGAAACGAACAAATTCAAAGAAACGAGAAGAAGAAGAAGATTATACCGATCGATTAGCGAAGCGTGAAATGCACGAAATTATGCTGAATTTTGTTGCGAAGAGAGAGTGTGAGTCTCTTTCAGTATTTGAGTGCTGTGGAAGACGAAAATTGGGAAAAGGAAAAGCGTGAAAACGAGCAGCGGAAAAAGCGGTATTTATAAAGCAGCGTGTGCCGCTCTCGCAGGAGGGAAAAGGGGGGGAATTGGGAGAAAGGGCGGAAAAAAGACACAAAGAAGTCTAATATTAAGTTACAATATGGTCCTTCGACTATTGTCCAACCTACAGTTTCAGTCCTTATATTCCTGAATAGAGGGTGGAGGCGCAGTGGTCGTCAATGAGGGCGGAGGCTGTGCCGGCTGCCGCTGTGGAGAACTTCTAGTTGTCTCGCCTCTCATGCATAATAAAATTTGATGGAGCTGTAATTCATCAAATAAATTTGACTTCGAATGAATTGGAATGAAATTTAATGGAATTTGACTACGTGTTTGGTTGGTAGGAATTCAATTCTTTGACTTAAGTCAAGGAATGATGAATTCCTTAAATTGTGGAATTCAATGGAATTAGAAGGATTTCATCGATTTCATTCCGTGAACCAAACATGAGCTTGGAATTTGGTCAATAAATTGATCATTCCAATTCCTTCAAATTCTTTCCAATTCCATGAATCAAACACGCCTTCAGTCTCTCGTATTCAAGATGGTAACGGGTAAAATGGTAACCTAAATTGGGGAATAAAGTGATAAGAATATAATTTATACTATATTATAAAGCATTTAAGAAAAACTCTTAAAAACAATTTTTTATGCATCACGTACTGTTTATTGATACATATTATTTAAAAATCAAAATTACAAGTAACAATACACGAGTACAATTTTTTAAAGATGAATGTTTGAATTTATAACTAACTGATAAACATAATTAAATACAGTATAAACATTTCATTTTAAATAAAGAATATAAAATATAATTAGGATAATCATTATTCTAACAAAATACTTAATTATTATTTTATAAAAAACATTACATTATTAAACATAAAATAAATTACATCATTATTAAACCTGAATTATAATTATAATAAAAATTAAATTAAACAAATTTATAAAAAAACATTATCGTTTTCTCAAAACCACACTAAATCGTATTATAAAATCTACAAAAACAAAGAATAAAACAAAATATTAAAATCAAGATGTATCGTGCTGCATTACGCGATACACTTCTACTATCAATAGAAAGACGAAGTTGCATTTGGGTTATTACAGTACACTTATCGTTTAAGCTTTTGTAAATGTAATATGATGACCAAAAATCGCTTTGCATCAGCAACTTGATCACACGAAGACTATCATTATGAAAAAGAGCTGGAAGAGCACCTCACGTCATAACAACCAAAATCTCGAATGTCAGCCATTCTTTGTTCAGTTGATTGCATATTGAAACAAGAACCACCTCGCTTTCAACATCAAAAGTGAGTGAGACAGTTTATCCTTAGATGTGAGGGATAAAAATCAATCCTTGTTTATCTATCAAAATGGCAGGTGAACAAATATCTAATTGAGTTCAAATGACATCAATCAACAGTTATCGTTTCATTTGATTGCTTAATAGATATTGAAGCAATTTAATTAGAAATGTCCATTAAAGACACATCAATTTACCAATAACCATGATGAGGCATCGGGCAGTGTTAATGTACTAAGGGAGCTAGACTGAATTTGTAACACCCTAAAAATTGGGCGAATTAAAAAATCAAAATTTTGGCAATATAACGTCTAAAATACGGAGGTTCAATATTCCCTGTAAATATAAACATCCAAACAAGGGCAAATCCCCAATTCATGACAACTAAAACCCACAATAGGTTGGGTTGGTTTGCACCCAAAATGTAGTGGCAAGAATAAAGAGACAAATCAATACAACAACGTACTTAATCTAGAATTAATTCGAACTAGATTAACTTGGGTGTTGTTATTCCACCAAAAATCTCTCTTCTCAAAGTCTTCCCCAAAAGAGACCGACACTTCAAGATCTCCTACGTGTACAGTCGACAAGCCCGACATCCTAGATTCCACCGCTAGGGGAACCTATGAAATAACCAACAACCAAACAAGTGTTAGGACGAAGCCTAGTGAGATCTCATAAATCTAAACAGTTCACAAACAAGGAATATCATAATATAAGAATTGTGTTACCGGATCCCTTTACGTTCTCATAACAATTCCACTTGCAAAGATGTTCCCAAACCCAAACATAGATACACAAGAGATAACTCTTGAATTACGGAGGAGACTCGTTTCCATCGGAGTGACATGTACACGGGAGTGGAATCACCCATGAAGTTATTGGGTTATACCTAATGTCCAGGTCCTAGTTCTCATGCCATCAAGACATCACAACCTCAAACCATAACATTGTCTTTATTGCCTACTTCGTCGAGTTACACCTCAAGGTCTTACGGGACATTATTGCCTACCCAATCTAAACGAGTTACACCTCAAGGACTCACGTCCCCTATTGCCTACTCGCTTACGTCCATAATGGCCAACAACAATAAGTCCAATACATAGACATACTACATCCTCGTGCACAAGGAAGTAGAAACCCATAATCTTATCAGGTGATTACATACTGGCTAAATGTCCACAATTACGTATATTCCACATTTCAACACATAGACACCACATTCCTCATATGAATTGCATATTGTTAGGAATACATGTTTCTCAATAATGACAACCCATCCTTACTTTTCAAAAGAATACATCTACCATACTTTCATTAAATACTATGACAGATGATTATGTTACTAATAGCGGAAAAAGCGTATAGTACACAGTGTGGGCGCAAGTATATACCGACACTATGATCGCTACAAGTAATAAAGTGGTAAATATACTGAGATCGTATCCACAAGGATTGGACTTCAAAGTTTCGAGTCCTAAGTCGAGAGTACACCGATTTCAATTAGAGAAGAAGGAAATATTTTTGAGCAAGTTTGGTGCTTTTAACAACAAAAACTAAATAAGAAACTAAAATGGGTATGGGTGTAAGCTTTCCTTGAGATTTACGTAGTAACAAAATGGTTAGTCACTTTGTAGCACGAAGTGTCTATAAAAAGTCAGATCTCTCAAAAGTATATTTTTAAAGACCTGTCCTACAAAATGCCCATAAAGTGTCCATTGTTACCAACTCTTAATCTTGCCGATTTAACTACATTGAAATAAATCAAGTTCTACCAGTACGAAGATTTACACCCAAATCTCTTTGTGATATAAATCTCATCCGATGTTTGAACCGTAATAAATCATGCTAAACCCGTATCTCTACGTGGTTATCAAAGACTCTCTCAAATCCTTGTGCATACCTTAAGCCGTATTTCGAATCCGCCTCTCTCGAGATCAAGATTTAATATTAACACTTCAAAGTGATCGGCTTATCAGCGTTGAGTTTAAGTCTCGACTTAAGTGACCAAGCTTAAGATCTAGTAATGATGGTCATGCCCAAGTGTTGCCTACTAGTCTCAAGTCGGCTCACACCCTATCCAAAAGATGGTTAGCTGATAATAAAAATAAAAGACATAATGTAAGAAAAAGAAATACTTGTTAACTACTTGCATTAAATAAAGAGATAAATAAAACTACAAACTTAGACGGAAAGTAAATGCGGAAATTAAATGCAACAAAGTAAAAGACTATAAATTAAACTACAACTAAAAAAATATAAAGAAAACTAGAAGTTCTACATTGTGGAGCTTTGTTGGTGTTCTTAAATACTAACAAACCTACATATTTATAAGGAAAACTCATGTTTTTACCCAATGGGTAATACCCAAAATTTTAAGGATAATAATTAATGGGTAAAAGAGTACAATGATTGCAAAGATTCCTCTAAGGTGAACTCCAGCTAGCATCCATCTTCTGTATTACAGCTAATTTCCATCCATTTTGCTCCAATACTCATTGAATACAAATACGCAGCTTTAATACCGAATGTGCCCTCGGGTGCCCACAGTGGACAGACTGTGTCCACTGCGGAACAGTGACGTTTTTAACCCAAAAATGATGCGTTTGACCATAAAAACATTTTCAACAACTCCAAATAAAAATAAAATAATAAAAGGAAGAAAGACAAACAAATAAAAAAGGAAACACAACTAACATGAAAGAAAAACTCACACAAATGACGTGTAAATAACGCTCAAAATGAGAGTTATCAGTTACTCCTACCATATTTTCCATGAAACCCTAGATAACTAGGTCAAGCCCATAAAATAAGGGTTTACTCGTATATAAGCTATACAAGTATGTAGATTAAGACCTAAAAGCATTTTATAAACATACAAGTGAGAGAGTTAGGGTTTATGAAGGAAACTCACCAACTAGGGTTTGTAAGGTAAAAACCCTAGAAAGGGGTGAACTTGAAGAAGGCTTGATTCCCTAAAGCTTTAAATCTTCATGAGGCCTCTACACTTGCATTCAATAGTTACCAACCAAACAATAAGTGTTAGGGTTTCTTCTAGGTCTTTAAATGAGGAGAGAAAAGAGAAAGAAGGGTGAGGAATCGCCTACCTCTTGGAACCAAATATGAAAATCGGACAAGGAGCAATGTGTATAGAGTTTGGGGAGTTTGGCCGACTTATTAGACCTGGCAAACGTGTCGTGTCGTGTCGAGTTCGTGTCGGGTTCAAAGTTAAACGGGTCGAAAGTGTCTAACCCTAACCCGCCTAACCCGTTTAACCCGTTTAACATTTATAAAATTAAAATTAAAAATCGAAAATTCACAAAAAAATACATATACAAAATTCAAATGAAAGCATTAGAAATCCAAAATTTATAGTTCAAAATTATAATCAAATAAACACTAAAAATCTAAAACATTAAAACATTAAAAGGAAAACTTATATACACACACACACACACACACACACACACATATATATATATATATAAAAACGGGTTATTCGGGTCATTTTCGAGTTGAATTTTTTGACCCTGACCTTACCCGTTTAATTTTCGTGTCGTGTCATAAACGGGTTGAAATGTATTACCCAAACCCGTTTATTTTGTGTCGAGTTCGTGTCGGGTTAGCGTGTCGTGTCAGTTTTTTCCAGGTCTACGACTTATACATCAGAACACACACACACACACACGGGCGACATTGACCCCGCGACTGTGCCCCGGGCAATGTCGTCGGGCATAGTCGCACATAAGCCCCTACCCACTGGAATGTTTGGCTTCAAAATCGATTAAAAGGCAAGACTTTGTCTTCCACCTGTGACATTGACCCAACGACTTTGCCACGACATTGTCGCCGGGCAATGTCGCCCATGACATCCCATCTGCTGTTTGCTCGACGCTAAAGTGCCAACAGTCTACATCCCGATCCCCTCTCGAACTCCTTTGGTTACCAAAGTATCGGGATAGTGTTTCTCGTGATCAAGGGTGGTAGCCCAAGGTGTAAACACCTCACGATAAACTAATATATGTATTCATGTGGCTAATAATTGTCCATGCACACACTCTTACACATATCAAACACACATACGCATGCACACCCCATATATGAGTACTATCGTCACGACTTTGTCATGCAATGCATATAAAGAGATTATAAACTAACAACGGTTCCTTAAGTCAAAATAAAGTTGTTATAGGCATCGATAAGAAAAGCGTCAAGACACACTACGATAACTTACTAAAAAGAACGGGGTGTTACAGGATTCAAGAATGAAAGAACAATACAAGTATACAAGTTTGTTACGTTAATAATTTTTGTAGTTTTGTATATACAAGTTATATCCAGACAACATACACAATCATTTTGATTGAACTATATAAACTATATAAAACTATACGTATTAACAAAATCCACATTTTACTCAAACTGTAAAGTCGAAGGACTTAAACTACATACTATTAAAGTTATGGGTCAAGTGTATAATTTACTCAAAATCCAAAATCATATCCAATCTTCAATTCTTCATCATTCACAAAGACTACTCAACCACATTTTAATCTTACTAATATGCCCCTCCTATTTAGTTACCCACCTTGTCTTTATTTTTATATTTTCAAATTTTCCTTGCCTTTTTGGTCTAGGAAATTAAAAGATAGATGTTAAAAAGATAAGATACATAGATAGGTTGAAAATTAAAATTTGTATATTGTTATTTTTTGTGTGTTGTGTACTGATTATTAATGTAAATTTAGCAAGAAAACTAGTTGTGTGAAATATATGTTTTGTTTTTAATATATTTTAATCAGATTTGTCATTTTCGATTTTTGGTGTACAACGTTTGCTTGACTTGTTCCAATCCATCCTTTTATGTAAGAGGATGATCAAAGTGACATATTTTACTTCTCTAACATCATAATTATTTTATAGTAAGTACTTATGCATAGGGGTGTACAAAAAACCTTCAACCCGCGAAACCCGCCCAACCCAACCCGCTAACAACCCAATTAAACCCAACCCGCCCAACCACCAAACCGCCCATCCGCCAACCTGCAAATTAAGAGGGTTGAAATTGGGTTACAATTTGTTCAACCCGCCCAACCCACCGCTAATATATAATTTTTATAAAATTATATATATATATATATATATATATATATATATATATAATACAAGAATAAAAACAACTAGTATATTTAAGCAAATTTATAGCTCAAACTATATTATATACATTATATATATAATACATTTTACTTAACCGAACAAACTAATGGAGGCTTGTTCGTTCATTAAACTTAACCAAACAAATGAATGAATACGAACGGTAAAATAACGTAATTTTTTGTGTCCATGTTCGTTCGTTAAGAAAATGTGTTTGTTTGTGTTCATTTACGTTTGTTCGTTAAGAAGTTAAATGAACGTAAACAGGCAAACATAAACGAATGAACACAAATGAACAAAAAAACATCATTAATCATCATTTCGTTGCGAAATAACATAAAAAAAATGAAAAATCGGGTAAATTTATGAATAATAAAAATTGAATTCTTAAATTTTAATATAATTAATGATTTTACATATTAATATCATAATATATATATATATATATATATTTATATATATAAACAAATGTAAACAAACATAAATAAATAGACATTAACCGTTAACGAACGTAATTGAACGAACGAGCTCATTGTTCATGTTCGTTTATTTAACTAAACGAACAAAAAAATATATTCATGTTTGATTAATTCTTAAATTAACGAATATAAACGAAATTCTCCCGAACGGTTTGTTAAACGTTTGGTTCATTTACAGCCCTAGCACTGCTAAATGCTAACCAAATTACCTCTTGGTACGCTAAACGTTTGTATATTCTTAGTAGTATTTATCGCACTTCATTTTACAATTTTATGTAAACTACTAAACCGCCCAACCCGCCATAACCCGCAAGGGTTGGGTTGGGTTATACTTTTGAATGAGTTGGATTTGGTTGAGTTTTTCCAAACCGCCATAATTGGGTTGGGTTGTAAAAATGTTCCAAACCGCCGAACCCAACCCGCGTACACCCCTACTTATGCATAAAGAGTACGATGTCACTTTATGTAGGGCCTTTGTACAGTCCCACTACCATCATTTGAGATTTAAATCATGCGTCCTAGGAGCACGTAAGTAGTGCCTGGAGTCTAACCCTAGAGTTCTCACTCTTTTTTTTTGAACTATGTTTACGTCCTTACTAAGTTAAAACCATGAAAACTAGGTACTTATAAATAATATATATATATATATATATATATATATATATATATATATATATATGTCGGGTACTGAATCTAGACATCTAACAAACACATGAGTTGTTATTTGAAGATAATAGTCTCCAAACGGTAGAATGTGTTAAGAATTTAATAGGGGCTAAAACTGCCAACTACGAAATTAAGAAGGACTTGCATTGCCAATGTTAAACTGATCGACAATGGCGGTGGCAGCCTATTACTAACGGTATTATCATTTGTGGTGTATTTTTGCAACCAATATTTAGATTAATCATATATATGTGTGTGTGTGTTTGTGTGTCGGGTACTGAATCTAGACATCTAACAAACACATGAGTTGTTATTTGAACATAATAGTCTCCAAACGGTAGAATGTGTTAAGAATTTAATAGAGGCTAAAACTGCCAACAACGAAATTAAGAAGGACTTGCATTGCCAATGTTAAACTGATCGACAATGGCGGTGGCAGCCTATTACTAACGGTATTATCATTTGTGGTGTATTTTTGCAACCAATATTTAGATTAATCATCAACGTTCTTTACAATAAATTAATATTATGCTCTAATTGGGTAAACCCTCTTTGAAATCCAAAAAAAACATAACTGTTAGGATGCAGGGTTATTTTTAATTAATTAAACGTATAAAAGAGAACTTTTATAGATTTTGCTCAAGTTTCCAACTAAAGTTATATCGTTTTCAGTTTTAACATGAAAACTTCGTTTTTTTGTAACTTGAAAGTTTTAGCAGTACTTATGGGGACGATGTATAAAATAATGATAAGTTGCGTTTAGGCTTGATGATATGTAATTACGGTGGTCTTGTTTTGTAAGTATGGATCCATTATAACACTTAACCTAGCTTGTAACACCCGTAATTTTCGGGCATGTAAAGGTCTCCGGACATTTTTAAAACATGTAAATGGTGAGATTGTGTTAGGAAAACATTATCTAAGTCCCTTGGAGTACGGGAGCTTTCAGATGCGGAAAAAGGAAGATTGCGGGATCCTGAATAGCTTGGGCTACAGTGCCCGCGACTGTGACGTGTGTCACTATCGCGGGGCAAAGTCGTGGGCCGGGGTGAAGCCGCGGTACATCTCCAGCGAGAGTGCCCGCGAGAGTGCCAAGGGCACAATCGGGATCGGCCCCAGATTGGTTTAAGACCCCGATTTTCAGCCCTAATTCATTTGTTCTTCTCCCAACTCATTTCATCTCACCTCAAGATGAAAACCCTTCTCTCTTTATGGATCTTGGAGCATTCAAGACCTTGAATTTGAAGACCTAATGTGACCTATCACATTTTGGTTAAGATTTGGAAGCAAGTTAGAGCCCCATCTCATCTTTCACCTTTCATGGACTTCTAAGAATTCATCAAACCTTCTCCACCCTTTTGAAGATTTGAAGGGTGATGTTCATAATGGTGACCTAGAGGTGTTTTGTTGAGGGATTCAAGTCTTGGTAAAGGTAAACTTCTCTTCTCTTCAACTATGGAAATTAGGGTTTTGTGATATGATGAAATCCTCATGTAAAATGTTTGGGGAACGATTCTGTATGGTAGAACATGATTACTTATGGTTGGGAACTTGTGGATCTAGGTTTTGGAAGGATTTTGCTTTTGGATTAGGATTTCTTCAAGAAAGCTCAAGTTGGGGATAAATCTAGATTTAGCCTAAATCTAGCAAGGTGAGTTCAAGTTGATTTGTGAAAACGTTGTACATGCCAAAATATCCATCTTAAAGTATTTATGTGTTTTACATGAAACTATCAACTGTTGAGTTATTTGGTATCTTGTGATTAATTGAAGTGTTTAGCCTTATTGTTGGGAACTAAAGAATTTACCAAGTATGGTTAATGCTGCTAGTACAAGATTACTATTGCCAGAGGACTTCAATAGTTAATACTGTTGAGTATTACTACTGCTAGTCAAAGTTAGTGCTACTTGAACAAAGTTAGTACTGCTTAGCTACTTAGTGCTGCTAGTGGTTAGTGCTGCTTAGTAGTTAATACTGCCAAGCTGATTAGTGTTGCTTATAAGATGAAGATTCGAATTAGAAGAATGACAGCTGGATATTCTGAAGATATTCATGGAAGATATACTGAAGATATTTTATTTATTGTAATTATCTTTTATTTAGTATATGTATAGAATTGACAGAATAGTTTTGAGACAGATTTTAATTCTAAGTTTTTGTTTTTAGAGAGAATCAACCTCAAGGCATATATCCTAATTCTAGAGAAGTAGAATTCGTCTTGAAAGAGTATGTTCTTCAAGATTGAGGTTGAGTGTGTAATCTTGTGATTTTAATCATTCAATACAAGTTTACAAGTTGTTAATCATATATACTGTTTGTTTACTGTTTCATTGAATATCAAAGTGTTATTCCACAAACTTCTTTGATATTGTTTCTGAGTATTTATTCTTGTTAAGAATTCGATCCTGACAAGTGGTATCAGAGCCTGTTCTCTCAGAAACATCTATCTATTCATCATGGAAAACTTTGCAGAATCAAACAGTACTCTGGTCTCTAAGGTTCCAATGCTCAAACCCAGTGAGTTTGACATGTGGAAGATCAGAATTAGGCAATACATTCTTCTCACTGACTACTCAATGTGGGATATCATTGAGAATGGTCCTTCTGAAGCAGGAAAGATTAGACCAGATGGGAAAAGACCTCCACCAAAGACAGATGGTGAGAGGAAGATCAGACAGACAGAGATGAAGGCCTTGAGCACTCTGCTCTTGGCCATCCCTAATGAATATCAGCATCAATTTTGCAACTGCACTGATGCGCAGATTCTCTGGAATGCTCTAGAGAAAAGATTTGTTGGAACTAAAAGCATCAAAAGAAATCAAAGAGATGTTCTAAAGCAGCAGTATGAGAACTTCACTTCTTCAAAGAATGCGTCTATGACTCAAACTTTTGATAGGTTCAACAAGCTCATTGGTGAACTGGCTACTGTAGGAGTGAAGATGGAGCAAGATGATATCAACAGAAAGTTCCTCAGATCTCTTGGGGATGAATGGACTATGTACACTGTCTCATATAGACAGAGTGACAATCTGGAAGAGAAGGAACTTGATGATTTATATAATGATCTAAGAGTTTTTGAAACTGAGGTAGAAATCAAGAAGAAGCCCACTGGGTATATCCACAATGCTGCACTTCTATCAGCATCTACTGATACTACTGCCAACCCTGAAGCAGTTAGTGCTGCCAGTGGAGTGAATTCAGAAAAAGGCACTGAAACTATCTTTGAAGCCTTTTTGTCCAGCCATAGCAACAATTCATTAATTAATGATGATCTGGATCAACTTCACCCTGATGACCTGGAGGAGATGGACATTAAATGGCAGATGGCCATGTTATCTATGAGGGTGAAGAAGTTTATCAAAAGAACAGGGAGGAACAACTTCTCTCAAAGAAGAGAAGATGGAGCTGGTTTTGACAAGACAAAGGTGGAATGTTATAAGTGCCACATGAAGGGACACTTTGCTAGAGAGTGCAGAAGTGGTGTTCCAAACAACAACCACCAACAAGCTTAAAATGGAGGCTACAATCAAAACAAGAACCCTGCTCAAGCCCTTGTTTCTCAACAAGGAATGGGGTTTGACTGGAGTGACCAAGCTGAGGAAGTCATTCAGAATCAAGCTCTTATGGCAGAAGTGTCTGATCTCCTCTCTGAGGTAATTTCTAATCTTTGCACTCAATCTTGCATAGATACTGTCAAAAGGTACAGGGATCACAACCAAAGCATGTGTGATGACCTCAAAAGATTAGAAAAGGACAGAAGAGACTATGTGTTGATAGTAGAGAGATTTGAAGAACAAATCAAAGGCTTTCAAGCTAATGAACTTCAACACTCTTATGACACAAACTACTGGAAGTGGGAAAAGAATGAGTTAGAGACAAAACTGTCTAAGTCCATAGAAGAGAATGACAGGCTGAAAGAAGAACTGTCTAAGGTTAAACTTGACATAGAAAAGTTTTCATATGCCTCAAAAGCAATGGATTCTCTTCTAAAGGCTCAGATTCATGATAAGATGAAGCCTGGTATTGGATATAACAATACACCTCCTCTTTACAACAACAACTATATCTCTCCTACTTCAGACTTGTTAGAGACCAAGGAGAAAAAGGACTTGACTGAGAAAGCTTTTAAGATAGATCCTTTGGATGAGGTAGTAGTTAAGGATTTGACTGAGAAAGAAGCCAGTGAGAATAGGAATAATGCTGTGAGTAAAGAGATACCATTAGAAAACAACATTATCACCAATGAGGGATGTGGAAAAATCTGGGTAAAGTCTAAGGAGATAGAGAAGACCAAAGGAAAGGATAACAAGGTCCATTACAAACAAACCACTGTTGTGAATCCTGGACCTTGTAAACAGTGTGCTTGCAATAAATCTAAGAGCCTAAATTCTGGTATAAAAAGAGGTAACCAAAGAAACTGGAATAATCAATGGGCTCAAAAACAAGGAGTTGATCTGAATAAAATAATCAGACCAAAACCTTGTTTCATATGTGGTAAGTTAAACCATTTGGCAAAGCACTGTTTCTTTAACCCTATTAACCAACAGATGAACTTTCAAAGATTTGTGCAAAAACCTGTTGGTTATAGGAAGGCTGGAAAGAAACATGTTGGGAAGAAATCTGTTGAAACCAAAGGCCCCATGAAGAATAAGGTTTTAAAAGAAAGTGTTTTAATATGGGTGCCTAGAAGCACTAAAACTGTTAGTACTGCTGACAGAGATAGTGCTGCTAGAAGCATTACTGCTGCTACCAGTGTTAGTACTGCTGAAAATTTTAATACTGCTAACACAGTTACTGCTGCTAACACAATTACTACTTCTAACAAGGTTAGTACTGCTAAGCATGCAAGTGCTGCTAATGCAGTTAGTACTTTTAAAACCAGTACTGCTTCTAGCAAATGTGTTTCTAAACCTATCATTGTGACAAAGTACTCCAGAAATGATGAGTCAAAATTTAAAAACCTTGTCAAGAAAGAATGTAAGTATTTTGATGAGAAAGGGGTACCCAAGACCACTTTGGCTTGGGTTCCTAATTCATACTAACTGATTTATTATATGTGCAGGGCAACCAACAGCTCAAGGGAAAGAGCATATGGCATGTTGATAGTGGTTGCTCTAGGCACATGACAGGCAACATGTCATGCCTTCAGAATTTCAAGCATATCAATGGAGGACATGTTGCATTTGGAGATAATCTTACTGGTGGTAAAATAAGTGGAAAAGGTAATGTTACAAAAGGTAAGATGACATTTGAGGATGTCTACTATGTTGATCAATTGAAGTACAACCTGTTAAGTGTATCACAGGTTTGTGACAAACAACATAGCATATTGTTTACTAATACAGAGTGTATGATCCTTGCTCCAGGGTTCAAGGTAGTTGATGAAAGCATGATACTACTTAGAACTCCAAGAAAGGACAATGTTTACTGTCTAGATATGGACAATGTTGTTAGTGATTCATCCGTGAACTGTCTTGTTTCAAAAGCTTCTGTGGATGAATCCTCTCTATGGCACAGAAGGATGTGTCACATGAATTTCAAGACCATGAACAAACTTGTTAAAAACAACCTTGTAAGAGGTTTACCTTCAAAAGTCTTCTCATGTGATGATCATTGTGTTGCTTGTCTTAAAGGCAAACAACACAAAACTTCTCATAAGACCAAAGAGCTAAATACAATTTCTTCTTGTCTCCAGTTATTACATATGGATCTGTTTGGTCCTACAAATGTTATGAGTATAGGCAAGAAATCTTACTGCTTGGTTATTGTTGATGATTACTCTAGATTTACCTGGGTATATTTTCTAAGGACTAAGGATGAGACAAGTGGACTGATCAAATCCTTTATCCTAAGAATTGAAAACCAAACTAATCAAAGAGTAAAAATCATTAGATCAGACAATGGAACTGAATTTAAAAATCTTGATCTAAACACCTTTTGTGAAGAAAAAGGAATTGAGAGACAATATAGTGCCCCTAGGACTCCTCAACAGAATGGAGTTGCTGAGAGGAGGAATAGAACACTAATAGAGGCTGCTAGATCTCTGTTGGCTGATTCAAAACTGTCAATTACCTTCTGGGCTGAAGCAGTTAATACTGCTTGTTATGTCCAAAACAGAGTTCTAGTGGTCAAGCCAAAGAACAAGACCCCATATGAGCTTTTAAATAAAAGAAAACCCTTTACTGGATTTTTCAAACCTTTTGGGTGTCCTTGTACAATTCTCAATACCAAATCTCACTTAGGTAAGTTTGATAGCAAGGCAGATGATGGATTTCTTGTTGGGTATTCATCTCAGAGTAAGGCTTACAGAGTTTTTAACTCTTCTTCTAGAATAATTGAAGAAAGTGACAATGTCAAATGCAATGAAAACACACCAAATCCTATTGGATCTGGTCCTCAGTGGCTGTTTGACATTGATTCACTAACTAACTCTTTTGGTTTCAGTAGTAATGATTATGCAGGTTCAGGGTGTGGAGGATCAGGAACCACACAAGTTCAAGATAGTTTATCTCAATCTGTGATCTTTCCCATACCAACAGTGAATTCTGTTGAAGACTGTGAAAAGGAACCATCTACTGGACCAAATCAGAGTGAAGAAGAAAGTAGAGATGATGAGAATCAAGAAAATCAAGAACCAGAAGTAGCTGCTGAAAACACCTCAGTTGACTTGAATGACTCTAATCTAGAGGTGGGACTTAATGAAGAACCTAGTCATCACACCAGAACTCAAAAGAATCATCCTCCACAGCTGGTAATAGGAGATATATCTTCTCCTATGATGACTAGAAATCAAAGCAGGCTGCAAGAAATGCAAGACCAACAACATATAGTGCTCTCTTGCTTTTTATCCCAGCTTGAGCCTAAGAAGGCACATGATGCTATGAAAGAGTCCAGTTGGATAGAAGCAATGCAAGAAGAGCTACTGCAATTCAAGCTGCAAGATGTTTGGGATCTTGTAGACCTTCCTAAAGGCCAAAGAGCAATAGGAACAAAATGGGTCTTCAGAAATAAGAGAGATGAAAGAGGCATAGTAATAAGGAACAAAGCAAGGTTGGTGGCTCAAGGGTATACACAAGAAGAGGGAATAGACTATGATGAAGTATTTGCACCTGTAGCCAGGATAAAAGCAATTAGATTATTCCTGGCTTATGCTTCTTATATGAAATTCAAAGTATATCAAATGGATGTCAAAAGTGCATTTCTATATGGCTCAAGGGAAAGAGCATATGGCATGTTGATAGTGGTTGCTCTAGGCACATGACAGGCAACATGTCATGCCTTCAGGATTTCAAGCATATCAATGGAGGACATGTTGCATTTGGAGATAATCTTACTGGTGGTAAAATAAGTGGAAAAGGTAATGTCACCAAAGGTAAGATGACATTTGAGGATGTCTACTATGTTGATCAGTTGAAGTACAACCTGTTAAGTGTATCACAGGTATGTGACAAACAACATAGTATATTATTTACAAATATACTTTGTGCATCCTTATGAAAAGAACTTGTCTACTATATTATTTTGTATATACCTTTTTTGTAATTCCTTCTTAAAAAAAATAAAATTATCAAATTATTAATACACTCGTAAGTGGTGGTTATACATTCATTACTTTGTTATGGCGCTATCAAGACACAATTGTAAATTTGTAATATGTTTTTTTCCATTTCAGGTCAAATGGAATCACAAGCTGATAAATCTACGTCAAACCCTACTACTCTTCTAGGAAGCAGTCAAGGGGTAAAAGATTCTAATGAACCACCCCCATCTAACTTTATTACCCAATGCGAAACAAACCTCGGTGATGCTTTAGATGATGGTGAAAAGTCCGGTGGTAAAAGGAAAAGATCTGTTGCATGGAACCATTTTAAAAAGTTGAAAGTGAATGGTGAAGATAAGGCGGAATGCAACTATTGTGAAAAAAGACTAGGAGCAAATAGCAAAAATGGCAAAAGCATCTACTAGATCATTTTGAACGTTGTCCAAGACGAACGGTTAGAGATATACGACAAAGCATCTTGGTTAAGGAGCAAAAGAAAGTTGACGGTAGTTCATCGTATCTATCCAACTACACATTTAATGCAGACACTTAAAGGAGAGATCTCGCGGAAATGATTATTGTGCATGAGTATCCTCTTACAATGGTGGAGCATCATGGTTTTAGAAAGTTTGTTGGAGGCCTTCAACCTTTGTTTAAGGTTCCATGTCGAAATACCGTCAAGAGCGACATTTTAAAGATTTATGACTTTGAAAGGCTAAAAACAATGAAGTTATTGGGGAGGAACACAAGTAGGGTAGCAATAACTATGGATATGTGGATAGCTAGCCATCAAAGAAAAGGGTTTATGGCCATCACTGCACACTTTATAGATGAGTTTTGGAACTTGCAAAGCCGAATCATGAGGTATAACATAAATATTTTACAGGTCTAATATAATTGTAGTTTAATTGTATTATTTACACTTATATTCGCATAAAGTTAGTTTAAATGTTTTTTTACACTTATATCAATAGGTTTATTTATGTGCCTGCACCACATACAACTGATGTTCTAGCGGAGATGCTTTATGATAGTTTATGTGATTGGAATCTCGATAGAAAATTGTCTACACTTACCGTTGATAACTGCACCACAAACGATGCAATTATTAGCAAGTTACTAGACAAGCTTCCACTGAGATCGCTCATGATGAGAGGCGAGTTGTTTCATATGCGTTGTTCTGCGCACATTCTCAATTTGATTGTTCAAGATGGCTTATCTGTTATCGAGGAGGGGATTGAAAGAACTAGAGATAGTGTTTTGTTTTGGTCTGCATCAGGAAAGAGGGAGCAAAGATTTGAGGAAGCAACTCGTCAGTTAGGAATGGAATACACAAAGAAATTGACCCTTGATTGCAAGACGTGATGGAACTCTACTTTTTTTATGCTTAGTGTCGCTATACCTTATAGAGATGTTTTCAAGCGATTAAAGCAAAGAGAGTCGAGATATACTTGTTTGCCTACGGACCTTGATTGGGAATTAGCAAAGGAGATATGTGACAGGCTACAACTATTCTATGAGGTAACTCTTTTGTTTTCCGGTAACAAGTATCCGACAGCTAATGTCTTTTTCCCTTTGATATGTGAGATTAGTTTTTCTATACGTGAATGGGTGAAATCTTCTATTGATGAGATTGGTTTGATGGCCCATAAAATGATGGTCAAGTTTGATAAATATTGGTCCATAATTCATGGGATCATGGGGATGGCGGCAGTTTTAGATCCACGGTACAAGTTAAAATTTGTAGAGTTGCTTATTCCTGCCTTATATGGACCTGAAAAGGCAAAGAATGAGTTTAAAACTCTTGAGGGGTTTGTTCGAACTTTCTTTAAAGAATATGAATCTACTAACTCACATGCAGCAAGCTACTATGAAGGTATTATCATATTGGTTAGTACTTTTTGTTTATATGTTAAATAAAACATTGCTAATATTTGATTTATTTTCACATTAAACTATAGGTGGTGGTTTTGGCTCATCTTCTTTCGGTTCGGGGTTGTCAACTGAGTATCGTGGTGGATTCAAAAAATTTCTATCTGACATTGAAGTACTTGCTAGAGAGAATGATGACTCGGGTGATATGGCGGAGTTGGATAACTACTTGAAAGAGAAGCTTATGCCTAAGGACGTAGATCTCGATTTGTTGCTTTGGTGGAAGACAAATGGTGGTAAGTATCCGACACTTCAAAGGATGGCAAAAGATATATTGGCAATTCCAGTTTCCACCGTTGCCTCAGAGTCCGCGTTTAGTACGAGTGGAAGATTAATAAGTCCTCACCGAAGTAGGCTTCACCCAAAAACTTTGGAGGCTTTAATGTGTGCTCAAAGTTGGTTGTTGAATGAGATTCGAGGTAACGCTATATTGTATCTCATATGTTATTTTTATTCATGAATAATATATTTGTGTTATTTGTTTTAAATAATATATTTGTGTTATTTGTTTTAATTATAGAAACTTGTTCGGAAGAGACCGAGGCATATTGTCGGTCCATTGAATTTGATGAGGACGTGGAAGAGGTAATAACATTTGTAAAATTTTGGTAACATTGCTTTTATAATTGCTCTTTTAATTTGGTTGATTTATTGATGGATTTCTTAATGTAGGGAGGTACTAAAGAAAGTGGCACGACGTCTTTGGATGACTTGATGTGATGAAGTATTTTGTTTGTATCTTCGTTGGAACAAGTTTTTGTTTGCTTTTATAATTGCTCTTTTAGATTTTTGGATTGTGTTTGGAGAAACAATTTTAATTTAGATTTTTGGATTGTGTTTGGAGCAACAATTTTAATTTACATCGTACCTCGACATGATTTTTCAGCCATTTTCACTCTTGGATTTTTTGTATTGTGTTCGGGTCGGGTTCGGGTTCGGGGATCGGGGATTCCCCATCGGGTCGGGGACGGGGACGGGGCATAAAAAATCCCCGACGGGGCGCCCCGAATAAAAACCCGACGGGGAACGGGGATGGATTTCACTTTCGGGGACGGGGACGAGGGACGGAAAACCCGCCCCGAACCCGCCCTGTTGCCATTCCTAATATTTATTCATGCTGAAAACTCTTGAACTCACTAGGCGTTAGCCTAAACTTTTTATTTGTCGGCATGTGCAACAGGTTCGGTTGGGAATAGTCCTAGTGACACTGTGAAGAGAGGAGAGCTAGTTATGTGCTCGAGGAGTGCTTAGCTTGTTGAAGTCTTCTGCATCTGTTTGAAAAGAGTAACGTATGTCTGGAGTTAAGTAACACCGACTTAGGTTTCAGTCCTTGTATAAGACTGGAGTTTTTTATTGATGAGGTTAAATAAAGAATTTTATTTTGGAAGTGTATTGACAGGCCCTTTTGTTTACCTTAGGGTGAGACTGATAATACCAAAAAAGCAAGTATACAAATTGGTACTATGTCGCCTTGCAAGTAATAAAATGGTAAAGATACCAGATATCGTCCCACAGAGATTGGATTAAAAAGTGTGTTAAAAGTATAATGAAAGATGAGATTTCAAATGACGAATTTGAAGCAATATCTTTGGAAGGTTGGTTAACACAGATCTAAATAACAAGAATAAACGAGAGGCAAGGGTGTAAGACTTTTGATGGTATATGGATCCAAATTCCAGTAGGTCAATGCTACAGCACTTGTCATAGCATGATGCTATTGGAATGTTGCATCATGCTTCTGACTATAATTAGTTTTATTATCGATTTCAAGACACGTTCCTCTCGGACTCTCACCATCCCATAAGTCCAGTAGCTATGATGGGAATGGAGTTCTCAAAATATGCGGCAAAACAAATTCTCTTCGTTAAAAGTTACTCTTTCGAAATAACCCCCGTACCTCCCAAGTTGATGTATTCCAAGTAGCTTATCTATAAGTCTACTGTAACACCCTAAAAATAGGGATAACAAAAATCCGAAAATCGGACATGAGGTATACTAAAAATTGCCATAGCAAGAGCCTCCCAAAAGTGGGGAACATAAATGAATAACCTGTTTAATCACAATTTGTAATTTAACAGACAATAAACAACAACCAACTAATCTAATTTCTACAACTAGAAAAGAGATTACAAAAAGGGTTGTCATTTATGAACCCAAATGATCTATATCCAAAAGCATAACGCGCCCGTGTGCAAAAATCCCCAAGCTCTCACCCCAAGGCAACTACACTTGCTTAGAACCGGCACCGCTAGAACCTGAGATACACATCGACACCAAAACAAGTGTTAGGCCAAAAAGCCTAGTGAGTTGAACAATTATAAGCATGCATGTACAGTTACAGTTCTTATCAGCAGTTAACCATAGTTCAACAGATGTGGAGTCAATAGGGGAGACCTATAGCACCAATCAAGTTCCACCCAAAGAGTCGATATACCTTGATGCCCTATAACAAGGGACACCAGAAAGGCCCGGCACACCCGAGGACTACAACCATGGCATTACCCCGAATGGCGGAGGTCTAGGCACATACTATCACAGTGGCGCCCAAGACTACATCCTCCTAGTGTCTACTGACTTGGTTCGTCCAACATATTATATAGGAGGTCTTGCGGTATATATTCCAACCAAAACATTCGATACCAACCATGGGTACGATATTACCATCCTAATGCATAAATCCAATATGAGACTCAAATTCCAACATAATCAATGTTTAAATATTCAATCACTAAAATGCATTCCAAGTAGAGTTTATCATCTACTATACCACATATATCCCAAATCATGCCAAAATATCCAATATGTACATTTATGAAGTCAATCTCAATCATCCAACCAACAAAGGAAATCATGGCATTTTCCACATAATCACCTTCCTCACATTTCTTCATAGCTAAAACCCAAATACTTGAACATATGGAGACAAATAACAACAATAGAAGCATATGATGTGTATCTAGTTTTAACAAAGGTTAGTAAACTCACTATCTAGGTTTTTGACCAAAAAACCTAGAAAAGATGAAACCCTAGCTTTTGAAGATGAAGAGGCTTGAAAGCAAGGAGATGAGGATCTTGAATGATACTTCAATGGAGACACTTGAAAGAAACTTGAATGAGCACTTAATGCTCTCAACAACCCAAACCCTAGATTTAAGTGAGTATGTGCTTGAAACCTTTAAAAATTGCCCAAGAGAGAGAGCTCCCGTTTTTTGTAAAGTGATGAGTGAGAAGTGAGGCATTAACTCCTATAAAAGCAGGATACTGGCCACGCGGGCGATAGTGCCCCGGGCACTATCGCGGTCACAATCGCGAGCCTCCCCCCGCTCTCGGTACACTTTGGGCGATAGTGCCCCTGGCGATAGTGCCAGGGCACTATCGCGAGGCACAATCGCTGGACAATCCAGCCCGCGGTACCATCCGGGCGATAGTGCCCTCCGCGATGGTGCCAAGGCACAATCGCGGGGACAATCGCCGGCCTCTCAACTCGGCCCGAAAACTTAGTCGAAAATGATAACGAGCACAAGGTTTGGATGATTAGAGGTAGTAAATCAATATGTGACATTCTAACATAGTCGAAGATCCTAAAATGCACTTAAAGACACATATGCACACACATAATGAAATTAAGGCATTAAAGGAGACAAAATACTTACCTTAATAGTTTACGGGTGTTACATCTACTCCATTTTAACCCTTTGAAAAAGTGACAACTTATCAAGAATGGATCATTTTAAATGACACAAGTAACAACTCTTGTTGCAAGTAACTCTTTCGATATTACCTCTCATGTCACTAAAGTGACGTGCTATTCAATGGCCTATCTCTAGGTCCATGACACTATTACACTATCAAAATGATCATTTTGTCAAAGAGTTTGTTATCTTGATAAAACTTGAGTTGGAATAATAAAATTTCGTTAAAGTCACAAAAACCCACTTTCTTTTAGATCCACATAACCACCCTTTGCCTCACACCCAAGCTAAGATGATTAGCTACTCATTACAATAGAGAAATAAAAACAGCTACTAAGAATTACAACGATGAACATAATGTAAAGTGCTCTTGAAAGATAAATGACTTGAAAGTATATAAATATATATATATATATATATGTTGCTTAAAATGTAAAGACAAGAATGTAAATTACAAGGAAATGAAAATGACAAGAAAGTAAACTTGAAGATAAATACAATGAACTTTAACTACTGAAATCTAGAACAAGAGAGTAAAGGAAAGGCTAGAGATGCAAGATGAAGAAAGGAAATACAACCAAATGAAATGTGCAGGTGGATGCTGTTTTAATGCTGCAAGCATTCATATTCAAGAACAACAATTATATGAAGATGATGAAGAACACGATGAACATGCATGACTTCTAGAAATTAAAAGGACACGGGACTGGAATGGGACCAGTTCGTGATGATGGACAGAAAATGAAAGATTACACTAAGCATAACAAGAATGAAAACTATAAAGAAAATATGAAGAACAAGATGAAGAACATAAAGATTACTTCTTGGAATTAAAGAGATTAAAAGGATGATTTAGGATCAATCCCCAAGCTAGCTACCGATCAGATGCTTAAACAAAAGACATGAAGAAACATAAACTAAGATGATGATAAGAGATGTCCCATTATGAGCAACTAAGCCTTCCTTTTATAGACAAGAGGAGTGGCAAAGTTGTTATTAAGGGGAATCTAATTGTACTTTAAGCTAGTCTAATGCCAACTAAGGCTACCAAAGCTTGTCCCTATTTAACCAAAACATTACAAACCAGATTAACTAATTGTCCAAGGGTTACAAAAGATTAATTCTAAGCCAAAAATCAAATTCAAGGTTCGGTCTTCAAGATTTCCCCTCCAAAAACCATCAGCTCCATGCTATATTGATGCTGCAGCATGCCCTGTTTCCAAATAGATTTCCAAAAGATAACCAAATTTAGCCTATAATCTTAATAGAACAAGTAAACCACATAAATTAAACTCCAAGACACAATAAATGGAAAATAAGGTAGAAAATGACTCAAAGTGGGATTTGAAAGTGAAAAATCCTATCTAAAAGGCTAAAAGAAATGTGCTTAAGTACTCAAAAATGAGTACTTATCACCACCCCAAACTAAAAACTTTGCTTGTCCCCAAGAGATAATGGTTTTTGCCTTTGCATCTAGTCCAACTTTCTTTTTGTCTTCATCACTCCACTGTCTTATTTCCTTAATAGCATAATGTTCAAGATCAGCATGAGTGGTAGCAGTAGTTGGAACAGCAGCTATGATTGTGAAAGGTTCATATGGACCATTTGCTACATATTCAGGCATAGTAGGATCTACACCTTCTAGAAATAGCATCATTCGATTTTTCCAGAGAGCAAAGCTATCTCTGCTAAATCAAGGAGGTTCAGAGAGTGGACCATTATCATAGTAGTTTGTGTTTGCATTAAGTGCCATATTAAGAATAACAAGGAAGAGAATAAAGCAAGATCTTGTTTATTAGATTAAACAATCTGCTTTGATACCACTTGTTGGTCCCGAAGGTGCTTAACAAGTTTGTAGAAGGGGGGGTTGAATACAAACACAGAAAATTAAAGTTTAATAAATTGTTTATTGATAAATCAAAATACAATTTACAAGTTTGTTGCAAAATAAGATTAAGTAAAACCTAATCTAAACAAACTTAAGAAACACTAAGATGGTTGCACTAGAAATAGAGAATATGGGATTGGGAGGATATAAAAAACAAGGGTTTCTATATATTAGAAAGATGAAGGTTGCTCTTCAGATGAAGTGTTGATCTTTCTATTTATACCCTATGTATTAAATGCATGGCAGAGTGCTTTACACGTGTCCTTCATTGATTGGCTTTGAGGGTATGATTTTAGGAGACATGCTTTCGGTCGTATCATGAACAGTGTAGTTGGCAGAGTGTTTGTATGAATTATGGCAGAGGTATGTGCGTTCTGACACATCGTACTGGGTGTGCATGGGAAAGAAAAAAAAGACTTGAGGTATAAGCGAAGTGATCATCGATCGCTGAATATCTCTTTTTTCAGAGATACAAAGAAGTTCAGCTATCGCTGAAGCTTTTCCTCAGGTTTCTTCACGTGTGTAGATTCGTCTTTGCTTCACTAATATCTGCACCAGGTCATGAGTAGACTTGTCTTTGTTCAACAGCTTCATCTTTGATTCAGCTATGAACATCTGTTGTCGCGAAACTTGTCTTCAGGGATTACGTCTAACTGTTTACATTAGAAACTATCAGCGATACTGAACATACTCAGTATTTGATCGCTGATAGTGAAACACTTTTACATATGAATATTTACAAGATAGATCATCAGTGATAGCTGAAAAAACTTAGCATGATCGATGATGATGAAACACTAATACATAATTTTAAACGTACTTTTCACTATATAGAAAAGGGTATTTATCAAATCACTGAAAGAGTATGGATCAACAATCTCCCCCTATTTGATAATGACAAAGTAATTGAAGAAAATTACTTTTAAGTCAAAATGAGGAATAATCAGGACTCATAACATACACGTCCCAATTACTATTTTGAGGGATCTTTTACAGTACTGATAGGGTTAAGTACTTCACTGAATTTTCATTAATTCAAAGAAAGAATTACAAGAGAGATGAAAATATAAAGTACAAGTGAAGAACTAACATTACTGTAAGTCTAACTAATAGATTACAAGAATTAAGAGACTAATCTATCAGCTATCTAGATAAGACTTTGGAATATTGATCATATAGTCAGGTATTTCTTCTCCTCTTTGCCTTTGATCTGATGATTCTTGACGAATGATTGTCTTGATCGAATCAGCTGATGGGAAGAAGTCGCACCATAGACACAAAAGATCTTTGAGATGATTCAGAGGACATATGGGAATCTCAGAGACTCTTTGAAATCTGAGTACCCCTTCATCATCTCTGAAGAAAATTCCATGAGGATCATTAAGTACTTGCCCGGGAATAAATGGTCCACCAGGAGGCATAGAGAGATCAAGAACTGAGAGCTTGGAGGAGGCCCGAACAGTGTTTCTCTTGAGAATTTAATGGAAGTGTCATTTTTTATTGCAGCGACATTTTCAGATGAGGAAGAAACAAGTTTTCTTTTGATTTGCCTTGGCTTAGGAGGAAGAGAAGATGTCACTTTTAGGACTGCAGTGATTCTGTTGACGAGGGCGTCTAGGATGCCTTCGACATAGCCTCTGCAGGTTGACTTTGATTTCTTCAGCGCATCCTTGAACTCTATTCATTCCATGTAGCCGAAGGTTTCCAGTTTTGAGACGAACACTGCCTTTGAACTTCCATCCTCTCTGGTTATCTCCATTGTCAATGAAGTTCGGTCCTTCTTCTTTCTTCCATAGATGACAACAACTATTATTTTCATTGGGTCAGAGCGATGGTCGACTTTTTGCTTACACCATTCGACAACTTTATCGCTGACCTCTTGTTCTCTTGAGCGTTCCTCTTCAGTTTCCTTTAGTAGTGCAACTTGAACTTCCACTGGATTTTTCTTTAAATTTTTATCTCTGGCCTGAGAATATTGAACCTTATGCGCAAGAGTTGCATCTTGTTGACATTCTGCAATCAGCTTCTCAACTCTGATGGATTCTTCTATCTCAGCTTCAGTTAGGAAGTCAATTTCTTTGGACGTAGATTGAAGAGAATTTTCAGCCGTTGACTCTCCAGATGAGAGATAATCTCTGTTCTTTTATACAGTTCTTCCTCTGACCAATGAGCTGGTCTAGAGGGCCTTCCTGGGTGGAGCAGGGTTTCTTCTTCTTCTTGTTCATCAGTCTCACTGAATGAGATTGCGATTATTGTTCTTCAGCTGTAGAAGTTGAGATTATTTGTAGTTCGGTTCCCCTAAGCAGGGGAGAGAACTGTCTGGACAAGAAGTGAAAAAGGAGTTAGTGTATTTTATGAGGAAGAAAAGAGATAAAGGCTTAGAAAGAGACATATGTGTGATAGGTATAGAAAGAGATAGGAACGATGGAAAGGCATACCTGAGAAGGATTTTCCCCCTCAGATTGTGAGACAATGTTCAGGTTTCCCGTGGCAGCGATACCCTTCTGCTAGCCTTGGGAAGGAGCACCTGAAGTTGTTTCACTTCTCCTCCCTACTTCTTTTGTGACAACTTCCTTCGAAGCTGTCGTTGAAGAGATGTTTACAGCTGAGAACCACAGAGATTGGTCCTCTTCATCGTCGTCATCGTCATCATCTTCAGCTTGTCGATCCTTTTCTTGATCATGAAGATCAAGATCTTCATCATCTCCCTCGTCCTCCTCGTTCTCTTCTTCTTCATTAAGGATTAGAGCAAATGAAGAAGAGGGAGGGGCTTGATCAGCAACCTTCTCCCCCTCAACAACCTTCTCCCCTCAACATGAGAGGGAGGTTCTTCTGCCTGGACCTCAGCATCAGCTTCCTCAGCGTTTTCTTCTTCAAGGTCTTTCTCCCCCTCTTTGTCATTATCACTAGAGGGGATTTTAGCAGCCTGAGAAGCAGCTTTAGTAGTGGTCAGGGAACGAACTTCAACCTCCAGACGTTCCAAGTGGCCTTCGATTAGAGGAATGTCTGAAGTAGCTTGATGAATGAATTCAACGGCTATATTCAGAGATGTACGGTCATTCTCTGTGAAAGAAGGTATGGGCGCTGAAGATGGTTCATTCAGCTTGGCGAGGACGGTTTGAAGAATGGAGGTGCAGGAGTCAATCTTGCTGGACAGGTCCCGAACATCATTGCTGAGGGTGCTGAAATGTCCCTGAATGAGTTAGACTTGTTGATGAGTTCCAACAAGATCTTCCTTAATCTTGACAATGTCTTCCTGAACAGCTGTGATAAAAGTATCAGCTTTTGAGGAAGAGGCAACAATCAACTTTTTCAGCTCGTCACTAGCTTGATTCACAACACTGGTGGATTCGTTTACAGAGGTGGTGATAGATTCCACCTTGTCAGCAAGGTTGTTAACGTGAGCGTCAACAGTCGCTAAATTAGAACCTGCAAGATAAGTTAGTGGATGAGCACAACGTTGCTCAGGATTATATGGAGAGATGGGAGTTGTGCATAGGGTTTTAGGAGTACTGAATTATCAAACATGTTGAAGAAGTGAAATCTCCTTCAAAATTTTGATTATCAGTTCCTATGGGTGCAACTTGAGGTTGTTGTGAAAGAGATGGAGGGATAGAGACCAAAGAAATGGTAGGAGGAGTAATGGGGATAGAAGAAGTTGGGAGTTTGGAAATTACCTCAGTTTGTTGGGGAGGAACTGAGGAGATGGGGGTCGTTACTGGTGTAGTGACAACGATTGTCATCACTGGCACGGTTGATGTGGTAGCTGCAGATGTAGCGGAGGAGATACCCACGAATTTATCTAAAGTAGTTTGTTGAGAAACTAGTTCAGGAATAGAACCCGAAGGGATGGTCTCCTTGGTCTTTTTGGCCTTCTTAGAAGGACCAGAAAGAGCAGTTGATGGTCGTTTGGAAGCGGTGGTAGCGGCAGGGATAACAGGAGAAGGAACCCCCTGCGTGGCCGCTGAAGACGAAGAATGTAGAGAGAGGCGAGAGTGAAGGGTCGAAAGACTTACCTCATTGGCGACCGACTTAATCTCGAGTGTTCGCTGACCCACCTTTGAAAAAGTACCATCAGAAGAAGTTGAGTACTTTTCAGCGTAGAGAAAGTGAAGGTAGGCGTAGATAAAGCGCACGTATGGGATCTTGGGATCCCTTTTCGTCTTCTCTATCTTTGACTTTAGATCGTCAAAGATGGCGCCAGCGTAGTCAAAGTGCTTACCAATGATGACAGAGTAGCCCATATGGAGCTGAACCTTGCTCGCTTGATCCAGGGAGCATATCTTCCCACTCATACTTTGAATTATGTGGGAGAAGATGTAGTTAAGTTGAGAAGGCATGTTCGCCTTTTGGATCTTTGTCAGCCATTTGTTGGGGATCGTGGAGTGAGGCTTGTTGTCCCAACAATATTCCATGTCATCCAAGAATTGGATGAGCTCAGCGTCAGTGGGGAGTGCATCGAATCGAACTTTGGTCTTTTCAGGGAATCGCAAAGCTTTCCGCAGATCATAAGCAGTAAGGAGGCTTGAACCCAATTCAGTGGTGAAGGAAATTGTAGGAACCACTTCACTCTTCTTGTTGGTGATGGTGGATTCATCAACGGTGAACCAAAACTGTTGCAGAAGTGTTTTGGAAGGTTTTGGGTCCACAGTGAGAGCGAAGGCATGGCAAGACTGCTTCAGAAAGGCAGCTGCATCCACCAAGTGTGGGTATTTCTCAGCATCGAAGTCCAACCTGGCGAGTTGGTTGTTTTTTGGTACCTCTGAATCAATGATGGTGAATTTGACGTTCTTTGAAGCAATGAGAGTTTCTTGGGCCTTTTCTGAATATAGAAAGAAGTAGATTGGAGGGAAAGGTTTAGAGTCTAAAATAATGAAAAGTTTACTAGTTTTTGTATTTAGAAAGAAACGTAGAAAAACAAAGTTGTTTTTAGAGTAAACAGTGTTCTTTATGAAGAAGAAAGAACATGTAGAAAAACCAGAAGTTTTTAGAGTAGATAAAATCAAAAGAAATGATTTTAGAGTTAAGAGAAATATTTTAAAATCCATGATAAAAGAATATTAAGGATTAAAAATATGATTAAGATGGGAAGAACAAGAACCTGTTAATCTTTGAAGACATGAAGATTTGACTGGTTTTTGTTTGCTTGAATGCCTTGAGAGTGTTTTGCTTGAGAAGTTTTTCAAAAAGCGTAAAAATATAAGAATGAAAAAGGCATTCTTTTTATATGAGGAGAGATAGAGAGAGAGAGAGAATGAGTGAGGCAGGAAAACAAATGCTCATCATGACATGGACACGTCCTACGAAGTTGATTGGATAGAATGGCAACGGACGAACGTGTCAGAGAAAAAGGCATGTCGTGGATTGTAGGTTCAAATGACGTCATAGGAGAGAGAAAAAAACGTTTCATTTGTCCTTTTTGAATTTATCTCTGAAGAAAAGTGAGAGAGAGGTTTTCTTTTTGAAAGAATCTCTGATAGAAATTCAGAGATAGGTTTTCTTTTCAAAGGATCATTGATTAGAAATATCAGTGATAGATTTTCTTTATCAAAAAGTTTTTAATCATTTGAAGAAAATCAATGATTAATGTCAGCACTAACCTTGTTAGCAGTAGTAACTGTGTTAGCAGCAGTAACTGTGTTGGCAGTATTAACCTTTGAAGAGGTACTAACTGTATTAGCAGCATTAATGTTTTCAGCAGTACTAACACAGGTAGCAGCAGTAATACTTCCAGCAGCACTAACCCTGTCAGCAGCACTAACAGTTTTAGTACTTTTGGGCACCCACATTTTAATGCTTTCTTTTAAAATCTTTTTCTTTATGGGGCCTTTCTTTTCACCATGTTTCTTTCCAGCCTTTCTATAATCAACAGACTTTTGCTTACATCTTTGAAAGGTCATCTGTTGATTAATAGGATTGAAGAAGCAAGATTTAGCCAGATGATTTAACTTGCCACATATGAAGCAAGGTTTTGGTCTATTGATTTTATTCAGATCAACTCCTTGCTTCTGAGCCCATTGATTATTCCAGTTTCTTTGATTTCCTCTTTTTAAACCAGAATTTAGGCTTTTGGCTTTACTGCAATCACACTGTTTACCAGATGCAGGATTCACAACTGTGGTCTGTTTGTAATGGACCTTGTTGTCTTTTCCTTTGGTCTTTTCTATCTCCTTTGACTTTATCCAGTCTTTCCCACATCCCTCATTGGTGATTATATTGTTTTCTTCATGGATTTCTTTACCTATATCATTATCTCTCTTCTTACTGGTTTCTTTCTCAGTTAGATCCTTAATCACTACTTCATCCAAAGGGTCTATCTTAAAGGCTTTTTCAGATAAGTCCTTTTTCTCCTTGGTTTCTAACAAGTCTGAAGTAGGAGAGATATAATTGTTGTCAGATAAGTCCTTTTTCTCCTTGGTTTCTAACAAGTCCTTTTTCAGATCCTCCTTTAGCTTATCACTCTCTTCTAAGGATTTAGACAGTTTGGTCTCTAACTCATTCTTTTCCCACTTCCAATAGTTAGTGTCATAAGAGTGTTGAAGTTCATTAGCTTGAAAGCCTTTGATTTGTTCTTCAAATCTCTCAACTATTAGCACATAATCTCTTCTATCTTTTTCTAACCTTTTGAGGTCATCACACATACTTTGATTGTGATCCCTGTATCTTTTGACAGTGTCAATGCAAGTTTTAGTGCAAAGGTTAGAAATTACCTCAGATGGGAGATCAGACACTTCTGCCATAAGAGCTTGATTCTGAATGGCTTCCTCAGCTTGATCACTCCAGTCAAATCCCATTCCTTGTTGAGAAACAAGGGCTTGAGCAGGATTCTTGTTCTGAGTGTAGCCTCCATTCTGAGCTTGTTGGTGGTTGTTGTTAGAAACAACACTCCTGCATTCTCTAGCAAAGTGTCCTTTCATGTGACACTTATAACATTCCACTTTGGTCTTGTCAAAACCAGCTCCATCCTCTCTTCTTTGAGAGAAGTTATTCCTTCCTGTTCTTTTAATGAACTTCTTCACCCTCATGGATAGCATGGCCATTTGCCATTTGATATCCATCTCCTCCAGGTCATCAGGGTGAAGTTGATCCAGATCATCATTGATTAATGAGTTGTTACTATGACTGGACAAGAAGGCTTCAAAGATTGTTTCAGATCCTTTTTCTGAACTTGCTCCACCAGCAGTACTAACTGCTTCAGGGATGGCAGTAGTATCAGTTGCTGCTGAAAGAAGTGCAGAATTGTGAACATAACTAGTAGGCTTCTTCTTGATCTCTACCTCAGTTTCAAAAACTCTTAGATCATTGTATAGATCATCAAGTTCTTTCTCCTCCATATTGTCACTCTGCCTATAAGAGACAGTGTACATAGTCCACTCATCCCCAAGAGATCTGAGGAACTTCCTGTTGATGTCATCTTGATCCATCTTTACTCCAACAGTGGCCAGTTCTCCAATGAGTTTGTTGAACCTATCAAAAGTTTGAGTCATAGACTCATTCTTTGAGGAAGTAAAATTCTCATACTGCTGCTTAAGAACATCTCTTTGATTTCTTTTGATACTCTTAGTTCCAGCAAATCTTTTCTCTAGAGAATTCCAGAGAATTTGAGCATCAGTGCAATTGCAAAATTGATGCTGATATTCATTGGGGATTGCCAAGAGCAGAGTGCTCAAGGCCTTCATCTCTGTTTGCCTGATCTTTCTTTCACCATCTGTCTTTGGTGGAGGTCTTTTTCCATCTGGTCCTATCCTTCCAGCTTCAGAAGGACCATTCTCAATGATATCCCACATTGAGTAGTCAGTGAGAAGAATATATTGTCTGATTCTTATCTTCCACATGTCAAACTCACTGGGTTTGAGCATTGAAACCTTGGAGACCAATGTACTGCTTGATTCTGTAAGATTTTCCATGATAGAAAGATGTTTCTGAGAGAGTTTGGCTCTGATACCACTTGTCAGGATCGAATTCTTAACAAGATTTAATTCTCAGAAACTAATATCAAAGAAGTTGCGGAATAACACTTTGATATTTGATAAAACAGTAAACAAAACAGTATATGATTAACAAACTGTAAACTTGTATTCAATGATTAAAATCACAAGATTACACACTCAACCTCAATCTTGAAGAACAAGCTCTTTCAAGACGAATTCTACTTCTCTAGAATTAGGATCTATATCTTGAGGTTGATTTTTCTCTCTATCAAAAATTATCAAAAGTTAATTCTATCTATTCTATACATTCTATACATATACTGATCAAAAGATAATTACAAAGAATAAACAAATCTTCAGTATATCTTCCATGTATATCTTCTATGTATATCTTCAGTATATCTTCAGTATATCCTCAGTATATCCAGCTGTCATACTTTCCATCCGGATCTCTTAAGCAGCACTAATTATGCTCAGCAGTAGTAACTTCTTCTAGCAGCATTAACTACTAAGCAGTACTAACTACTAGCAGTACTAACTAGCTAAGCAGTACTAACTTTGTTCAAGCAGCACTAACTTTGACTAGCAGTATTAATTCTACTAGCAGTAGTAATACTCAGCAGTATTAATCTTCAAAGTACTCTGGCAGTAGTAACCACACTTAGTAGAATCTTCAGTTCCCAACAATTAAAGATTTGATTTTGAAAATCGTCTTACTGAATGAGTTTTCAGTGATTGAGAGTGATAGAACATACCTTAGAGTCAAAGATATTTGTTCAGAGAGTAAGTGACGAAGGGGAACTCAGTATTACTGACATAATGCATGAAAGATGAAGATTCACTCTTCAAGATTCAGCATTCCAAGCTCACTGATGAGAACGTTGAATCTTGTCTCATCAAGAGGTTTGGTGAAAAGATCAGTGAGCTGATAGTCAGTGGGGATAAAGTGGAGTTCAATATCACCATTCATCACATGGTCTCTAATAAAATGATATCTGATCTCTATGTGTTTTGTCTTTGAATGTAGCACTGGATAATTGGCTATAGCGATAGCACTAGTGCTGTCGCAATAGATTGGAATCTTTGATAGATGAAGGTCATAGTCTAATAGTTGATTTCTCATCCGTAAGACTTGAGCACAACAACTTCCAGCGGCTACGTATTCAGCTTCAGCTGTGGAAGTGGACACTGAATTTTGTTTTTTTCTTGTCCAACTTACCAACTTTCCTCCTGGAAGTTGACATCCACCACTGGTGCTCTTTCTATCGAGTTTACAACCTGCAAAATCACTATCTGAATTTCCAATTAGATCGAACCCTGAGTCTTTGGGATACCAAAGACCGAGGTTAGGAGTTCCTTTTATATATCTGGAGATTCGCTTGACAACGATCAAATGGGATTCCTTGGGTTCAGATTGATAGCGTGCACACGGACATGTAGAGTACATGATGTCAGGTCGGCTTGTTGTAAGATACAGCAGGGAGCCTATCATTCCTCTATGGGCAGTGACATTAACAAGTTTTCCAGCTGGATCCTTGTTTAATGTCAGAGGATGTGCCATAGGAGTTTTCATCGCTGAAGTCTAGGTTAGATCAAACTTCTTCAACATATCTTTAACATACTTACCTTGGTTGATAAAAGTACATTTTTCAGTTTGTTTAACCTGAAGACCAAGAAAGTAAGTTAGCTCACCCATCATACCCATTTTGTATTCTTTCTTCATTCTTTCAGCGAAACGAGTACACGGAGATGGGTTAGTAGAACCAAATATTATGTCATCGACATATATTTTCACAAAGATAATGTGACTTTTTATCTTTCTGAAAAATAAGGTATTATCAATTTTACCGCGTTCAAATTTTTCAGAGATAAGAAAAGATGAGAGAGTGTCATACCAAGCACAAGGGGCTTGTTTTAGACCATAGAGAGTCTTATCCAATTTATAAACATAATTTGGATGCTTAGGGTTAGAGAACCCTGGGGGTTGTTCTACATAGACTTCTTCATTCAACTTTGCATTTAGGAACGTTGATTTTACATCCATTTGATATACAATGAAGTCTTTGTAAACTGCATAAGCTAAGAAGAGTAGAATTGCTTCGAGCCTAGCCACAGAGGCAAAGGTTTCATCATAGTCTATGCCTTCCTCTTGCCTGTATCCCTGAGCAACAAGTCTAGCCTTGTTGCGGGTTACAGTTCCATGTTCATCTAACTTGTTTTTAAACACCCATTTGGTGCCTATAACAGTTTTATCAGATGGTATAGGAACACGATTCCAAACTTTTTTTCGAGTAAACTCAGTCAGTTCTTCTTGCATAGCGCTGACCCAATTTGGATCTTTGAGAGCATCATCAATCTTCTTTGGCTCTATTAAAGAAACAAAGTTGACAAAAAGACAGATATTACATGAACTTTGTCGAGTCTGAATACCTGCATCGGGATCACCAAAATTTTGATCTATGGGATGATCTTTTGTCCATCGCTTACCACTGAACATGCTTTCTTAGTAAAACGAACTTCATAGTCTTTGTCACATAACTGACTGATGCTTAGAAGATTGTGCTTCAATCCGTCCACGTAAGCGACTCTTCTGAAGGTAGTTGTCCCATTGCTAAGGACACCAAACCCTCGGGTATATTCTTTTCCATTCCCACCAAAGGTCACTGAGGGGCCTTTCTCTTCCTTGTATTTAGTTAGCAGGTCTTTTTGTCCTGTCATGTGACGAGAGCATCCACTATCAAGATACCAGATGCCCTTTGATCCCTGCAAACATAAGGAAGATGAAGTTTTGTTTGGTACCCACTTTTCAATGGGTCCTTTAGGGTTAGTGGAGATGGAAGTTTCAACAATCTTCACAACAGATTAAGATTCAGTTTCAGTGGTAACCTTCACTTTGGTTAATTTCTTAACCTTAGTGGTATTCTTCACCTTGGTCGATTTCTCAGCTTTGGTGACCTTCTCAGCCTTGGAGGCATTCATCTTCACTTTAGCTATTTTATCATCTTTTGTGGCAGTTGGACATTTACTAGCAATATGGTCAGTGAATCCACAATGATAGCATTTTATATATTTGAAAGTGGTTTTAGGACCATGAGTAGTAAGTTTAGAAAATTTGAGGTGAGCAGAACCAGCTCCAAGAATGCCTTTAGCATAAGATCTGGGAGGAACTTTTAGTTCTTCAGATTTCTTAGGCTTAATATCAATCTTCAACTTTGGAGGACAAATATCAAAGATTTTTGTCACAAAGCTAGAAGATCGATTTACTGCAGGTTTAGCAGGAACTTTCAACTTTGCTTTCTTGGTAACCTTCTGAGGATGGACAATGGATTTTCCTTTATCTGCAGGCTTAGAGCCTTTTGATAATTCCTCAGGTATGGGATTAGAAGTTGAAGAAGAATAGTACTGGGCATAAGAAGTGTCTGGGATAGAAGAGACAAACATTCCAAACTTATGCATGGAACTGTCTTCTTTTGGTTCATCCTGTTATTTCCAGAAACCAAGACCAGTTCTATCACTGGCAGGAATCTGAGCACTTATAATCTCAGTGATCTTTGTTGAGGATTTGCACCATCCTTCAACAGTTGCCTTTTCTGCTTTTAAAGCAACAATGGCTTGTTCGCGTTCGATGTTGATGATTTCGTTAACAATGACTTGATCTTTCAAACTTTCCTCTAAAAGAGTCAGTTCTCTGATCTTTTCATGACATTTTTCTAGCTGTTTGGTTAAATCAATATTTTTGTTTTCAGCTAGAGTTTTGCCATTTAGTGCATTGTATAGATCGATTGTCAGAACATCGACAACACTACTTCTCTCAGCTTCAGAGAGGGGGGGGGATTGGTAGAGATAGCTCATGGAAGTTCCAGTTGGTTCTTCCACTTATTCTTTAATCTCTTCCATAAGACAGATATTAGCGACTTCTTCTTCATCAGAAGTTGATTCTTCTGATTCAGCCCAGTCGTGTTCTTCAGCGATAAGTCCTTTACCTTTTCTTTTATAGATTTTCAACTTTTGGTATTTTTCTTTCAACTTAATGTATTTGCTATCGTTGGTTCTTTTGGAGGTAGAAGGTTTGAAGACTTTCTTTGACCTGCATTCACTTCTTGTCAGGATCTCAATTCTAAACAAGAATAAACTCTCAGAAAACAATATCAAAGAAGTTTGTGGAATAACACTTTGATATTCAATAACACAGTAACCAACACAGTAAATCTGATAAACAACTTGTAAACTTTATTGAATGATTGAAAGTCACAAGCTTTTACAAACAACCTCAATATTGATGAACAAACTCACCAATACGAATTCTACTTCTCTAGAATTAGGGTAGTAACCTTGAGGTTAGTTCTCTCTATTAAAACTAAAACTCATAATTAATTCCTCTTACTAAAGAAACAAACTATTCTATACATATACTGAAGATAAAGATAATTACAAAATAATAAAAGATCTTCAATATAAACTTCCATCTTTATCTCCAACTTCCATGAATATCTTTAATCTTGATCTGCACGAATCTTGATAATCTCTTAAGCAACATTAAGTCTTCAGCAGCATTAATACTTTGAGCAATATTAAGTTCAGTAGTACTAAGTACTAGCAGTACTAAAATTGCTTAGCAGTAGTAACTTCATCCAACAGTATTAATCTTTGACTAGCAGCATTACTCTTGTTCAGCAGCATTAACTTTAGTTCCCAACACTTGGAAAGTGCCAGTCTTTTCACAATTATAGCAAGTAGCAGTAGCCTTATCAACAGGGGTTGATTTTGGCTTGTCAGTAAGAGAGAGAGGCTTATTTATTCTGAAATTGCTCTTTCTTGCAAATCTCTTAAAAGAGTTTGTCAAGAGTGCTAAGGATTCATTAAACTCTGAAAGATCAGTGTCTGATAATTCCTCAGTGTCAGAATCTAACTCAGTGATAGTGAGAATAGATCGCTGAGATGGAATGATCTCTGAGAAGACTAAAGCAACAATAGTGCTTTTGGAGTCTTTAGAATCTTTTACAAGATTCTTCTTCAAGAGATTTGATTGCTCATAGTTGAGAAATATTCCATACAAGGTGCTAAGGGAGAGAGAATTTAAGTCTTTTGTTATCTTGAGACACATTGAATAATTGTCCCAACTTTCAGGAAGACATTCTAAGAATTTAGTCAAGACCTCAGAATTAGAATAGGTCCTGCCTGCAGTTCTTAGATCAATGATTAAGCAGTTAAACCTCTGGTGAACATCGGAGAGAGATTCGTTCTTACCAGAGATAAAACTTTCATACTGTCGTACCAAGTCAATCTTTCGAGTTTCTTGGACTTCAGTGGTGCCTTCATATTGAACATATATAGTGTCCCACATTTCCTTGGCAGTTTTAAGATGCATGATGGAATTGAAAGCTTCATCAGGCAGAGCCATAGAGATAATGGTTTTTGCCTTTGCATCTAGTCCAACTTTCTTTTTGTCTTCATCACTCCACTGTCCTATTTCCTTAATAGCATAACGTTCAGGAACAACAGGAGTGGTGGCAGTAGCTGCCTAGCTGGAACAACAACTATGATTGTGAAAGGTTCATATGGACTATTTGCTACATATTCAGGCATAGTAGGATCTACACCTTCTAGAAATAGCATCATTCAATTTTTCCAGAGAGCAAAGTTATCTCTGCTAAATCGAGGACGTTTAGAGAGTGAACCATTATCATAGTAGTTTGTGTTTGCATTAAGTGCCATATTAAGAATAACAAGGAAGAGAATAAAGCAAGATCTTGTTTATTAGATTAAACAATCTGCTCTGATACCACTTGTTGGTCCCGAAGGTGCTTAACAAGTTTGTAGAAGGGGGGGTTGAATACAAACACAAAAAAATTAAAGTTTAATAAATTGTTTATTGATAAAGCAAAATACAATTTACAAGTTTGTTGAAAAATAAGATTAAGTAAAACCTAATCTAAACAAACTTAAGAAACACTAAGATGGTTGCACTAGAAATAGAGAATATGGGATTGGGAGGATATAGAAAACAAGGGTTTCTATATATTAGAAAGATGAAAGCTGCTCTTCAGATGAAGTGTTGCTCTTTCTATTTATACCCTATGCATTAAATGCATGGCAGAGTGCTTTACACGTGTCCTTCATTGATTGGCTTTGAGGGTATGATTTAGGAGACATGCTTTCGGTCGTATCATGAATAGTGTAGTTGGCAGAGTGTTTGTATGAATTATGGCAGAGGTATGTCCGTTCTAACACATCGTACTGGGTGTGCATGGGAAAGACAAAAAAGACTTGAGGCATAAGCTAAATGATCATCGGTCGCTGAATATCTCTTCCTTCAGAGATACAAAGAAGTTCAGCTATCGCTGAAGCTTTTCCTCAAGTTTCTTCGTGTGTGTAGATTCGTCTTTGCTTCACTGATATCCGCATCAAGTCATGAGTAGACTTGTCTTTGTTCAACAACTTCGTCTTTGATTCCGCTATGAACATCTGTTGTCGCGAAACTTATCTTCAGGGATTACGTCTAACTGTTTACATTAGAAACTATCAGCGATACTGAACATACTCAGTATTTGATCGCTGATAGTGAAACACTTTTACATATGAATGTTTATAAGAGAGATCATCAGTGATAGCTGAACAAACTTAGCATGATCGCTGATGATGAAACACTAATACATAATTTTAAATGTAATTTTCACTAAGTATAGAAAAGGGTCTTTATCAAATCACTGAGAGAGTATGGATCAACATTAACCTTTCAAGAGTACACTAGGAGGGCTGAGTTCGGTTGAGTTATCATGAGCTAGAAGGGTGATTTTATATTTGGAGCCTCCGCCATGTCGGGGCAATGCCATGGTTGTCTGTCGTGTTTTAGGTGTGTCGGGATATAAAGTTTTATCTGCGTTTAATAATTGGGAGTCCGTTTTCTATTCACGTTTAAATGAGTTTTGGGCGACATCATTTTATAAAGAATGTTTTCTATTGGGACGTTTGTCCTTAAAAACGCATGTTATTGGAAAACGAGTCGTTTTCATAGTTAAGGGAAATCATTTTGAAAGATCATGATGTAAACTGCATTCTTTCCTTTTAACAATATATTTATTCATGTTGAAAACTCTTGAACTCTTTTATTTGTCGGCATGTGCATTAGGTTTTAGTTGGGAATAGTCCTAGTATTTCTACGATGAGAGGAGTGCTAGTAGTGTGCTCGAGACGTTTGTAGTATTGGCGAAGTCTTCCGCTTTGGTCTTGTGAAGAGTAGCTTGCTTTGGTGTTAAGTGGCACCCGACTTCGGTTTAGCCCTTGTTTAACCTTGGGGTTTATTTTTTTGTTTAAGGTTAATTGTAGAATTTTACCTTGAGGTATGATGAACATTTGGTTTGTATTTGATATTATAGTGAAATTTTAATTAGTTGCTCTTACCAAATTTGAGGGTGTTACAACACACACCCACACGAGCGACATTGACCCCACGACTATGCCCCGGGCAATGTCGTCGGGCATAGTCGCTCATAAGCCCCTACCTACTGGAATGTTTGGCTTCAAAATCGATTAAAAGGCAGGACCTTGTCTCCCACATGCGACATTGACCCATCGACTTTGCCACGACATTGTCGTCGGGCAATGTCGCCCATGACCTCCCATCTGTTGTTTGCTCGACGCTAAAGTGTCAACAGTCCACATCCCCAGAGACGGATCTAGAAATTTTTTCATACGGTGACACCATAAAATATAAACAAAAAATAATTATAAAAAATACGGATTTTATCGACATGTTTTCATCTTTTTAATGTTCAATATTTCTTGATGTGTTTTTATTCTCATTCCACCATTTTGAGGGATTTCTTAAAATTTTTTGCTTGATTTCGAGGGTTTTTTAGGTTTTTTATCGATTCCGAGGGATTTTTTCGATTTTTTGATTGATTTCAACAGTTTTTTTTCGGTTTTTTGGTTGATTTAGAAAGTTTTTTTTTGTTTTTTGGTTGATTACGGGATATGGTTGCACCTTCTTGAAGTTTCCGAAATAATACGGTAGCATCTTCCAAAACGATACGGTTGCACCTTTCATGAACCTAAATTTTTTTACCCTTCGCCGGAGAAATGATACGGTGGCACGTGCCACCGTGGCCACAAGAGTAGCTCCGTCCCTGCACATCCCGATCCCCTCTCGAACTCCTTTGGTTACCAAAGTCTCGGGATAGTGTTTCTCGTGATCAAGGGTGGTAGTCCAAGGTGTAAACGCCTCACGGTAAACTAATATATGTATTCATGTGGCTAATAATTGTCCATGCACACACTCTTACACATATCAAACACACATACGCATGCACACCCCATATATGAGTACTATCGTCACGACTTTGTCATGCAATGCATATAAAGAGATTATAAACTAACAATGGTTCCTTAAGTCAAAATAAAGTTGTTATAGGCATCGATAAGGAAAGCGTCAAGACGCACTACGATAATTTACTAAAAAGAACAGGGTGTTACAGGATTCAAGAATGAAAGAACAATACAAGTATACAAGTTTGTTACGTTAATATTTTTTGTAGTTTTGTATATACAAATTATATACAGACAACATATACAATCATTTTAATTGAAGTATATAAATTATATAAAACTATACGTATTAACAAAATCCACATTTTACTCAAACTCAAACTATAGGGTACTGAATCTAGACATCTAACAAACACATGAGTTGTTATTTGAAGATAATAGTCTCCAAACGGTAGAATGTGTTAAGAATTTAATAGGGGTTAAAACTGCCAACTACGAAATAAAGAAGGACTTGCATTGCCAATGTTAAACTGATCGACAATTGCGGTGGCAGCCTATTACTAACAGTATTATCATTTGTGGTGTATTTTTGCAACCAATATTTAGATTAATCATATATATATGTCGGGTACTGAATCTAGACATCTAACAAACACATGAGTTGTTATTTGAAGATAATAGTCTCCAAACGGTAAAATGTGTTAAGAGTTTAATAGGGGCTAAAACTGCCAACTACGAAATTAAGAAGGACTTGCATTGCCAATGTTAAACTGATCGACAATGGCGGTGGCAGCCTATTACTAACGGTATTATCATTTGTGATGTATTTTTGCAACCAATATTTAGATTAATCATCAACGTTCTTTACAATAAATTAATATTATGGTCTAATTAGGTAAACCCCCTTTGAAATCCAAAAAAAACATAACTGTTAGGATGCAAGGTTGTTTTAATTAATTAAACGTATAAAAGTGAACGATTATAGATTTTGCTCAAATTTTCAATTAAAGTTGTATCGTTTTCGTTTTAACATGAAAACTTCGTGTTTTTGTAACTTGAAAGTTTCAACAGTACTTATGGGGACGATGTATAAAATAATGATAAGTTGCGTTTAGGCTTGATGATATGTAATTAGTAATTACAGTGGTCTTGTTTTGTAAGTATGGATCCATTATAACACTTAACCCACCTAAAAGTTGCTTACATAAACATCCATCGATGTCTGCTTTATTTCAGGTCATTCTCGTATTTTGAAGTTATAAAAACATCTAATTTGGTATAGACAAAAAGTATTTTTAACGGATAGAAGTTTTGATTGCCCTCATACTCGTTTCGAATTACACAATGCCTCAAAACATAAGGTGTCGTTTAATTTGAAGGAATGAAATAGTTAAACATAATTCATTCAACATGACATAAAAATGAAATGAAAAGTACCAGTGTATGTATTTTCTTGACATTGAGAAAAATAAAATGGTCATTCAATTTATTTGTAATTTTGATAAAATACAAATATTAATAATGGACTAAATTGCCATTTACTTATTTGGGAAAAAGTTGATCACCGACTATCCCAATCGGTCCTACACAAAACTCGCCTACAAGGACACCAATGTGAGGGGACATTTTTTTGGTTCACTCAGCAGCTGAGGTTTTTTTTTTTGGGGGGGGGGATGGATGTCTTGTATTTGGATAAAGTCATCTCACCTTTTTACCAACCGAGATATACGTTATAAACTACGTTTACTTATTTATATAGTAATAACAACAATAATAAAAATAGTAAATATATTTTTGTTGCCAAATAGTCTTGGATGAAATTGGTATTTTTATTAAAATTGGTGGGGTGTGAAAAATTCTTTTATGTGATTGAAATTTTAAAGGATTAAAATATTACAGTATATAAGATAATCGAAAAAGTTTTGAAAATCAGGATACCGTATTTCGGTTAAATAGAATATGAAATTTCATTTCACGATAAATTCTTTCATGTACTGAAGTTGTTTGTTTTTAAAGAATTCATATTTCATAACAAAAATACTTTCTAGAATAAAGTTGATGTAAATATGAAATTTCATTTCATCACTTTCCTTCCAACCATGCGCCTAGCGATGGAAATAATAAACCACTAGGTCTTTGGCCTAGTGGCCACCTTCCTTCCGTAAACGTTCCTACCTGGGGTTCCCTTACCAGGGTTCGAATCCCGGGGGAGACAGGATGTCTTTTCCGGTGCAAGTCTATGAGGTAGGGCTTATAGGGTCCACAAAAGTGGACAACGGGGCCTTGGTTCCCCGCCAATAAACTTTTTTTTTCCTTTTTTTTAGCGATGGAAATAAAGGTTCGGAAATTGATTATAACTTGTTGGTCCTTATCATATGCGTTTTTTTAAATGACCGGTTATTTTAGGACCGGTGAAGGTTAACCGGTTATGACGGGTCTTTTTTTATAAAGCGTCATCTGTCGCTCACCCATTGGTAAACTTACGGTTGAAATGAACATGCCCTTAAGGACTAGCTAAAAGATCAATTATACAGGTCCATATCACTTACACATCTTTGGGCTAAAGAATGGTTAATGGATCAGGACCAATAATGTCGTAACCAAGTTATATGGCGACACTTTTTGACAGGGACCTATTATAATCGGTTAAGGCCATACCCAAACTTTACCCATCCCTACATGCCCCCGTAAGATATTTGATAGGTCCAACATTCTTAAATTGCTTCTGATCACACAATGGTTTGAGTACATTTTTTAAACAACTGAATACATATGTTTTCTTGGCAACAAATATCAAACTCAGGACTACTAGTTTAAAAACTCAGTTATTATTAACTTTAAAATATCTGATGAAGATAAGATGAATCAAGATAATCTTCATTCAAGATTATATGATTGATTTATTAGGTAGAACGAACTATTATATACACTATATTCTCATCTTTAGTTGGTGGAAGGTCCTACAAGATTTCACCAAACATGTATTTCATAAAAGGGGATCTTTTTGGTCATCCAATATGCATATGGCATTCCTAAAAAAAGAAAATATTATCAAGTAAACCAAACATATTCCGTATATATCACTCGAAAAGAGGGTATCAAAAGAATAAAATGTACGTGAATATCTCTACTAAATACGTGGTTTTGTGAAAACCTTGAGAACCACATATGCAAATTTAAAGCCACACCAAGATTACTTAAAAGTGTTATTAATGGACCCCAAGATCTTCATTTACAGGGGCGGAGCCAAAAAAAATATCTATGGATGCCTAAAGCAATATAAAAAATTCATCTATTAGGGTGCGTTTGGTAATAGACAAAAGATGACAGAACAAGGACATGAAAATTGTTCAGCGTTTGGTAAGACAAGGTTGTACACGACAAAACATGACTGGTAAAATGACCAATTTACCCCTAAAGAATTGTTTTTTTAATACAAAATAATCAATCTAAATGACAATTAGCAAATAATATTTAAAATTATAAAAAGAATCTAACATAAATATTGATTAAAAGGCTCACATTCATAAAATTAAAACACATTAACATTTTTTGTTGTAGGATTATGTGTCATCATCAAAAGGAAATGATTGACATAATATTTTCCTAGTATTAGAATTTACCATAATGAATGTTTCACTTTCTTTGTAAACCCTTCCCTATTTAAAGGACTTATGATTAATGAGAATTACAGATTTCATTGTCTCTCTATTCTATTGTTATTTTGTTTGGATTTTCCTTTAAAACGTTATCAGCACGTACGCTTTTTACAACAAAGTAATCACAAAATCAAGCTAAAATTCGGCATTTGAGGTAAATTTTATATGTCTAAGTTTTAAAACTTCAGCATTATCATGTTTCATGCTATGAACAAATATGATAATTTTTAAGAATATGTTTTTTCTCTATATGTTTAAACTATATTATCATTCTACTGTACTTTATGTTATAGACGTAAATTATGATTTGTCAATCTCATGAAATCCTAATTCACATATTGTTTTTTTTATGCTTATAAAAATTGCATAATATGTGATATCATGATGCATTCAATTTAAAACAAAATACATGGAATTGTTCATATATATATGTTTTTTTTAGAATACTAAATTGTTATCAGCAATTTTCATTTTTTTTCTTTATCACTTATTGGTAGATAGATTGGTTAATATGATATTTCTTTATTACTGCTAAAATAAATAAATAAATAAAACCTAGCCTTTAATATGTTTGTTTTACGAGTAATTTGTATTGATGGATTAATTTATTTTTATTTAACATTATGTTTATTAATTGCATATTTCATTATTCGTAAAAAAAATCTAATTATATATATGAGTAATCATTTTATATTTTTCTTGTAAATCTACCTTTTAATATAAATAATAATGATATATTTGTTATAAATTTATTTCTTAATTGATAACGAGTTTATAGTTTATTCTTTTTATTAAACTGATTTTCTTTCCATAACAAATAATACTATAATATGGTTATGCTTTAAAATCATTAGATCTCCTCGATAACGTACACATTATATTTACTTTGTTGGTTAATTTGATTGGTTAAAATTATTTAGGCGAATATTACATTATTTATTTAGGCTCACTGCCATAAATTATTTTAGATGTTTAAGTTTATTCAAATCTATGTTTAATTTTATTTATTTATTTGCTTAGTCATAAATCATAATTAATTGAAAGTTACACTCCCACCCCTATACTGTCTTGTTTTGCTCTTTTGCCCAAGCTATTAAAATCTTAGAATGTATGATATTAAGTCGTTCTTAAATACATAAGTATGTTTGTCTTGATCATAAATCGTAATATTCTTTTGGTTTCTTGCCAAAAGCTCCTAAAATACCAATATGATCTTAATTTCGTTTGAATTTGATCTCCCACACAATATATTCAATGAATACCTTAATTATAAGTTCATACTTATAATTTCAATCATATAATTAAGTTTTTAGAAGTTACACTTCCAACATTCATATATTTTGGTCTTTTCCAAAAGTTCCAAAAATATTATTAATATGTTAAAAGTTTGATATCGACTTTATGTCAAAACCAATATTTATTGTCTCACGACTGAATCTCTCAAAATACCATTAAGGTATTAAAACATTGAGATTGGCCTAATATGCCAAACTCATGTCAATTTTTGGTCTCATGCCAAATGCTCTATAATTAACAATGTTATATTTAAATTAAATAAATCACAAGATATCAACTGAGTTTTGTCAAACGGGTGTAAACAACCCTAAGGTTTGTAGGGACTTAAAAAATCCATATGATTCCCCTATTACCTGGAAATCCAATAAATTGAGTGATTTATTTTTCGCAAATTGAAATATTGATGAAGTATTATCAACAAAATATAAACATACAAAAATCCAATATTGTTATGATAATGAAACTTCATAACCATAATCCTTTTTCTTATCAAAAAAGAAAATCATATATTATCCTTTATATATGTAAATGGTTGAAACAACTCATCCCAAAATCAACGTCGTAAACTCAAAAGAATCTGAGTATCATAAATGAGTATATAAACCTCCTTTTAAAAAGGTATAAGAAAATACCTAAAGTCCATCAACTCCCCAATTGACTCTAAAACCAACCCCTTGAAAAGGTACAAACAAATGCCCCCATGTTTTGAGACGACAAATAAATCCTAAGTTTTACGGGAATATCTTTACTAGAAACCACCCAAAAAAAAATGTGGGATGTCCCGAAAGGGATAATCGGGATTACTCATGAATATGTACTTCCCGAACTAATCGTACAGTGGAATGAAACCCACTTACTCGATTACAAAAAGGTAACTGATTTCAACAAAGAAATGTTATATCCAAAACGCGCCTCAATCTCTGTGGCAAGGAACTCACAGAAGATGACATGATTCATAACATTATCTCCACCTTTCATATATCAAAAATATTAATGAACTAATATAAGTTGGAATGTAACATTTAGATAAACTCATCAACCTATTGCAAGTGGTTGAGAGACATAACAAGGTTCTTTCGAATAACAACACCACATATGTTGAGACGAAGAAAATTCTCGAGATCAATAATGAAAGCATTAAAGGTGGAAACAACTCCAAAGAACAGAGAGTTAAAAAACAATTTCACATATGTACATTTATGCACTATGTGGACGAAACCCTAGAACGGGGTCAGGGTCTCGGTAAGAGTCGGGAATAATTTTTCAACATCTGGAGTAGAGATACAACTACTGCCCCAGGTGATAATGGACAGTCAAATAAGAAATGCACTAAAGATTGCTTCTCTCGAAAAAGGAACAAATTGAAAATGAAATATATTGGTTAAATATAATTACATTTGAATGTGCTTTAATTATCAAATTAATTGCTTCTGCAAAATATACACTCGAGTTTATAACCATTATACATGTAAAGAAATACATCAAAAACAAAACAAACTCTCAATGTTCTTCGTTCCGTGTAGGAATGTATCTAGTAGAACTTGATTGTTTTGATGACATATATACAAGAAATATATTATTATCCATTGAATTAATAATTCTCCTCCAACCAAATACTTAGACGATGGACTGTCATTTTCTTGTTGGTACAAGATTAGTAGAAACCTTGTAAAGATATTTGTCTCAAATAGAAATTATAATGGAAATGAGCATATATACATAAGTTATAATGAATATGAAAGGAAACATATATCAGGGAAACTAATGTGTCAAACAAGTAGATTATTGGGTCATCGAAACATTTTTTTGTCACCAATAAAGAACTTTGGAAAAATGACACATATATGTTTCGACATGACCATGGTTATGATATAGTGATACGTGTATTGCAAAATACACATAGACACATTCTCTTTCGAGTGAAAGGCAAAACGAGGCAAATTGCAATTATTGACTTCTGCAGCATAAGAAACAACATTGTCATCATAATATGCCTCTCGAATACCTAAAACTTTTGTATATACCCTTATCCTTAACTAAGACAAGAATGAGATCATCATAAAGCTAAGGACATAATATAAAAATATTCCATTGTTACAACGAATACAAGGTGATATTTATGGACATAAACATCCAGAATGCAGGCCATTAAATTACTTTATGGTTCTGGTTTTGACACGATGAACGCATGTCGTATTATTGTCCACATAAAATACTGCACTCCTATCACTAGCTATACGTTTAAGGGCTCACCACCCTGATTATTTCATCAAGTCTATATGACTTGGAATGCTAGAGAATTTACATCATAAGGATTTGATGTTTATTGCATATGTATTGGGATCAATGTAGAGTTTCCTTATCCCCATGTGTATATATAATGGTCTCATAGAAGTTGTTATCAGAAGAATATGATGATATCTAGGGTATTGGTAATGCGCACCAATTTACCCACATCTACCTGGGTTTATGCAATTATTATATGCAGTTTTTTTTCCGTTTTTAGACCCACTGCTTGCTAATCAGCCTCATGCGTACCAGTTGGTAAATGGATATAAGCCTGATAGTTTACATTTACGCATGTTTAGTTCTGTAGTATATGTGCCAATTGCGCCCCCACAACGCATCGAAATGGGTCCGTAAAGACAACTTGATATATGTTGGATATGAATCCCCAACAATTATCCGCTACTTAGAATATTTGACTAGTGATCTCTTTACCCCTATAGTTGCGGGTTGTCACTTTCATGAGACAGTCTTCCTGTCGTTAGAGGGAGATAGGAAAAAGGATTTCCATGGGAACGACAGAAAGTGTCATTGAATATTCCAACTCTGTCTCATTTTGACCCCCAAAATTTCATAACATAATGTTGAAGTCAAACGAATCAGACTCGATACCTGATACGTTTAATGTTATTCCAAAAGTGACAAGATCACATATACGAGTTGTAAATATACTCGCAAGGTTAAAAAGTCCCCAACAGGGGTACAACGCCATTGGAAAGTGCGTTGCAATAACACATAGTGGATGTGTGGTTGAGGTCATAGCTACCAAATGGAATTGGTGGAAGCTACTTGGTTCGATGGATACTATTCTAAAGGAAGAGAATAGTTAGGCACATCCATTTATCATCAATACACAAAACTCTCATGAGATTGTCTCTAATTATAATTATGTCCATGAATCATCACTAGAGGACGCTCTGAAGTTAATATTGATTCTAGAGATGAATATTAATCCCAAATGAACTGTGAGAGTGCATATGAGTCGATGGACAGATCATATATAATCATTGATGATTTATTCGCATATACGATGGCTCATAAGTTGATCGAGCACGACGACATCGAACCAGACTCAGTTGAATAATATCAACAAAGAGCATATTGACCTAAATGTAAAGAAACAATCTAGAAAGAATTATATTCTTTGACAAAGGATCGGGTATTTGGTCCGGTAGTGCTAACCTACCAAGTGTAAAGCCCGTAGGACATAACCGAGCCTTTGTCAGAAAGCATAACGAGAATAATGAAGTCCTAATGTATGAGGCTCCCCTTTGGCGCAAGGTTTCTCACAACGCCTTGGATTGACCACGAGAAAACTTACTCTCCCGTGATGGACGTTATAACGTTTGGCTAATTAATTATCCTAGTAGTTTTCGAAGGACTAGAAATGAAACTCATGAATATTGTTACCACATATCTCTACGGGGATCTAGATTTAGAGATATATAAAAGTGTTTGATGATATTACATTACCAAAATCAAGTAACTTTAAACCACGAAATGTGTTTGCAATAAAATTGAAACTCCCACTTTATAGATTATAGCAATATAATCTATAAAGGATATATAAGAACTAATGGAATACTTGATTGAGAAAGGATATATAAGAACGATGAACTGTTCCCTTGCGTATTTATTATGGAAAACAAGTTCTAGATTTTTAAAGTAGCTCTATATGTCAATGTTGTGAACATAATAGGCACTCTTGATGAAATAAGAGGAACCACAAGTTATTTGAAATATGATTTTGAGAGGAAAGATCTTGGGAAAACTTGGTTTTGTCTAGATATTTGAGCTAGGACACCGAGTTTGTGAAATACTAATTCACCGATCGCATATGTCCAAAAAATAATCAGGCAATTTAATATGGACAAAGCGCATATGGTTAACACTCCCATGATCTGTAACACTCTAAAATTCCAGAGTAAATTAAAACCTGAAAATATGGCAACGAGACATCCGTATTGATATAAATTTCCCATAAAGGGGATCAGTCCTTAAGACTATACAAAACTCATACGGATATAGAATTTATCAACAATACTAATCTAAACATAACCGTCTAGACTACAACACTTGACAATCCAAAATTCACTAAAAGATGGGACTTAAACAATGTCCAACACCAAAATACTAGACATCTCAAAATATGCCTCGAGTCCACGCTCGACTCTCAAAGACCCTGTGCAACCCACCACTAAGGGAAATCTGTTATACACATCATTTGAGAAAAAGTGTTAGGCTTAAAGCCTAGTGAGAACATACAGTTTATTCAAAATCACAGATATAAACATCAGTATCATAAGGAAATCTTTTCATAAAGGTTTAGTTTATTAAAGATAACATTTCGCCACAACATTTAGATCTAGCCCCAAGCAAAACCAATGTATAATCTTTCACTAGGATCACTATGAACCATGGCTAGTATCCGGCCTCACATAACCGTACCAAGTTGCCCTCGAGGAACATATGCATCCATAGCTACAAAATGGGGAATATGACATCCCAATAATACAGTCGACTCAAAACCTAGGGATCCACTAGTAATGGTACAGACTCGTCACAACAACATATGTGACCAACCATAAATAAGCATATGGTATAAACACATTTTATAAACAAAATGTCATTTCCAGTTCAACTTCTGGTAAGAATGAAAATCATTAAAATGAGTTCTTAAACAATCTTTTCACATAACCACATAATGTGCAAGTAAAACATCATTTTACTTCAATAAGGCGGAACCCGTCATTTTGGTCAAAACTGATCGGGAGCCCCGAAAATCACCAAAAACTTCATTTATAACAAAATGTAGAGAACATGAAACCATACCGTAGAAATACTTCGGATTTCGCAAATAAGAGTTTTGACATGTATAAAGTTTGTAAAATGGTAGTAGGAACTCACCCGTAGGTTTTTAGAATAAAACCCGGAAAACCAGATAACGATCACGACGAAGAGGTGAAGCTTAAAACACCGACCCCTTGCTAGAAACACCGAAAACTAGCTACCAACGAAGCCTTGAAGATCAAAAGAAGAAAAAAGAGAAAAAGAAGATAGAGAGAGAACTGAGATTGAGATATATAAAATATCTCTCAAATCAAGATATTAAAGCAACTCAAAGAAGGAAATGCGCACGACCCGTGCGCTAGCACTATGCCTCGGCCCTGGATCATATGCACAACCCGTGCGTTTTCTCTGAATGAGGGCGCACGACCCCTGCGTCCTGTAGACAGCCACAATAACCTCAAATCCTCCAAACATCTTCGCAAAACAACGAAATTCGGGGTGTTACAATCCTCCCAACCTTAGAATGATTTCGTCCTCGAAATCTACTCTTCTCAATGGAACACTGTCCGCAGAGAAGATCGTCTCAGACCTAACTACCAGAATCATTTGACGTGATCCTAAAACCGACATCTACATTAGCTACCCTTCTTGGGCATAAATCACTCTTAACCGAGTGAACACTCAATACTTCAAAGTAACCTTTACTCCCAAGGTTACGGTTGCCTCCCAACCTTAGGTGACAATTACTACCTCCAGGAAATTAGCGACCTCAACTTTCCATCTACCAATTTCTTTCGAGCTGCACGGTTCCGAACTCAAAGCTAACGGTCGACGCTAATCTTCCCAAAACTCTCAGATTTCACTGATCCATTCCTAATATCGATAAAGATATTCTTACACGGCCCACTAATGCGTCTTTCCGGCAATCGGTTAACACAGATTCTGTTATCACTCAACTCCGATCCGACCCCAAATCTGGAAATAGCCCTTATTCGAATTCTTAATACTTCCATAAATACTTCGTCTACAACCACATTATAAAGATTAACTTCTAAACATACCACCAATCTATACATTCGGACTTATAAAGGACGGGCGCTACAGAAACCCATGCGTAGACACTATCTCCAACCTGTGGAAGACTTTACCAACAACTTACTCTAGCTCAAGGCTAAGGCCCGAGTCCTCAAAGCACTGCTAGAACTGAACCCCCAACAGGAAAAGATGCACATGTAGATAAAATAAAAAGGGTTTAAGCTTAACGCCTAGAGAGCTCAATAGTTTTACATAAGTAAAAGCAATTAAATTGATGAACGTCTCTTTAAATCAGAACCTTTCAAATAATGAACTTTAAAACATGGAAACAACTCCTTTTCAAAGTCATGCACTTTCAAAGACGGATACTTCATTGCAAATACGTTTTATAAATTGACACAACTTGTATAACTCGAAGTATGAAATATTAGTAACACTATCCATATCGTACGTCCGAAAACATGGACACTAGGCCCAATACTCACACGACCAAAAACAAAAGAAAACTAAATATCAACATGCAGGAATAACACATTTCAATCAAACCTTAATATACGTGGGGAGAACCCAATATTAAAGCCATCATTTACCGTCGACTCTACATAACCAAAGCTGGTAAAAATATAACATTAGTGTTTAAAATACCCCGGGCCTACGACGGAGAGACCCGTACATAAAGAGAATAGAAGAACACGCAAGTAGGCCGCCCACACAGCTTCCTCGCATGACCTCTAAATGTTTCCATCTTGGGTGGCGAGAACACGTGAATGGGGCCACCCGTGATGTTATTGGATTTCACCACACATACCGGTCCTAGTTCCCATGCCATACAAGACATCACAATCCTCAGACCTATTATTGCCCCTTGTCATACTCCGTAGAGTTCCACTCCAGGGTCTTACGAACATGGGTGCCTATCCAATCTAAACGAGTTTCAACTCAGCGGCTCGAGCCACTTATCGCCTACTCGCTAGCAAACCCAAGCGGTCACCACATTAACCAAAAACTTAGGCTTTCCAAAACAGACAGACTTACGTCAATTGAACTCCAATTATATATGTAAAATCATTAAAGAAACACTTCAACATGATTTATTTACCAAAATAACCAAAGATCCCAAAATGGGTGTCTCACATGTTCATAAAACTAATCATTTCAAAATAACCAAAACTTATCAGCAGTTAGCAATTTAATGTAAAACACAAACACTTTAAAATGAACATTTTGGCATGTACACTATTTTCACAAATCAACTTTAACTTACCAAAACACGAATAAACTTCATCATACTAAAATCTTTCATTGCGGTTATAAATCCGGACAAATGTCCACACGACTCATTCAGTCAAAACCCGAGCCAAAGGCCCGACACTTTACGTAAATTTCCAACGAAAGTCTCGTAAACCTTAAAACACATTTAACCGACTTTTAACGTTTCCCCAAATAATGAAATGTATTTAAACAATGTTTATGAAAACACACAACACCAGGACATGATTTCTCAAAACTCAACACGTATTGAGACCAAAGATTTTCCAAAAGTTTATGAATGCAAATATACTAAGATGCACAAAATCATCAAAGATGCATAGATCATAATGTAGATTTTACGTGTACAAAATCACCCAGAATATGTAAATCACGCTATTTACTTGTTGAAATATTCAAGCTCGACATGAGCAATTTATGATGTTAAACAATCCAAGTTACCGAATACGAAAACTTAACAAAATACTCGCACCTTGAGAAATACCGAGTAAAACATACGCAATAATTTACGCTATAACCGTGAAAATAGGTTCTTGCACTTCAACATGTGCAACAATTGTTCGTACAACTCCAAAGGGAAAAATCACCATTTTATCTTTAAAATTCTTCCTCTATAACCAAGAGGCGTTGCAGCAAAAGAATTTTTAACTCACTCCATATGCAACAATTTATTCCCCAAAGGGCGGTAAAATAACGGGGATGCAAATAAGATTTTCAAATCGAGTTTAAAGCTTCACGTTGTAAAGATAAACACATCTGACCAAAATAGAAACTACAACGACAAAAATACCTCTAACTCGCTAAATGCTTTGCGGAAATTTTAACAGTAAGAGTTAATGATGGAAATACGATCAGAACGAAAGTTCTGTTTTTAAAAATACATAAATCGTTTATGCAATCATTCACACCAACGTTATACTTAAATCCAATGCACATAGTACACGACGGTTGACATTTGTTAACAAAACCCTAAAATTAACGCACACAATGATGCATATGCACATTCCCTGAAATTATTTACGCGACACAAAATTCGTAAGATGAGACACCATAATTCAACTGGATTTTCATAAAACTCCTTAATGCTAAAATCAAGTCGTGTCCAAATTTCCATTTTGCAACACAAGATAAGGCGACCATTTTGACAAGATTTTTGATGAGACACGACGCCCAAAGAACTCATAACTTGCACGCAATGAAATTAAACTCACGCATCACAAAATATACACATCCGACAAAAGAATCCGTAAAACAAAACTTCAAGAATTCAACAAAACTCACACAACTAAAAATTCCCAAGAAGCTCCTACTCAAAAGCATGTGAATAACTTTTCCTTTAAAACCATTGACATACGTGGAAGAGATCCAATGTCAAGGTCAAAATTCCACAGCTACTTGCCCATTAACTCAAAAAGCGTTAAAACACAAATATTTCGACATCCAAAAATAGCATTTAAACACGAGACTTGAATAAAGAGAGTTTTGATAACAATTTGAAATCAGGTGCAACAAAACCATTTTAAGCATGCCTATGCTCATAGTTGAAAATATGTTGAGTGCTAAATGTTTTGCCAAAATGTTATAAGATAATTTACTTTATGGTTGGCGATCATGAAAAGCAATCTATGCAACCTTATTTTAGAAATAAATTTAATGCATGAATTCGGTCGGCACTCACATCTTAATACTACGCTTCCTAACATCCCGACGTACTATAATCAACCGGATGCCTCAGGCATAATAGGGCAACCATCCCATTAATTAACTTACAAAACTCCTTGAAATAGAATCGATCTAACAAGATATAATTCTAATTCCACCAACGAATCTGGCTCAAGATGATTAACTTAATGCGTTCTACGCATTTACTATCATCCCAACGAGACATTGCTATAAACAACAATCATTCCTTAGCTTACTCGCTTATAAACTTTCGCACTACTCTAACGGTCAACGTACTAAGGTAGAGCAGATAAACACAAGCACGGGAAAGGGTAAGGAAGAGTTTAACTGAAACACGCACGAAAGAAACGTACCGTTACGTCTACCAATTGTCATAACATTAGCAAACCAATTACACTCACGTAAAATATCCTCATAATCATATTAGCTAAGTGAGATTATGAACATATAACACATAAGGGTTATTGTTACCATCATCACAACGCTTGATTAACATAACCTCCGTCGATTCTAAGACTAACCCATCTTAGAAGTTCTACCCAATCTCACAATCAATGCCTATCAAACTCAGTCTAAGTCTAGACATCTTACATTCATGCCTAGTTCGCTTAAACTAGTGCTCTGATACCAACTTGTAACACTCTAAAATTCTAGAGTAAATTAAAACCTGGAAATATGGCAACGAGACATCCGTATTGATATAAATTTCCCATAAAGGGGATCAGTCCTTAAGACTATACAAAACTCATACGCATATAGAATTTATCAACAATACTAATCTAAACATAACCATCTAGACTACAACACTTGACAATCCAAAATTCACTAAAAGATGGGACTTAAACAATGCCCAACACCAAAATACTAGACATCTCAAAATATGCCTCGAGTCCACGCTCGACTCTCAAAGACCCTGTGCAACCCACCGCTAAGGGAAACCTGTTATACACATCATTTGAGAAAAAATGTTAGGCTTAAAGCCTAGTGAGAACATACAGTTTATTCAAAATCACAAATATAAACATCAGTATCATAAGGAAATCTTTTCATAAAGGTTTAGTTTATAAAAGATAACATTTCGCCACAACCGGGCCTTTTCGGTCCAAAACTCGTTAAATGATGACAAAAGGACCATTTTACCAAGGATTGTGGTGTAACACAAAGTAGACCACAAATCCTTGTTATGAGCTAAACAATTGGAATTCGAGGATACGAACACATAAGTCCGTGCTACAACGTGAGATCTAGCCCCAAGCAAAACCAATGTATAATCTTTCACTAGGATCACTATGAACCATGGCTAGTATCCGGCCTCACATAACCGTACCAAGTTGCCCTCGAGGAACATATGCATCCATAGCTACAAAATGGGGAATATGACATCCCAATAATACAGTCGACTCAAAACCTAGGGATCCACTAGTAATGGTACAGACTCGTCACAACAACATATGTGACCAACCATAAATAAGCATATGGTATAAACACATTTTATAAACAAAATGTCATTTCCAGTTCAACTTCTGGTAAGAATGAAAATCATTAAAATGAGTTCTTAAACAATCTTTTCACATAACCACATAATGTGCAAGTAAAACATCATTTTACTTCAATAAGGCGGAACCCGTCATTTTGGTCAAAACTGATCGGGAGCCCCGAAAATCACCAAAAACTTCATTTATAACAAAATGTAGAGAACATGAAACCATACCGTAGAAATACTTCGGATTTCGCAAATAAGAGTTTTGACATGTATAAAGTTTGTAAAATGGTAGTAGGAACTCACCCGTAGGTTTTTAGAATAAAACCCGGAAAACCAGATAACGATCACGACGAAGAGGTGAAGCTTAAAACACCGACCCCTTGCTAGAAACACCGAAAACTAGCTACCAACGAAGCCTTGAAGATCAAAAGAAGAAAAAAGAGAAAAAGAAGAGAGAGAGAAAGAACTGAGATTGAGATATATAAAATATCTCTCAAATCAAGATATTAAAGCAACTCAAAAAGCATCCTGACAGTCGTGCGCCCTCAAAGAAGGAAATGCGCACGACCCGTGCGCTAGCACTATGCCTCGGCCCTGGATCATACGCATGACCCGTGCATTTTCTCTGAAGGAGGGTGCATGACCCGTGCGTCCTGTAGACAGTCACAATAACCTCAAATCCTCCAAACATCTTCACAAAACAACGAAATTTGGGGTGTTACATGATCGGTCGAAGTGTCGGATATAAGGAAAGATCCATTTCGTCTAAAAGGCTGATGACGAAAAATGTTGGGAGTTGGAATTCCTTAACTAAGTACAATATACGCATTATTGTACTTAACACAATACACTTGACCGCATATTGTATTTCTCAATGAACTTGTTAGCTAGATTTAGCTCAGCGCCAACGCAAAGTCATTGGAATGATATCAAATTAATCTTTTGGAACCATTGACACGGGTTTATACTTTCCCTATAGAAAGAAAAACGGGATTGATAATGGAACTTCAATACCTACTTAGAATGTAAGCAGCAAAAATACTAGCTCTTATAGAAAAACACCAAACAATGTCTTGGTATATGTTTGTTGATATTAGGTATATGTCTGACTCATAAAAAGGTTGTTCTCAATCTGGATAAGGAATTACCATAGTGAACACCCAGATTGCTTGAAAGTAAGCTAAGCAAACCCTTGTAACTACCTCCTTGAACTATTCCAAGAATATTACTGTCCATGAGATAATTAAAGAATGTATATGATTAAGGACTGTCATTACATATATTAGAGGAGTTAATAATTTTGGGTTCAACCAATATCCTATGCATATATGAAAATAATGCATCATATATCGAAGAAATGTACATAAGATACACCAATGGTGATAACACAAAGCATATTCTGCTTAAGTTTCTATACAATCAACAATAAAATACTTTCCTTTAGATTCATGTGAATCAAGTAAGGTGTCAAAAGAATGTGACATATTTTACCAAGTCATTACCTAAAACCATATATTGGGAAACATGTAGAAAGTAAATGAAAATGTTTTCCAAACTTCCTTGATTAAGGCACGAATCAGGGGGAGTAGTAGACAAAAGGGGGAGTCTACTATATTTGTGATATTGGTATGTTGTGCTCTTTCCTTCAACCAATGTTTTATTTTTCCCATTGGGTTTTGTTCCTTGGTGTAAGGTTTTAGTAAGGCAATTGTTTATATACCATCATGCTTTCCTATCTCTCATGATTAATGTACGAATCTAAGAGAAAACCAGACTGAAGGAAAAGTCTATGTATTGCAAAGAAACTGGTGCGTTGTACTCTTTCCTTCGTCCTATTTTTTATCCCACTGGGTTTTTAATTTGGCGTAAGGTTTTAACGAGGCAACAATTGTGCACCATCACTCCTTTGACTCGGCACAAGGGGGAGTGTTGTAGGATTATGTGTCATCATCAAAAGGAAATGATTGACATAATATTTTCCTAGTATTAGAATTTACCATAATGAATGTTTCATTTTCTTTGTAAACTCCTCTCTATTTAAAGGACTTATGATTAATGAGAATTACAGATTTCATTGTCTCTCTATTCTATTGTTATTTTGTTTGGATTTTCCTTTAACAATTTCTTATATATCTATACTATATTATAAAAACGACATAAAAAACTCTTAATTACAACATTTTAAGCACAAGTTACAACTAATTAAAGCCAATTACTTAATTTACAATTTCTCAATACTTTGGTACAATCTTTCCAAGCACAATATCTCACATAATCATCTATTTGTGGAATGAATACTCATTTATTAATATAACTATTTGTTTTTTTGGTGGAGGATTTTATAAAATAGATTTTATATTAGCATAATCTATTTTAAATGTAGATTTTACATTTAAATCTATATTAATGAGATGTAATATAAAATCTTTTTTCTTCCGTATTTTTTATGTTACATCTCATAATGATTTTTCCATATTTTATTTTATAAAATCTTTTTCCATAATGAGATGTAATTTTTTTTAACGGCATTTAACACACACACGTTTCCGCGGTATCCGGGCATCCAAGGGCAGCATCAACTAATCCGTGGCGACCCGACCCAGCCCTTTGGACTAGACCCGTCCAGGATCCGACTAAGCCCGGCCCAATGACCGAACCCGCAACCCATAGACTGGTTGTCCGGATACCTGGACCCGAGCCAGGTAATATAAACTCTTTTTTCTTCCGTATTTTTTTTTGCTAATATAAAATATATTTTATTTTATAAAATCTACACATATTTTTTTGATAATATAAAATCTACACGTATTTTTTTAATAATATAAAATCTACACGTATTTTTTTGATAATATAAAATCTACACGTATTTTTTTTTCACGAGTATTAAAAGAAGAAAAAAGAAGGTTGATATGAATAAAAAATAAAAAATAACGAGATACACTAATAAATTATCGTATTCTTTAAAATAAAAATATTCCGCAATACTTTCCAAATTAACCAAGTGTAAAGAAAATAAAATAGAAACGATGTAGATATAAAAATATTCTTCCATATTTTAAATATATTTACATTTAAATGTAAAATCGAAAATGAAAATAAAAGATTTTAAAATATTATCTACATTCACTATAAATATATATATAGCTTCTCTATGTATCATCCGAGTACAAGAAGAAGACGAACGGTCGGGTGTCAATGGCGGAACCTGCAACTGAACAAAAGGTATTCCACTATATTTTTGTTTATTTGATAAACTACTTTTTTATATTTTATTTTATTTACTGAGGATTTGTTTATATTTTTCAAAACCCACAATCATATTTTTCGAAGTAGGGGAATAAGATATATATATACATATCTTTATTTTTATCGACTAATATTATGAGATCTTGAAGTCAATAGTCAGATAAATTTTCATGTGGTACTGAGTGAATTTGAACTATACCAGTTGAGTTGACGGTTACAAAAGATAGAAATCATTTATTTTCTTTGTCATATTTGATGTGGGTTGAATGTTGTTAATTAATCTACAGATTTATACGTTCAAAGTGATTGTCAAGTGTTGTCGAGGAGGTTTCAGAAAAATTGCAAAATCTGTAAAAACGTATGTTCATATTTATAATTATTTCAATAATAATGATATGTTGTGAGACATGTCGTTTGAGTTTTAAATAATATAATACAAAACTATTACCAATATTATTGCACAAACTCATAACAACAAACGATTAAGAATATATGCAAGTTAACCACTTATGAAAATAAATTCGTTTTTCACATTGTATTTCATTAACTGTTAACATAGAAATTACGTTTCATTTTAACTCGGTTCAATATTCTAACAAAAAATTTATCCTCCTGTGCAATGCACGGGCCCAACACTAGTTATATATCTTATTCGTAAAATTAAAAATACTTAAAATCGCATTCATAAAGTCAAAAATACCTAAAATATGGAAGTTTATGTAATTTCAAAGTTTTATTTCATATATTATGTTTTTATTATTAATATTTAACAAAATATAAATTATCCAAAATATAGAAAATATGAAATTTTGAGGATATTAAACAGAATGTTTAAATAAAATAAATTTAAAGAACGGATTAACTGTAAATAAAGAGGTGTATTTGATGTTTTAGAATGAAATTAAGTTTTATTTTGAGGGTATATTGGTAAAATATAACTTGTTCCATCTTGTTCCATGGGGTAGGGGTGAAAAAAGTTTGTTTCACTTTGTTCCACTATGTTCCTGTATGTTTCACGTAAAAGTCATGCCAAAACATGAAACAATGATCTTTGTTTCATTTTGTTATGTTATGTCTAACGTATCAAACACATTAATAAAGTTTTATAACAAGATATATACGTAACATGTTTTTGGTGTTAGGGTCTGTTTGGCAGTTGCTGAATGATTTAGTGCAGAATGATTAAGAGACTCTTATGATATAGTGCAAAATAAAATATATTTGTTTAGTAATTGTTCAGAATAAAATCATGACACTTAATGGTTAAGGGAGACTCAAGATACAAAATCATTCAGAGGGTTTGGGAACCATTAAGAGGCAGATTTTTTTTTTGCCAAACATGATTCACCTCTTAGCGATTCAGAGGTTGTCAACGCTGTGTTCTCGAGTTTTTTTTTACGACGGAAAGGAAGGGAAAGGGGAGAAAAGTAGGAGGGAAAGAAAAAATGTTGTGTTATCGAGTTTTTTTAAGGAGAGAAAGGAAAGTAAAGGGAAGGAAAATATTACTTATTTTCCTCCCAAAACTTTCCTCCCAAATGTGGGAGGAAACGGAAGGAAAGAAAAGAAAGGAATTTAGAAAAAATTAAAAATATTTGTAAAATTACATATATACCCATTAGTTATATTCCATTGTTAAATAAATAAGGGTATATTTGTAAAAATGACATCTTTTCTTTCTCTCCTACTCGAGAACATGAAAATTTTATTTTATTTCCTTTCTTTTTTCCTTCAATCTCAAGAATACAAATACAAATATTTCTTTCTTTTCCTTTCACTTTCACTTTCTTTTATTTTCTTTTCCTTCACTTTCTTTTCTTTTCTTTCCTTCCAAAATTCGAGAACACACCGTTAATGAAACTATTAAGAGGTAAACAATCAACACCTTAGTTTAGTAATACATATCCATTGAAACTTGCATTTTGAAAGGACGTCTTCATGTCAAAATTACGAAAATGTTTATTTGAAATATTGATGCCTATTTGTTAGATACTTGAATTATCATTCAATATCGACAATTAGTAGACCCAACTAATCTATACTATATTATAAATATGACATAAAAAACTCTTAATTACAATTCACTAAGCTTTATGTACTATCATTTAAAGCTATTTACTTAAAATCTCTTAAAAACAACTACTAAAACCTAATGTACTATCTGTAAAGTTTTTAACCCTAATTAATATATTTCATCTTTATCCCCCAAAATCATTATATCTAATCCCCAAACCCTAAAATTATGAAATTTGAATTCTGATAAACATAATTAAAACGGGATAAACATCTCAATTTAAATATAAAAAATTTAAAATATATAAGATAATTAATGAATTTTAACAAACTACTTAATTTTTTTTATATAAAAAACATTATATTTTTAAGTCTAAATTAAACAAATTTATATATAAAAAACCATTATCACTCAATAAAAAACATCCAAAATCGTACTGTAAATCAATAAAAAAACAAAAAATAAAAATAAACATTAAAATCGTGATGTATTAAGCATTATGTACTATTGTTTAATACTAATCTATTTAAAATCTCTTAAAAAACAATTAATGAAGCAATATGTACTACTTTTAAATGCTTTTAACCCTAATTAATAAATTTCATTCTTATCCCCCAAAATCCTTATCTCTAATCCCCAAATCCTAAAATTATGAAATTTGAATTCTGATAAACATAATCAAAACATGATAAACATCTCAATTTAAATATAAAAAATTTAAAATATATAAGATAATTAATGAATTTTAACAAACTACTTAATTTTTTTATATAAAAAACATTATATTGTTAAGCCTAAATTAAACAAGTTTATATATAAAAAAACCATTATCACTCAATAAAAACCATCCAAAATTGTACTGTAAATGAATAAAAAACAAAAAATAAAAATAAACATTAAAATCGTGATGTATATCGCTGCATTGCACGAGTACGCTTCTAGTAATTTATAACAATGATAAAGGGCAAATAAGTTTTTTTTTAAAACATATAAAGCTTCTACAAAGAAAAGATTTACAACTTTTTAGGATACAGTTAATTAAAATTGTGAGTTGAACACTGCCAATCAGAATCAATATTGAACAATATAAAGTTTATTGGAGCTACTTTTTGCTCATATGCATAAAAAGGTAAGATAGAACAATACAAAAATATCGAAAGGTAATTGGTCCAGTTGTATTTGTGTTACCTATAGAGCCCAATCTTCCAAAAAGTTAATGGTTCAATTAGGGGTGTTCAAAAACCCGACCAACCCGATCAACCTAACGCGAAATAACTCAAACCGAAGCAACCCGATGTCTAATCGAGTTGTAAAATCTTCAAACCGTAGGTATTGGGTTGATATCAGGTTACTTTTATTTGAACCCAACCCAACCTGATGAACCCGATTTTTTATTTTGTGGATTTAATATGATTGTTAAGTTTCTATTAATATGTAAATTAGACAATTACACTATTGCGTACTCTCTTCATTTACATACATTTTCAATCTATTATTTATCTCTATATAATTCATTTGTATATATGTTTAATAAATGTAAACACACACACACACACACACATATATATATATATATATGTGCACACTAAAAAATTAACTAAATGTTATATATTTAAGATTTAAGAAGTATGGATAAGTTGTACCAAATGGTTGATGATGACACGACCAACCTCAAGGCCAAGAAAGCGAAAGCATCGGGGTTGGAGACGTCTAAAACGATTGTTATTGATTGACATATTATCATTTGGTTTAGACATTTTTATATGTAATATCGTAATATTTTTGATGAACTTACATACTCTCATGAATTATCGGTTGTATTTCAAAGAAATGTTTCCTCTATGTTTATATTTCTAAATTTGATTTCATCTTGTTTAAACACAACCCGATCAACCCGAACGGTTTGGGTTGGGTTAGGTTGTACTTTTGATTGAGTTGGGTTGGGTTGTAAAATTTTCAAACTGCCTATATTGGGTTGGGTTGTTAAAAAGCTTTCAACCCGATCAACCCAACCCGTGAGCACCCCTAGTTCAAATCTCACAAAAGTGAGAAGTATGCACTATTAGAACATTTGCACCCGATTCTTCAAAAAAAAAATTCCAAAATGGAAAATCAAAATTCAAAATCGTAATTTTTTTTTACTTACTTCAATGTTAATATAATAAAAGTTTATTTATATCTCATGATAATCATTTTTTGGGCCATGATTAATGTTGTAATCTTCAAAATGAATAATTTTTTTAAGTTAATGTAATTCATTTTTGAGATTTTGATTTTGATTTTGATTCTTCATTCTTCATTATCTTTTTTTTTGTTTGAAAAATTTGATAGAGATGCTCTTAGACAGTTTTATTGAGTTTTAAGAATTTATATACAAACTATAATAACTTATAATGTTGTTTAAAATACTGGCATTAATAAACAGTACGATAATTAGTAAATTATTTTCCAAGTAAACATAAAACAAATATAAATAACGATCCATGGATGTATGCATACGCATGGGTACGTGTTTTTAATGAGAATTTATTTATTATGATCTAAATATTTATAAAAGATGATCAAAGTTCATATAAGGAAATTGACCTATGGTCAAATTTCATAAGAATTTCCCATTTTGAAATAAGGAAATTCCCCCTTGTCTATTGGAATTAGTTATGTATCAATATAATTAATGTTTTAGATAAGAAAACAATCGAGATGTTTATAAAACCATATATTCATTAGACTGGATGTACGATTGAGATTGATTTGTATGGTTTATACTAATTAGAGGGTTCGTATTTGAAACTCCCCCCCTCCCCCCCCCCCTCTCTCTCTCTCTCTCTCTCTCTATATATATATATATATATATATATATATATATATATATATATATATATGATCGTGTGAGAAATAAGAATTAAGGTGAAAATGTAAGAAGAGATATGGACCTTTGATCACTTTTAATCTCAAACCCGCGTTTGATACAAGAATTGATCCGATGCATCTCATCCTCATGTGCATCCAAGGGTGGAGATTCCTTTTTACCTTTCTCACCATAACTTTCATTCTCACCGGAATATATATATATATATATATATATACATACATAGAGAGAGACATATAGGGGTTCATACAAAAACCATAACTAAATAAGAGAATAAGAAAACGGTCGAATTACATGTGATTTTATATTAAAATCACGTATAAAATCACATGTGATTCATGCGATTTTGGTTGAGGTCACGGGTCACGTCGCCCGCACACCCTTGTATTGATTGTTAGTGTAAAATCACATGTGATTTGATTGGTTTCTTATTCTCTTATCTTGTTATTATTCTCGTTTGAACCCCTCTCTCTATAATATATATATACCCCTCTCTCTATAATATATATACATAAAGTCATATTCAAACGAGAATTTTACTTATTTAAAAGAACACGAGAACCAACAAAATCATATATGATTTTACATTAACGTGCAAAAAAAACCATGCGGGCTACTTTGGTCATGGCTTGAGGTCCGCAAGGCTTTTTCGTGTGTTAATATAAAATCATATATGATTTTGTTGGTTCTCGTGTTCTTTTAAATAGGTACAATTCTCATCCACCCACCCACCCACCCACACACACACACACACACACACACACACACATATATATATATATAGAGAGAGAGAGAGGTTCAGAGGAAAACCTCAAAAAAAACGGAAAACTAAAGAACACTCTGGTAACCCTTCATCTGGACGGTATGCACTTGTGCATACATGTAAATTATGTTGTTTTTTGGTTTTTATGTACAAGTGCATTATGCACTTGTGCATATGCATGTTACAAGTTACTTGTATGCATAAGTGCATACCGTCCAGATGAAGGCTATCAGAGTGTTCTTCAGTTTTCTGTTTTTTTGAGGTTTCCCCCCTTAACTCATTACATCCTAAAAGAGGGCGATAATTATAACAACCCAACCAAAAATAGCAACTCATAAGATAAAATTCACAACGATAGAATAATAATCCATACCATAACGGTCCCAAGCTTAAAATAAATAATTCAAGGTTTGTCATAACAACAACCTATACACAACTGAGATCAATGAATAACTAAAAGCTAGATGACGGTCTTCTATTCGCCCCCGCTAAACCTTCTCCTTGCCTTTAGCTGCACAGTCTAAATTACGACGGCCTGAAAAGATTTTTAATTTTGAAAGAGCGAGGGTTAGACCATAGGTCTAGTGAGTTCCCTCTAACAGTTCAGCAACAGAATATACCTTCCAGAATTTGAAACATCATTTAATAATGGCATTTAAATAAAACACGTTACGGACCACACGACCGTCCAAGACGATGTATCTAACTCGCGCTGCCTTAATGTTGGGACACATCCCCAACGACATAAACGGGCCACACTCCCCGGCACGAGTAGGCGGGCCACACTCCCCGACTTAGGTCACGTAACCCACAATTAATGTATGCATACATATAATCAACAACAATTTATAACACACTTGAACAGTTAATATAATCATGACATCATAATAAATCAAAGTTTAAAAGTCAACTTCACATGCTTTCATCATCAAATGGTTTAGTTTAGAAAAACTCACATGGCGTTCCTTAACTAAATGCTTCTCGTCTAGCTGTGCAGATCCGATTTAAACCTATAAAACGAGGCATTGCTCGGTGAATTTACAACATTTTCTTATCAAATAAATTCAACCTTAATACCCTCATCCCCAACTTCATCTATTCTAGATTGGACTCATCCGATAAATCTAATTTAAGACAAAATGCTCTAAGCTTAACTAATTATCCAACTTAAATAATTAATCAGATTGTGGGTCGGCTACCTAAACAAAGCCCAACACCACCACAGTTACTAACTGGCCCCAAACTCGGTCTGCACTTGGGCTTCGACCCAACTCTCTCAATATGTTGACCGGGAAAGAAAACCATCGACCGATACTAACATATGGTATTTGACCGATAATCACACATGGGATTCGACCGATAATCACACATGGGATTCGACCGATAAAACATATGGGATTCGACCGAGATCTCCCCTCATTCGACCGGTAAGGAGGTTCGACCGGAATCTCCCTTCATTCGACCGGTAACTAACAACGACCGGAACTCCTCACCTTCCTTCGACCGGTAAAAAGCACTCGACCGGTAAGGAGGTTCGACCGTAATCTCCCTTATCGGTCGACCGGCATGGCTATCGACCGAAACCCATAATCGACCAATAATCCAAAGATTGGTGTTTACTACTGCAGTTCTCACTCGATAGCAAAAATCGATTGCAAGATAATTTCCTTTCCCCAACACGTAATAAGTTGATTACCACAAGACTCCATTAAATATCGAGAAGACCGACATCGGCTCTTAAACAGCCCCATACCCAGAAGACTCAGACTCCTAATTCAAACTATTACCGAAATGAATAAACGATGATGTTAGCTGATATATTAACAGAAGATTTACCTCAATGAGAACCCAAAACTTCCACCCGGAGTCTGAAATCTTTCCTTCTATCTCTCGGTCTCTCGGTCTCTCGCTCTAAACTTTTCTCCAATTCTTCAAGACTAAGCCGCCCCCTCCTCACACACACAACCAAAACCCCTTAACTGCAGCTACACATTGGGCCTTTCCCTAATGGGCCCCTTCTACTTCTTACCCCAAATCTCTAAAAACTCATAATTAAAGCCCGGTTATTACAATATCCCTCCCTTCAAAAGAATTTTGTCCCCGGAATTCCTTCGTCGAACAAACTGGGGTACTGCTCCCTCATAACCGACTCTAGTTCCCAAGTCGCCTCTTGACCTCTGTGAAATTTCCACTGAACCTTTATCAAGGAAATTTCTTTGTTCCTCAACTTTTTCACCTTACGATCCAAAATCGCGATTGGCTCTTCAACAAAACTTATTCTTTCGTCTATTTGGACATCTTAAAACGGTATCACAACGTCACTTTCTGCTAAACACTTTTTCAGGTTGGATACATGGAAAACAGGGTGAACTCCTTGCAAATCCGCCGGTAGGTCCAACTTATAAGCTACCTCTCCCACACGCTTCGTTATCGGAAAAGGTCCTACATATCTTGGTCTCAACTTGCCCTTCTTGCCGAAGCGAACTACTCCCTTCCATGGTGAAACTTTTAGCATCACCACGTCTCCTACTTGAAATTCTATCGGCTTCCTTCGTTTATTTGCATACATTTTCTGGCGCTCCTGAGCCACCTTCAACCGTTCTCGAATCTGATTAACCTTGTCGGCTATCACTTGCACGATTTCCGGTCCTGCTAACTGCTTATCACCCACTTCATTCCAACATAAAGGAGTTCTACACTTTCGCCCATACAATGCTTCAAACGGAGCAGCTTGGATACTGGCGTGATAACTATTGTTATAAGAGAACTCTATCAGAGGTAAATGGGTCTCCCACGAACCCTTGAAATCGATCACACATGCTCGGAGCATGTCTTCTAACGTCTGGATAGTTCTTTCACTCTGCCCGTCTGTCTGAGGGTGATACGCGGTACTTAACTTAAGCTGAGATCCCAACTCTCTTTGAAAGCTTTTCCAAAACATTGACGTGAAACGAGCATCTCTATCTGACACAATTGAAGACGGTACTCCATGTCTGGATACGATTTCATCAATATACAATTTAGCTAACTTCTCTAACGGATATGTCTCCTTGATCGGTAGAAAGTGGGTAGATTTTGTGAGTCGATCCACTATCACCCAAATAGCATCGTTCCCCTTAGGTGATCGCGGAAATCCCGTCACGAAGTCCATTGTTATTTCATCCCACTTCCAAACCGGTATTTCCAACGACTGCAACTCCCCGTACGGTCTTTGATGCTCCGCTTTCACCTTCAAACACGTTAGACATCTCTCAACGAAATAAGCTATGTCTTTTTTCAAACCTGGCCACCAATAATTCTGCTTCAGATCTCGATACATCTTATTGGTTCCCGAATGAATTGAGTATCGCGATTTGTGAGCTTCTTCCAACACTCTCTTCCGAAGATCTCCCCGTTTCGGAATCCACACTCTTTGCTCGTAACATCTGACCCCACGACTGTCCATCGTTAACAAGTCGATGATTCCCACGATTCTTTCGCTTTTCAAATTTTCACTCGACATGGCTTGTCCAAGCCAAGGAACTTACGTCGAAGAGTCCTGATAAATGATGATTGAGACGAGATTCTGCATTGGGGTTGCTAACTCAACGGTAGAGTACTCCCTCTTGATATTGCTTGACTTCTTCTAGAAAGCTTGAAGTCGCCTCAACTCGAAACGCTACTACTTTGGATGCCGAACCATGCTCTTTTCGACTTAAGGCATCCGCTACCACGTTAGCTTTACCTGGGTGATATAAAATCTCACAGTCGTAGTCGCTCAACAATTCCATCCACCGCCGCTGCCTCATGTTTAACTCCTTCTGATTGAATAGGTGCTGGAGGCTCTTATGGTCGGTATAAATTTGACACTTAACTCCATATAAGTAATGCCTCCAGATCTTCCACGCGAATACCACAGCTGCCAGTTCCAGATCGTGCGTCGGATAATTTCTTTCATGCTCCTTCAATTACCGAGATGCGTAGGCTATTACCTTTCCCTCCTGCATCAACACACACCCCAAACCAAACTTTGAGGCATCGCTGTAAATTAGAAACCCCTCTGTACCTTTGGGTAATGACAGGATCGGTGCACTACTCAATCTCTTCTTCAATTCGTTGAACGCATCTTCCTGGGTTTCCTTCCATGCAAACTTAACATTTTTCCTTGTTAGAGCGGTCAATGGCGTGGCTATCTTCGAAAAGTCCTGAATGAACCTCCGATAGTAACCCGCCAAACCGAGGAAACTCCTTACTTCAGACGGCGACTTTGGCACCTCCCATTCCTTGATTGCTTTAACCTTCGCCGGATCCACTTTGATCCCATCTTCCGACACCACGTGCCCTAAGAACTGAACTTCCCTTAGCCAAAATTCGCACTTCGAGAATTTGGCATACAATTTCTCCCGCTTAAGTAACTCCAACACGACTCTCAGATAAACTTCATGGTCACTCATGGACTGTGAATAAATCAGTATGTCATCGATGAAAACAATGACACACTTGTCCAGGAAGGGACTACATACTCTATTCATCAAATCCATGAATGTTTCCGGTGCATTCGTCAGCCCAAAAGGCATAACTAGAAACTCGAAGTGTCCATACCTCGTGTGAAAGGCAGTCTTGGGTACATCCTCCTCTCTAATCTTTAGCTGATGATATCCCGAGCGCAGGTCTATCTTCGAGAAGTAACTTGCTCCTTGCAACTGATCAAAGAGATCATTAATCCTACGAAGCGGGTACTTATTCTTAACTGTCACTTTGTTGAGTTCCCGATAGTCTATGCACATTCTCATAGACCCATCCTTTTTCTTGACGAATAAAACTGGTGCTCCCCACGGCGACGAACTGGGAAGGATAAAACCTTTATCCAACAACTCCTTCAGTTACGTCATCATCTCCTTCATCTCGGTCGGAGCCAAACGATAAGGAGACCTCGCTATTGGTGCTGCTCCCGGCATCAAATCTATCATGAACTCCACTTGCCTATCCGGTGGCAGAGTGGTTAAGTCTTCCGGGAACACCTCCGAATACTCACACACTATCGGGACAGATTCTAATCCTTTCTTCTCTTTCTTAGCGTCTACTACATATGCTAAGAACCCCACACATCCTTTCACCAAACAACGCCTAGCCTTGATCATCGAGATTAAACATGACTTTCTATCCCGACGATCCCCATAAACTATGACTTCCTTCTGATCCGGCAAGGCTATACGGATTAGCTTCTTATTACTAACGATGCTGGCATCGTTAGACGCTAACCAATCCATCCCCACAATGACGTCAAATTCCCCCATACCCATTGGATATAATCGCAATGGGAAGGTATGACCGTCAATGTCTATACTACACCCATCATATACTTCTCCCACTAAGACTCGACTATCATCGGCTACTTCTACTTCGAACCCTTGACTAAGCTTCTTGGGTTACACTAGCAGTTTGTGCACAAAATTCGGTGACACAAACGAACGGTTTGCACCCGAATCGAACAATACTTTAGCAAAAATCGAGTCTATGGGAAAAGTACCTGTTACCACATCCGGCGTCTCAACCGCCTCTTCAGCTGTCATGTTAAAAGTCCTTGCTCTCGCCCGAGCTGGCTCCACCTTCTTCTTGATTCCTTTATCTCCAAACACCCCCGCATGTCCCTTCTTCAACTGAGGGCAATCAGTCCTGATATGATCAGGAGACCCATACTGGTAACACGACCTCGACCCGCGACAGTCACGAGCCATATGCCCCACCTTTCCACATTTGTAGCACCCTTCTCGTTCCATCATACATTCCCCTTTGTGAACCCTATTACACTTGCTACATGGTTTACCCTCAAACTTCGAATTACCCCGATGATCAGTTTTTGCCGATTTGAACGTCTTGGAATCACGGTTAGGCCCTTCCCATTTCCGTTTGTCTCCGCCTCTCTCGGAGGTCTGACGATTCCTTTCTTTCTCTCGCAACTCAGCTGCATTTACCGCCGCTTGAAATGTTGTTGGATCCTTGTTTGAGACAAACTCTCGAATGTTACCTCTTAACCCATAGATATAGCGTTCCACTCGCCTTTCTTCGTTAGGCACATAGATTTCAGCAAACCTGGATTTCTTGATGAACTTGGTTGTATATTCTCGAACAGTCATGTCTCTCTGTTCCAAGCTTAAAAATTCCTCCTCCAACCTTTTAATTGTCGCCAGCGGGCAAAACTGCGCCTTGAACCTTTTTACAAACTCAGTCCACGACATCTCCCTAGCTACCGCTGAACCCTGACCGTTGGACTCCACATCCCACCACATGACCGCCTCGTCTTTCAGCATAGCCAAGGCGTAAACAACCTTGTCCCCTTCCAAACACTTGCTGGTGTCGAAAGCTAGCTCCATTCCTTTTACCCATTTCATTGCTAGGATCGGGTCACATTCACTTTTGTAGGTAGGAGGTTTGCAAGCAGCAAACTCCTTGAAGCTACAACCTTTTCCACCCATCGATTTGGTCACTACTGCAGGAGTTGTCTGAGAGTGACTCCCTACCATAGTTACCGGTGAATCCACCACTTCAGTTGTTTCTTTGTTCCCACTCTTCTCCTTACTTGCCGACGTCTCATTGGATCGCTGCGTCAACAACGCGTTCAAGGTTTCTTGCAGCTTCCCCATCTCAGCCGCAAAGGTTTCTTGTGTGACAAACCCCTGCATTCGTCCCCCGCCACGATTTCTATTCTGCCTCCGACCCCTCACTAAGGCGGAACTTTCTTGATGAGAGGTTTCCAATTCAGTTCTCACATCAACACTTATTTCTCGTCGAACAACACCAGGTGTTTTCCCACCTCTAGCCCTCTTAGTTGGCTCATCAACTTGCGTGGTCGCTTTCTTTGTCGACTTCCCTTTGGGTCGTCCGCGACCCTTCCCCCGGTTAGCAGCTGCATGAGGAGGAGCAACAGGTCCATCCTCAACCACTTCATTAACAGGTGCCACCTCAACTGCTGGCACCGATCTGCTCCTAGTTACTCTTTCAGTCATAACTACAGATAAAAATACCAACAAAATTCCATTAAGGTAACCCCCAAATCAATAAAGCAAGTTAAGCACACACATGTACCTGTAAATTTATAATTACACTTGCTAGATGTAATTTTAAATTTACCTTACATGTTAGTCCTCACTACTCTATCACTCGATCTCCTACGGTCATCCTATAATCTCAGTTGTGATTTACTCTCTAAGTTTAAGTCTAAGCCCAACTGGTCGCCTAGATCCCTTAAACTATGGCTTTGATACCAACTATAACAACCCAACCAAAAATAGCAACTCATAAGATAAAATTCATAACGATAGAATAATAATCCATGCCATAACGGTCCCAAGCTTAAAATAAATAATTCAAGGTTTGTCATAACAACAACCTATACACAACTGAGATCAATGAATAACTAAAAGCTAGATGACGGTCTTCTATTCGCCCCCGCTAAACCTTCTCCTTGCCTTTAGCTGCACAGTCTAAATCACGACGGCCTGAAAAGATTTTTAATTTTGAAAGAGCGAGGGTTAGACCATAGGTCTAGTGAGTTCCCTCTAACAGTTCAGCAACAGAATATACCTTCCAGAATTTGAAACATCATTTAATAATGGCATTTAAATAAAACACGTTACGGACCACACGACCGTCCAAGACGATGTATCTAACTCGCGCTGCCTTAATGTTGGGACACATCCCCAACGACATAAACGGGCCACACTCCCCGGCACGAGTAGGCGGGCCACACTCCCCGACTTAGGTCACGTAACCCACAATTAATGTATGCATACATATAATCAACAACAATTTATAACACACTTGAACAGTTAATATAATCATGACATCATAATAAATCAAAGTTTAAAAGTCAACTTCACATGCTTTCATCATCAAATGGTTTAGTTTAGAAAAACTCACATGGCGTTCCTTAACTAAATGCTTCTCGTCTAGCTGTGCAGATCCGATTTAAACCTATAAAACGAGGCATTGCTCGGTGAATTTACAACATTTTCTTATCAAATAAATTCAACCTTAATACCCTCATCCCCAACTTCATCTATTCTAGATTGGACTCATCCGATAAATCTAATTTAAGACAAAATGCTCTAAGCTTAACTAATTATCCAACTTAAATAATTAATCAGATTGTGGGTCGGCTACCTAAACAAAGCCCAACACCACCACAGTTACTAACTGGCCCCAAACTCGGTCTGCACTTGGGCTTCGACCCAACTCTCTCAATATGTTGACCGGGAAAGAAAACCATCGACCGATACTAACATATGGTATTTGACCGATAATCACACATGGGATTCGACCGATAATCACACATGGGATTCGACCGATAAAACATATGGGATTCGACCGAGATCTCCCCTCATTCGACCGGTAAGGAGGTTCGACCGGAATCTCCCTTCATTCGACCGGTAACTAACAACGACCGGAACTCCTCACCTTCCTTCGACCGGTAAAAAGCACTCGACCGGTAAGGAGGTTCGACCGTAATCTCCCTTATCGGTCGACCGGCATGGCTATCGACCGAAACCCATAATCGACCAATAATCCAAAGATTGGTGTTTACTACTGCAGTTCTCACTCGATAGCAAAAATCGATTGCAAGATAATTTCCTTTCCCCAACACGTAATAAGTTGATTACCACAAGACTCCATTAAATATCGAGAAGACCGACATCGGCTCTTAAACAGCCCCATACCCAGAAGACTCAGACTCCTAATTCAAACTATTACCGAAATGAATAAACGATGATGTTAGCTGATATATTAACAGAAGATTTACCTCAATGAGAACCCAAAACTTCCACCCGGAGTCTGAAATCTTTCCTTCTATCTCTCGGTCTCTCGGTCTCTCGCTCTAAACTTTTCTCCAATTCTTCAAGACTAAGCCGCCCCCTCCTCACACACACAACCAAAACCCCTTAACTGCAGCTACACATTGGGCCTTTCCCTAATGGGCCCCTTCTACTTCTTACCCCAAATCTCTAAAAACTCATAATTAAAGCCCGGTTATTACAATATCCCTCCCTTCAAAAGAATTTTGTCCCCGGAATTCCTTCGTCGAACAAACTGGGGTACTGCTCCCTCATAACCGACTCTAGTTCCCAAGTCGCCTCTTGACCTCTGTGAAATTTCCACTGAACCTTTATCAAGGAAATTTCTTTGTTCCTCAACTTTTTCACCTTACGATCCAAAATCGCGATTGGCTCTTCAACAAAACTTATTCTTTCGTCTATTTGGACATCTTAAAACGGTATCACAACGTCACTTTCTGCTAAACACTTTTTCAGGTTGGATACATGGAAAACAGGGTGAACTCCTTGCAAATCCGCCGGTAGGTCCAACTTATAAGCTACCTCTCCCACACGCTTCGTTATCGGAAAAGGTCCTACATATCTTGGTCTCAACTTGCCCTTCTTGCCGAAGCGAACTACTCCCTTCCATGGTGAAACTTTTAGCATCACCACGTCTCCTACTTGAAATTCTATCGGCTTCCTTCGTTTATTTGCATACATTTTCTGGCGCTCCTGAGCCACCTTCAACCGTTCTCGAATCTGATTAACCTTGTCGGCTATCACTTGCACGATTTCCGGTCCTGCTAACTGCTTATCACCCACTTCATTCCAACATAAAGGAGTTCTACACTTTCGCCCATACAATGCTTCAAACGGAGCAGCTTGGATACTGGCGTGATAACTATTGTTATAAGAGAACTCTATCAGAGGTAAATGGGTCTCCCACGAACCCTTGAAATCGATCACACATGCTCGGAGCATGTCTTCTAACGTCTGGATAGTTCTTTCACTCTGCCCGTCTGTCTGAGGGTGATACGCGGTACTTAACTTAAGCTGAGATCCCAACTCTCTTTGAAAGCTTTTCCAAAACATTGACGTGAAACGAGCATCTCTATCTGACACAATTGAAGACGGTACTCCATGTCTGGATACGATTTCATCAATATACAATTTAGCTAACTTCTCTAACGGATATGTCTCCTTGATCGGTAGAAAGTGGGTAGATTTTGTGAGTCGATCCACTATCACCCAAATAGCATCGTTCCCCTTAGGTGATCGCGGAAATCCCGTCACGAAGTCCATTGTTATTTCATCCCACTTCCAAACCGGTATTTCCAACGACTGCAACTCCCCGTACGGTCTTTGATGCTCCGCTTTCACCTTCAAACACGTTAGACATCTCTCAACGAAATAAGCTATGTCTTTTTTCAAACCTGGCCACCAATAATTCTGCTTCAGATCTCGATACATCTTATTGGTTCCCGAATGAATTGAGTATCGCGATTTGTGAGCTTCTTCCAACACTCTCTTCCGAAGATCTCCCCGTTTCGGAATCCACACTCTTTGCTCGTAACATCTGACCCCACGACTGTCCATCGTTAACAAGTCGATGATTCCCACGATTCTTTCGCTTTTCAAATTTTCACTCGACATGGCTTGTCCAAGCCAAGGAACTTACGTCGAAGAGTCCTGATAAATGATGATTGAGACGAGATTCTGCATTGGGGTTGCTAACTCAACGGTAGAGTACTCCCTCTTGATATTGCTTGACTTCTTCTAGAAAGCTTGAAGTCGCCTCAACTCGAAACGCTACTACTTTGGATGCCGAACCATGCTCTTTTCGACTTAAGGCATCCGCTACCACGTTAGCTTTACCTGGGTGATATAAAATCTCACAGTCGTAGTCGCTCAACAATTCCATCCACCGCCGCTGCCTCATGTTTAACTCCTTCTGATTGAATAGGTGCTGGAGGCTCTTATGGTCGGTATAAATTTGACACTTAACTCCATATAAGTAATGCCTCCAGATCTTCCACGCGAATACCACAGCTGCCAGTTCCAGATCGTGCGTCGGATAATTTCTTTCATACTCCTTCAATTACCGAGATGCGTAGGCTATTACCTTTCCCTCCTGCATCAACACACACCCCAAACCAAACTTTGAGGCATCGCTGTAAATTAGAAACCCCTCTGTACCTTTGGGTAATGACAGGATCGATGCACTACTCAATCTCTTCTTCAATTCGTTGAACGCATCTTCCTGGGTTTCCTTCCATGCAAACTTAACATTTTTCCTTGTTAGAGCGGTCAATGGCGTGGCTATCTTCGAAAAGTCCTGAATGAACCTCCGATAGTAACCCGCCAAACCGAGGAAACTCCTTACTTCAGACGGCGACTTTGGCACCTCCCATTCCTTGATTGCTTTAACCTTCGCCGGATCCACTTTGATCCCATCTTCCGACACCACGTGCCCTAAGAACTGAACTTCCCTTAGCCAAAATTCGCACTTCGAGAATTTGGCATACAATTTCTCCCGCTTAAGTAACTCCAACACGACTCTCAGATAAACTTCATGGTCACTCATGGACTGTGAATAAATCAGTATGTCATCGATGAAAACAATGACACACTTGTCCAGGAAGGGACTACATACTCTATTCATCAAATCCATGAATGTTTCCGGTGCATTCGTCAGCCCAAAAGGCATAACTAGAAACTCGAAGTGTCCATACCTCGTGTGAAAGGCAGTCTTGGGTACATCCTCCTCTCTAATCTTTAGCTGATGATATCCCGAGCGCAGGTCTATCTTCGAGAAGTAACTTGCTCCTTGCAACTGATCAAAGAGATCATTAATCCTACGAAGCGGGTACTTATTCTTAACTGTCACTTTGTTGAGTTCCCGATAGTCTATGCACATTCTCATAGACCCATCCTTTTTCTTGACGAATAAAACTGGTGCTCCCCACGGCGACGAACTGGGAAGGATAAAACCTTTATCCAACAACTCCTTCAGTTACGTCATCATCTCCTTCATCTCGGTCGGAGCCAAACGATAAGGAGACCTCGCTATTGGTGCTGCTCCCGGCATCAAATCTATCATGAACTCCACTTGCCTATCCGGTGGCAGAGTGGTTAAGTCTTCCGGGAACACCTCCGAATACTCACACACTATCGGGACAGATTCTAATCCTTTCTTCTCTTTCTTAGCGTCTACTACATATGCTAAGAACCCCACACATCCTTTCACCAAACAACGCCTAGCCTTGATCATCGAGATTAAACATGACTTTCTATCCCGACGATCCCCATAAACTATGACTTCCTTCTGATCCGGCAAGGCTATACGGATTAGCTTCTTATTACTAACGATGCTGGCATCGTTAGACGCTAACCAATCCATCCCCACAATGACGTCAAATTCCCCCATACCCATTGGATATAATCGCAATGGGAAGGTATGACCGTCAATGTCTATACTACACCCATCATATACTTCTCCCACTAAGACTCGACTATCATCGGCTACTTCTACTTCGAACCCTTGACTAAGCTTCTTGGGTTACACTAGCAGTTTGTGCACAAAATTCGGTGACACAAACGAACGGTTTGCACCCGAATCGAACAATACTTTAGCAAAAATCGAGTCTATGGGAAAAGTACCTGTTACCACATCCGGCGTCTCAACCGCCTCTTCAGCTGTCATGTTAAAAGTCCTTGCTCTCGCCCGAGCTGGCTCCACCTTCTTCTTGATTCCTTTATCTCCAAACACCCCCGCATGTCCCTTCTTCAACTGAGGGCAATCAGTCCTGATATGATCAGGAGACCCATACTGGTAACACGACCTCGACCCGCGACAGTCACGAGCCATATGCCCCACCTTTCCACATTTGTAGCACCCTTCTCGTTCCATCATACATTCCCCTTTGTGAACCCTATTACACTTGCTACATGGTTTACCCTCAAACTTCGAATTACCCCGATGATCAGTTTTTGCCGATTTGAACGTCTTGGAATCACGGTTAGGCCCTTCCCATTTCCGTTTGTCTCCGCCTCTCTCGGAGGTCTGACGATTCCTTTCTTTCTCTCGCAACTCAGCTGCATTTACCGCCGCTTGAAATGTTGTTGGATCCTTGTTTGAGACAAACTCTCGAATGTTACCTCTTAACCCATAGATATAGCGTTCCACTCGCCTTTCTTCGTTAGGCACATAGATTTCAGCAAACCTGGATTTCTTGATGAACTTGGTTGTATATTCTCGAACAGTCATGTCTCTCTGTTCCAAGCTTAAAAATTCCTCCTCCAACCTTTTAATTGTCGCCAGCGGGCAAAACTGCGCCTTGAACCTTTTTACAAACTCAGTCCACGACATCTCCCTAGCTACCGCTGAACCCTGACCGTTGGACTCCACATCCCACCACATGACCGCCTCGTCTTTCAGCATAGCCAAGGCGTAAACAACCTTGTCCCCTTCCAAACACTTGCTGGTGTCGAAAGCTAGCTCCATTCCTTTTACCCATTTCATTGCTAGGATCGGGTCACATTCACTTTTGTAGGTAGGAGGTTTGCAAGCAGCAAACTCCTTGAAGCTACAACCTTTTCCACCCATCGATTTGGTCACTACTGCAGGAGTTGTCTGAGAGTGACTCCCTACCATAGTTACCGGTGAATCCACCACTTCAGTTGTTTCTTTGTTCCCACTCTTCTCCTTACTTGCCGACGTCTCATTGGATCGCTGCGTCAACAACGCGTTCAAGGTTTCTTGCAGCTTCCCCATCTCAGCCGCAAAGGTTTCTTGTGTGACAAACCCCTGCATTCGTCCCCCGCCACGATTTCTATTCTGCCTCCGACCCCTCACTAAGGCGGAACTTTCTTGATGAGAGGTTTCCAATTCAGTTCTCACATCAACACTTATTTCTCGTCGAACAACACCAGGTGTTTTCCCACCTCTAGCCCTCTTAGTTGGCTCATCAACTTGCGTGGTCGCTTTCTTTGTCGACTTCCCTTTGGGTCGTCCGCGACCCTTCCCCCGGTTAGCAGCTGCATGAGGAGGAGCAACAGGTCCATCCTCAACCACTTCATTAACAGGTGCCACCTCAACTGCTGGCACCGATCTGCTCCTAGTTACTCTTTCAGTCATAACTACAGATAAAAATACCAACAAAATTCCATTAAGGTAACCCCCAAATCAATAAAGCAAGTTAAGCACACACATGTACCTGTAAATTTATAATTACACTTGCTAGATGTAATTTTAAATTTACCTTACATGTTAGTCCTCACTACTCTATCACTCGATCTCCTACGGTCATCCTATAATCTCAGTTGTGATTTACTCTCTAAGTTTAAGTCTAAGCCCAACTGGTCGCCTAGATCCCTTAAACTATGGCTTTGATACCAACTATAACAACCCAACCAAAAATAGCAACTCATAAGATAAAATTCATAACGATAGAATAATAATCCATGCCATAACGGTCCCAAGCTTAAAATAAATAATTCAAGGTTTGTCATAACAACAACCTATACACAACTGAGATCAATGAATAACTAAAAGCTAGATGACGGTCTTCTATTCGCCCCCGCTAAACCTTCTCCTTGCCTTTAGCTGCACAGTCTAAATCACGACGGCCTGAAAAGATTTTTAATTTTGAAAGAGCGAGGGTTAGACCATAGGTCTAGTGAGTTCCCTCTAACAGTTCAGCAACAGAATATACCTTCCAGAATTTGAAACATCATTTAATAATGGCATTTAAATAAAACACGTTACGGACCACACGACCGTCCAAGACGATGTATCTAACTCGCGCTGCCTTAATGTTGGGACACATCCCCAACGACATAAACGGGCCACACTCCCCGGCACGAGTAGGCGGGCCACACTCCCCGACTTAGGTCACGTAACCCACAATTAATGTATGCATACATATAATCAACAACAATTTATAACACACTTGAACAGTTAATATAATCATGACATCATAATAAATCAAAGTTTAAAAGTCAACTTCACATGCTTTCATCATCAAATGGTTTAGTTTAGAAAAACTCACATGGCGTTCCTTAACTAAATGCTTCTCGTCTAGCTGTGCAGATCCGATTTAAACCTATAAAACGAGGCATTGCTCGGTGAATTTACAACATTTTCTTATCAAATAAATTCAACCTTAATACCCTCATCCCCAACTTCATCTATTCTAGATTGGACTCATCCGATAAATCTAATTTAAGACAAAATGCTCTAAGCTTAACTAATTATCCAACTTAAATAATTAATCAGATTGTGGGTCGGCTACCTAAACAAAGCCCAACACCACCACAGTTACTAACTGGCCCCAAACTCGGTCTGCACTTGGGCTTCGACCCAACTCTCTCAATATGTTGACCGGGAAAGAAAACCATCGACCGATACTAACATATGGTATTTGACCGATAATCACACATGGGATTCGACCGATAATCACACATGGGATTCGACCGATAAAACATATGGGATTCGACCGAGATCTCCCCTCATTCGACCGGTAAGGAGGTTCGACCGGAATCTCCCTTCATTCGACCGGTAACTAACAACGACCGGAACTCCTCACCTTCCTTCGACCGGTAAAAAGCACTCGACCGGTAAGGAGGTTCGACCGTAATCTCCCTTATCGGTCGACCGGCATGGCTATCGACCGAAACCCATAATCGACCAATAATCCAAAGATTGGTGTTTACTACTGCAGTTCTCACTCGATAGCAAAAATCGATTGCAAGATAATTTCCTTTCCCCAACACGTAATAAGTTGATTACCACAAGACTCCATTAAATATCGAGAAGACCGACATCGGCTCTTAAACAGCCCCATACCCAGAAGACTCAGACTCCTAATTCAAACTATTACCGAAATGAATAAACGATGATGTTAGCTGATATATTAACAGAAGATTTACCTCAATGAGAACCCAAAACTTCCACCCGGAGTCTGAAATCTTTCCTTCTCTCTCTCGGTCTCTCGGTCTCTCGCTCTAAACTTTTCTCCAATTCTTCAAGACTAAGCCGCCCCCTCCTCACACACACAACCAAAACCCCTTAACTGCAGCTACACATTGGGCCTTTCCCTAATGGGCCCCTTCTACTTCTTACCCCAAATCTCTAAAAACTCATAATTAAAGCCCGGTTATTACAATATCCCTCCCTTCAAAAGAATTTTGTCCCCGGAATTCCTTCGTCGAACAAACTGGGGTACTGCTCCCTCATAACCGACTCTAGTTCCCAAGTCGCCTCTTGACCTCTGTGAAATTTCCACTGAACCTTTATCAAGGAAATTTCTTTGTTCCTCAACTTTTTCACCTTACGATCCAAAATCGCGATTGGCTCTTCAACAAAACTTATTCTTTCGTCTATTTGGACATCTTAAAACGGTATCACAACGTCACTTTCTGCTAAACACTTTTTCAGGTTGGATACATGGAAAACAGGGTGAACTCCTTGCAAATCCGCCGGTAGGTCCAACTTATAAGCTACCTCTCCCACACGCTTCGTTATCGGAAAAGGTCCTACATATCTTGGTCTCAACTTGCCCTTCTTGCCGAAGCGAACTACTCCCTTCCATGGTGAAACTTTTAGCATCACCACGTCTCCTACTTGAAATTCTATCGGCTTCCTTCGTTTATTTGCATACATTTTCTGGCGCTCCTGAGCCACCTTCAACCGTTCTCGAATCTGATTAACCTTGTCGGCTATCACTTGCACGATTTCCGGTCCTGCTAACTGCTTATCACCCACTTCATTCCAACATAAAGGAGTTCTACACTTTCGCCCATACAATGCTTCAAACGGAGCAGCTTGGATACTGGCGTGATAACTATTGTTATAAGAGAACTCTATCAGAGGTAAATGGGTCTCCCACGAACCCTTGAAATCGATCACACATGCTCGGAGCATGTCTTCTAACGTCTGGATAGTTCTTTCACTCTGCCCGTCTGTCTGAGGGTGATACGCGGTACTTAACTTAAGCTGAGATCCCAACTCTCTTTGAAAGCTTTTCCAAAACATTGACGTGAAACGAGCATCTCTATCTGACACAATTGAAGACGGTACTCCATGTCTGGATACGATTTCATCAATATACAATTTAGCTAACTTCTCTAACGGATATGTCTCCTTGATCGGTAGAAAGTGGGTAGATTTTGTGAGTCGATCCACTATCACCCAAATAGCATCGTTCCCCTTAGGTGATCGCGGAAATCCCGTCACGAAGTCCATTGTTATTTCATCCCACTTCCAAACCGGTATTTCCAACGACTGCAACTCCCCGTACGGTCTTTGATGCTCCGCTTTCACCTTCAAACACGTTAGACATCTCTCAACGAAATAAGCTATGTCTTTTTTCAAACCTGGCCACCAATAATTCTGCTTCAGATCTCGATACATCTTATTGGTTCCCGAATGAATTGAGTATCGCGATTTGTGAGCTTCTTCCAACACTCTCTTCCGAAGATCTCCCCGTTTCGGAATCCACACTCTTTGCTCGTAACATCTGACCCCACGACTGTCCATCGTTAACAAGTCGATGATTCCCACGATTCTTTCGCTTTTCAAATTTTCACTCGACATGGCTTGTCCAAGCCAAGGAACTTACGTCGAAGAGTCCTGATAAATGATGATTGAGACGAGATTCTGCATTGGGGTTGCTAACTCAACGGTAGAGTACTCCCTCTTGATATTGCTTGACTTCTTCTAGAAAGCTTGAAGTCGCCTCAACTCGAAACGCTACTACTTTGGATGCCGAACCATGCTCTTTTCGACTTAAGGCATCCGCTACCACGTTAGCTTTACCTGGGTGATATAAAATCTCACAGTCGTAGTCGCTCAACAATTCCATCCACCGCCGCTGCCTCATGTTTAACTCCTTCTGATTGAATAGGTGCTGGAGGCTCTTATGGTCGGTATAAATTTGACACTTAACTCCATATAAGTAATGCCTCCAGATCTTCCACGCGAATACCACAGCTGCCAGTTCCAGATCGTGCGTCGGATAATTTCTTTCATGCTCCTTCAATTACCGAGATGCGTAGGCTATTACCTTTCCCTCCTGCATCAACACACACCCCAAACCAAACTTTGAGGCATCGCTGTAAATTAGAAACCCCTCTGTACCTTTGGGTAATGACAGGATCGGTGCACTACTCAATCTCTTCTTCAATTCGTTGAACGCATCTTCCTGGGTTTCCTTCCATGCAAACTTAACATTTTTCCTTGTTAGAGCGGTCAATGGCGTGGCTATCTTCGAAAAGTCCTGAATGAACCTCCGATAGTAACCCGCCAAACCGAGGAAACTCCTTACTTCAGACGGCGACTTTGGCACCTCCCATTCCTTGATTGCTTTAACCTTCGCCGGATCCACTTTGATCCCATCTTCCGACACCACGTGCCCTAAGAACTGAACTTCCCTTAGCCAAAATTCGCACTTCGAGAATTTGGCATACAATTTCTCCCGCTTAAGTAACTCCAACACGACTCTCAGATAAACTTCATGGTCACTCATGGACTGTGAATAAATCAGTATGTCATCGATGAAAACAATGACACACTTGTCCAGGAAGGGACTACATACTCTATTCATCAAATCCATGAATGTTTCCGGTGCATTCGTCAGCCCAAAAGGCATAACTAGAAACTCGAAGTGTCCATACCTCGTGTGAAAGGCAGTCTTGGGTACATCCTCCTCTCTAATCTTTAGCTGATGATATCCCGAGCGCAGGTCTATCTTCGAGAAGTAACTTGCTCCTTGCAACTGATCAAAGAGATCATTAATCCTACGAAGCGGGTACTTATTCTTAACTGTCACTTTGTTGAGTTCCCGATAGTCTATGCACATTCTCATAGACCCATCCTTTTTCTTGACGAATAAAACTGGTGCTCCCCACGGCGACGAACTGGGAAGGATAAAACCTTTATCCAACAACTCCTTCAGTTACGTCATCATCTCCTTCATCTCGGTCGGAGCCAAACGATAAGGAGACCTCGCTATTGGTGCTGCTCCCGGCATCAAATCTATCATGAACTCCACTTGCCTATCCGGTGGCAGAGTGGTTAAGTCTTCCGGGAACACCTCCGAATACTCACACACTATCGGGACAGATTCTAATCCTTTCTTCTCTTTCTTAGCGTCTACTACATATGCTAAGAACCCCACACATCCTTTCACCAAACAACGCCTAGCCTTGATCATCGAGATTAAACATGACTTTCTATCCCGACGATCCCCATAAACTATGACTTCCTTCTGATCCGGCAAGGCTATACGGATTAGCTTCTTATTACTAACGATGCTGGCATCGTTAGACGCTAACCAATCCATCCCCACAATGACGTCAAATTCCCCCATACCCATTGGATATAATCGCAATGGGAAGGTATGACCGTCAATGTCTATACTACACCCATCATATACTTCTCCCACTAAGACTCGACTATCATCGGCTACTTCTACTTCGAACCCTTGACTAAGCTTCTTGGGTTACACTAGCAGTTTGTGCACAAAATTCGGTGACACAAACGAACGGTTTGCACCCGAATCGAACAATACTTTAGCAAAAATCGAGTCTATGGGAAAAGTACCTGTTACCACATCCGGCGTCTCAACCGCCTCTTCAGCTGTCATGTTAAAAGTCCTTGCTCTCGCCCGAGCTGGCTCCACCTTCTTCTTGATTCCTTTATCTCCAAACACCCCCGCATGTCCCTTCTTCAACTGAGGGCAATCAGTCCTGATATGATCAGGAGACCCATACTGGTAACACGACCTCGACCCGCGACAGTCACGAGCCATATGCCCCACCTTTCCACATTTGTAGCACCCTTCTCGTTCCATCATACATTCCCCTTTGTGAACCCTATTACACTTGCTACATGGTTTACCCTCAAACTTCGAATTACCCCGATGATCAGTTTTTGCCGATTTGAACGTCTTGGAATCACGGTTAGGCCCTTCCCATTTCCGTTTGTCTCCGCCTCTCTCGGAGGTCTGACGATTCCTTTCTTTCTCTCGCAACTCAGCTGCATTTACCGCCGCTTGAAATGTTGTTGGATCCTTGTTTGAGACAAACTCTCGAATGTTACCTCTTAACCCATAGATATAGCGTTCCACTCGCCTTTCTTCGTTAGGCACATAGATTTCAGCAAACCTGGATTTCTTGATGAACTTGGTTGTATATTCTCGAACAGTCATGTCTCTCTGTTCCAAGCTTAAAAATTCCTCCTCCAACCTTTTAATTGTCGCCAGCGGGCAAAACTGCGCCTTGAACCTTTTTACAAACTCAGTCCACGACATCTCCCTAGCTACCGCTGAACCCTGACCGTTGGACTCCACATCCCACCACATGACCGCCTCGTCTTTCAGCATAGCCAAGGCGTAAACAACCTTGTCCCCTTCCAAACACTTGCTGGTGTCGAAAGCTAGCTCCATTCCTTTTACCCATTTCATTGCTAGGATCGGGTCACATTCACTTTTGTAGGTAGGAGGTTTGCAAGCAGCAAACTCCTTGAAGCTACAACCTTTTCCACCCATCGATTTGGTCACTACTGCAGGAGTTGTCTGAGAGTGACTCCCTACCATAGTTACCGGTGAATCCACCACTTCAGTTGTTTCTTTGTTCCCACTCTTCTCCTTACTTGCCGACGTCTCATTGGATCGCTGCGTCAACAACGCGTTCAAGGTTTCTTGCAGCTTCCCCATCTCAGCCGCAAAGGTTTCTTGTGTGACAAACCCCTGCATTCGTCCCCCGCCACGATTTCTATTCTGCCTCCGACCCCTCACTAAGGCGGAACTTTCTTGATGAGAGGTTTCCAATTCAGTTCTCACATCAACACTTATTTCTCGTCGAACAACACCAGGTGTTTTCCCACCTCTAGCCCTCTTAGTTGGCTCATCAACTTGCGTGGTCGCTTTCTTTGTCGACTTCCCTTTGGGTCGTCCGCGACCCTTCCCCCGGTTAGCAGCTGCATGAGGAGGAGCAACAGGTCCATCCTCAACCACTTCATTAACAGGTGCCACCTCAACTGCTGGCACCGATCTGCTCCTAGTTACTCTTTCAGTCATAACTACAGATAAAAATACCAACAAAATTCCATTAAGGTAACCCCCAAATCAATAAAGCAAGTTAAGCACACACATGTACCTGTAAATTTATAATTACACTTGCTAGATGTAATTTTAAATTTACCTTACATGTTAGTCCTCACTACTCTATCACTCGATCTCCTACGGTCATCCTATAATCTCAGTTGTGATTTACTCTCTAAGTTTAAGTCTAAGCCCAACTGGTCGCCTAGATCCCTTAAACTATGGCTTTGATACCAACTATAACAACCCAACCAAAAATAGCAACTCATAAGATAAAATTCATAACGATAGAATAATAATCCATGCCATAACGGTCCCAAGCTTAAAATAAATAATTCAAGGTTTGTCATAACAACAACCTATACACAACTGAGATCAATGAATAACTAAAAGCTAGATGACGGTCTTCTATTCGCCCCCGCTAAACCTTCTCCTTGCCTTTAGCTGCACAGTCTAAATCACGACGGCCTGAAAAGATTTTTAATTTTGAAAGAGCGAGGGTTAGACCATAGGTCTAGTGAGTTCCCTCTAACAGTTCAGCAACAGAATATACCTTCCAGAATTTGAAACATCATTTAATAATGGCATTTAAATAAAACACGTTACGGACCACACGACCGTCCAAGACGATGTATCTAACTCGCGCTGCCTTAATGTTGGGACACATCCCCAACGACATAAACGGGCCACACTCCCCGGCACGAGTAGGCGGGCCACACTCCCCGACTTAGGTCACGTAACCCACAATTAATGTATGCATACATATAATCAACAACAATTTATAACACACTTGAACAGTTAATATAATCATGACATCATAATAAATCAAAGTTTAAAAGTCAACTTCACATGCTTTCATCATCAAATGGTTTAGTTTAGAAAAACTCACATGGCGTTCCTTAACTAAATGCTTCTCGTCTAGCTGTGCAGATCCGATTTAAACCTATAAAACGAGGCATTGCTCGGTGAATTTACAACATTTTCTTATCAAATAAATTCAACCTTAATACCCTCATCCCCAACTTCATCTATTCTAGATTGGACTCATCCGATAAATCTAATTTAAGACAAAATGCTCTAAGCTTAACTAATTATCCAACTTAAATAATTAATCAGATTGTGGGTCGGCTACCTAAACAAAGCCCAACACCACCACAGTTACTAACTGGCCCCAAACTCGGTCTGCACTTGGGCTTCGACCCAACTCTCTCAATATGTTGACCGGGAAAGAAAACCATCGACCGATACTAACATATGGTATTTGACCGATAATCACACATGGGATTCGACCGATAAAACATATGGGATTCGACCGAGATCTCCCCTCATTCGACCGGTAAGGAGGTTCGACCGGAATCTCCCTTCATTCGACCGGTAACTAACAACGACCGGAACTCCTCACCTTCCTTCGACCGGTAAAGAGCACTCGACCGGTAAGGAGGTTCGACCGTAATCTCCCTTATCGGTCGACCGGCATGGCTATCGACCGAAACCCATAATCGACCAATAATCCAAAGATTGGTGTTTACTACTGCAGTTCTCACTCGATAGCAAAAATCGATTGCAAGATAATTTCCTTTCCCCAATACGTAATAAGTTGATTACCACAAGACTCCATTAAACATCGAGAAGACTGACATCGGCTCTTAAACAGCCCCATACCCAGAAGACCCAGACTCCTAATTCAAACTATTACCGAAATGAATAAACGATGAGGTTAGCTGATAGATTAACAGAAGATTTACCTCAATGAGAACCCAAAACTTCCACCCGGAGTCTGAAATCTTTCCTTCTCTCTCTCGGTCTCTCGCTCTAAACTTTTCTCCAATTCTTCAAGACTAAGTCGCCCCCTCCTCACACACACAACCAAAACCCCTTAACTGCAGCTACACATTGGGCCTTTCCCTAATGGGCCCCTTCTACTTCTTACCCCAAATCTCTAAAAACGCATAATTAAAGCCCGGTTATTACAATAATTAAGTACGTTAGGTAGTGAATCATCAATCTTGTTTTCAATTAGAGTGTTTATTATCTTTTAAAGATATTTTGGACATTTTTGTCAGACTCGACCATCGAGTTCTGAAGTTTTTTGGAATTTTAATTTATATTGTATTGTGCTCTTATACATAAAAAAGCCTATACTTTTTCTCTTATCTTAGCTAAGGAAGTCACTAGATAATTGATCTCGTTCATATTTGTAGCATTGAGGCTATCTTGGTTGGAGATAAGAAAATAGGGATCAAGATGTTTCGCGTCGCATCGTGCTCGGGTATGTAACTAGTATATATATACTATACTATATTATAAAGCACGGATAAAAAACTCTTAAATACAAATTATTAGGCACAAGGTACCATCATTTTATGCAAGATTTTAAAATTCTCTTAATTTACAAGTATCAAAACGCAAGATACATATTACTACTGCAGACTTTTAACACTCACCAATTTGGTATTTGCAGAGCTTCCTTAATTTTATGTAGACATTTGTTTTAATTATATTATTAAATATGTAATTGGTTATTTTTTCTAGATGTCATTAAAATATATAAGATAATCATTGAATTCTAACAAAATATTTATTTATTTTTATATAAAAAACATCATATTATTAAGTCTAAATTAAAGAAATTTATAAAAGAACATTATCATTTTCTTAAAACTATCCAAAATCGTACTATAAATTGATAAAAAAATAAAATGAAACATTAAAATCGTGATGTATGTCGTTGCATTGTGAGCACGCATGGATGTGTGCATATGTAGTTGTTTGTGTTTGCATGAGTATTTGTTGAAAAGAAAGAGTACCGACATTTTCTCAATCGTAACCATATTCATGGATGGATGGCCCCGACACATTTATATAACATAAAACAGGGTGGCTGGCTGCCATTTCCCAAATCTCTCTCTCTTTTCTCTCTCTCAAGACTCCATTCATGGTTTCCAAAAATATAGTCTGGGGGATGAGATCATCATATTCAATGAGGTTATAGAAACATTCTGCACCTTCTTCCCTCCATTGCGTCCTGCCATTTTTTTGTCGCTGGTCGGTAATAATTTCTTCATTTCTCCTTTCAATTCATTCTGTCTACGTTAATTTTCTGCAAATTAAACATCATGTTAGCTTTACTTGTTAATTAGGGTTTCTTCTTCGTAATCTGCTTCTTTGATTGAGTTTGGATGAATCTGTATGTTTGTTATGTGCAATTCACGATTCGGAATCATATAAAATTGATTTTAACTGAATTACGATGATGTATGTTGCTCGATGAATCTACGGTACTCGAATTGCGATGAGGTTTCGGATTCAAGCATCATCGTCTGCATGTATTTAGCTAGCCGATATAATTTAGAAAAAAACAATGTATAATTTAACATTTGTTGGAGAAAACCACTAATTAATGGTGTTTTCACGTGATGTTTTCAATATTAGTGGAATATATGATTGGTTTATATGTCGATTTGTTGATTGATCACGATTTCACCTCAGGTTTATGAGAATTCGAAATAGTTTGTAACGATTTGCAGCTATATATGTACATTGAAGGGGTTATATACTTTATGCTATGAATCATTTGTTGAAATTCATACAAATAGACTCCGATATGTGTTTGCTAAAATGTGTAGGCATTTGAGAAGGGCGTTAAGATTCGGCACTGCTAACAAACATTCATAACTGCAATCATGAGTGAGTCCGGACCTGAACGCCCCGTTCGACCCAGTACGTGCTTTCATGAATGCTTTCCTTTTTTGCTATATGTTTGATTCCAGGATTTATTCAAGTCCAACCACATGGAAAATGCAATGTGAACCTGGATTTTTCATCAAAATGAACACAGAATATATAGCCTTCTAAAACATGATGCATTCATTGTAAGATGTGTATTTATTACGCTTTACAAATAGAATAACTTCCTTTTAGCTGAAAATAGGTTAATTCAAGAACAACTCAATTTCCATTTACAACGAATGGATTTCGTTCAACTTATTTGTATTTATCTGAACCAAACTAAATCTAGTTGGAACTTCTTGAGACTCATGTACAAGGAAAGATCATAATAGCAGCCTGTTTCACTCATGGAAGTTTTTGAACAGGTTTGGAAAAAATCGACTCGGATAACTTTGAGGAGGACAAGAAGGCTAGGCGTAACTCTCTTAAGCAGAGGGCAATCAATGCCTCAAACAAGTTTAGAACCTCTTTCAGCAAGAAGAGCAGGAGGAACAGTAAAGTCATGTCGGTTGTGGTTGAGGATGAACATGATGCTGAGGATTTGAAGGCGGTCGAAGCTTTACGTCAAGCTTTGATTGCGGAAGACCTACTACCAGAAAAGCATGATGACTACCACATGTTGTTACGGTCCGTAACTTCTCTGAAGTCCCTTGCAATCATTTTTGGTGTCAATTGCTTTCTATATGAATTAATTATCAACTGTATGTAAACATTTTTGCTAACTGTAAATTGGTCATAGAGTTGAGAATTTCATTACAATCAAAATGGTTTCAATTGGAAAAATGACACTGATTGGGTGACCTAAACTTTACAAAAAATGATCATCTCAACTTTTGGCATGATGACACAGGTTTTTGAAGGCCAGGGGATATGATCTTGAGAAGAGCAAGAAAATGTGGACTGATATGATCAATTGGAGGAAGGATTATGGGGCAGATACCATCATGGAGGTATTTGTGGACATATACATATTAATCAGTCTTACATTGAAATGGGTCTATGCTACATAGTTATTATCTAGCTTTGTTTTTGTTTATAAAATTCATCACTTTGCATTTATATATCCATTCAGGATTTTGATTTCAAGGAAAAAGAAGTCGTCCTCCAATACTATCCTCAAGGACACCATGGGGTTGATAAGGATGGAAGACCAGTGTACATTGAGAGACTGGGTCTGGTCGATGCTACCAAGCTCATGCAAGCCACAACCCTCGAGCGATATATCAAGTACCACGTCATGGAGTTTGAAAGGACCTTTATTGATAAGTTCCCAGCCTGTTCAATTCAGGCTAAAAGGCACGTTGATCAAAGTACCACCATTCTTGATGTACAAGGAGTGGTCAGTGAGTTAATCTTTACAAATTACAGTAACCTCTTCTTACACTAGGTGTATCCATTCAGTTCTAAATCATTTCATTATGGAACCACTTAGTAGTTTTTTGGTTTACATCTTCTTAATGCAAAATCTGGAATCACTTACACTGTTTCCTAATGTATGACAACTCGTTCGGCAACTAAAGTTACCAAAATGGCAAAAACTTGCATTGAAGTGTATATGTTGATTAGGGAGTTTGTAGTCACTTTGAATTCTTCCATATCAGATAATCTATCAAATAAATACATGGTTTTTGACTCCAGGGCTTGAAAAGCATGAACAAATCGGCTAGGGAGCTTATCCAGTCTCTCCAGAACATTGATGGTAACAACTATCCTGAGGTACTTATCTTCTAGCAACTCAGATTATTGTTATGGATATTTCTTCGTATTCCTCTTTGCACCGAAAAAGTAAAGAAAAATTATGTCCCTTGTAGACTCTCTGCCGCATGTACATCATCAACGCCGGCTCTGGTTTTAGGCTTTTGTGGAACACAGTTAAATCCTTCCTTGACCCAAAGACTACAGCTAAGATTAATGTAAGCCCACACCATCTTCTTGGCCTAGAAGAAAGTTTATGATTTTGTTAATATAATCCTGTTAACAATTGGCTCCTTTGCCTTAGGTTTTGGGCAACAAATTCCAAAGCAAGCTCCTGGAAATCATTGATGCCAGGTACTTATACCAAATATGTCAAAGACACTAAATGATGGTGTTCAAAAACCCACCTTCACTTCTATTTATTTCCATATCCTCTATCCGTGGGCAGTGAACTCCCGGACTTTTTGGGTGGTACCTGCACATGTTCTGATAAAGGCGGTTGCATGCGCTCTGATAAGGGTCCATGGCAAGATCCAGATATCATGAAGGTAATATTCTATTACTAATGTATTTCTCCCCTTCTGAATCTTGTATTTATCTCAGGTCAAGCTAAAAATCTAATGCTAATTTGGTGTGTCAGATGGTCCGCAATGGTGAACACAAATGCTCAGCAAGAACCATCCCAGATGAGAAAACTATTTCTGAGGATCAGTCTGCTAACAAGGTATTCTCTCTCAGGAACATGTTGGTCTTTCCAAAACTAGAATAATAGTTACTCCCTTCGTCCCAAATAAGTGTCTACGTCTCTATTTTAGTTTGTCCTACAATAAGTGTCCACTTTCCAACTTTACCCTTAATTATGGGACAGATAAATTCATTACTTCCTCTATTATTAAAGGTAAACTTGTCATTTAGTTGATTAAAAAGTATAATAATTACACTTTTTCATTGTGAACCATATTTTGGGACGAAGGGAGTATCTCCCAACTAGAGTGCCTGCTATTTTTTCCTTTGGTAGATTGTTAACATGAGTAGTTCTTTCAAGGCGGATGATGAATCTCCTGGAATGCAGAGGGAGCACATCAAGCATCCTCAACTTTCCCCGGTTCACGAAGAAGTAAGTTACCTCCTTCACTCTTATTGTAAAAGATATCTTTCTTTGTTGCACTTCAGTTTTGAGGAAGAACACGACTACACAAGCCTTGAGCGCCAACTCAACCAACAAATAAAGGCTAGGCCTCAGGGCTCCCACATAGGTAAACAATTTGAGTCTCCTTAGGATTTGCGTGCCTGTCAGCGTCCCCATGGGATTAGTCGAGGTGTGCATAAGCTGGTCTGGACAACCACGGTTACCCAAAAACAGACTGTATTCACAAATAGAAAGTCATGTTGTAGAGCATTTCTTCGGTACCATTCTTCCGTCTTCTATGCATTACTCCAAAGATCAGCATTCTGCTTATTGTAGTTTACGTTTTGAAGCATCATGTGCTGTTCTATTTTGCATGGTACAAAATTTTACAACATTCATTGTTATACGTGTGTAGACTGGTATCTATAGAAACTTGATTAAATACTTGACCGAGAAAAAGAAAGTGTGAAGTTTAATCCAAGGATCTGAATCATGCATTTACCCTTGTTTCAATTAAAGTAGTGTTAGGGATCATTATGATAATTTACTACAGTTTTATAAATGCAAGGACCCAACCTCCCAAACAACTATCAAACCAGACTTGCCTTCTTTTCCTGCAAATCCTTACTTAAAAAGGATACTGTTTAAACCATTCTATTCATGCCCTTGTCATAAGAATTTTTATATTTCATGACATTTACCATTTTGGCGTATCTTCATTTATCGTCTCGAGTGCTTCTTTTTCTCACACTTGTTGCAAGTTGGGGGTATACACGGAAAAAACCATTCTAGTCCTTCGGGTAGAGGGCGGGTCTATGGACATCTCCCCTCTCCACCCACCCCCCAAAAAAAAAACAAAAGAAAAAAAAATCCACCTCCGAGTGGGATTTACCGGCCACATTTGGTTTTGGTACATTTACCATTTGTGTGTTATGGCTTCTAATTAGATTTTATCTTTTTTAAAAGGATTCGCAGGCTACCACAAACAAAAGCATCCCAAGCGCAAATGAACCCAGAGGCTACACACCTCCGGTCCAAAAGAATGTTGATGCAAGTTATGCTAAACCAGTGCAGAAGGTTCCCCTTCCACAAGGTACAAAATTTACAGCCATCATTCTTACACTAACAAAGTTTACAACCACCTTTATGTGACCTGTCTTTTCCTTGTTTGATTAACCGATTTCCCTCGTATTTGTCCATGATGCATTTTTTGTTAACTTACTCGTTGCTTCTTTGCACATACACTCAAATGTAGCCCACTTGCTTCATTTGCGTACATCTTACTCCCCGGACTCCACCTTTGCACGGGATTTACTGGATTAGTTTGGTTTGGTTTATTCTTACAGATATAATAAGTTCCTTATACTTATAACGCTAGAGAGTACTTATCATCACAACGGTGATATAATAAGCACCTGAAACACTTATAGTTTGATTTTATTCAACACAGATTATTACAACGTGAATGATGCTTACAAGGCAGCTGGGGATGGGCTAGGCAACCACATATTTACGGGTATGATGACTTTTATGATGGGAGTTATGACGATGGTGCGTATGACCCGTAACATGCCTAAAAAGCTCACAGAAATCAACCACTACTCTTCTAATGTGATTTATGAAGAGCCAATGAGACAAAGGCACGAAGCTTATCAGTTGCAAGCGCCTGGCATCTCGACGGCCGAGTATCTCTCGATGATGAAACGTTTGGGGGACTTGGAGGAGAAAGTCATAATTCTCACCAACAAACCAGTGGAGATGCCCCCTGAGAAAGAGGAGATGCTTAATAACGCTTTGAAGCGCATCGAGTCTTTGGAGATTGAGCTTTCTGCAACCAAGAAGGTACTTTATAAACTCACACACATGCATGCTACCAGTTCCTAACTAAGTAACAAGATTAACCTTAGCAAAAGGATCCTTCCCGCACATCAACTAGACACTGACCATCATACCTATATATATATATATATATGTGTATATATACAAAGGTGGGTTCATACGAGAACAATATCTATTTAAGAAAACACGAGAACGACGGAGTACATACAAAATCATATATGATTCACGTACAAAATCATATATGATTGCAGGCGACTTAAGCCGCGGCCAAAGTCGTCCGCGTCCATTTTTTTGGCCGTTAATGCCGAATCATATATATGATTTTGCACATGATTTGTTGTTTTATTGTTTTCTTAAATAGTTAGCGTTCTCGCTTGAACCTTCCTCTCTTTCTCTCTCTCTCTCTCTATATATATATAGGAATCTCTCATATCTCTATAAGGGCTCTCAAATGGAAAATGATCCCTGCCCAATTTAGTATCAAGGATGTTGGAGTCTCACACGGACCATCAAACATTTATATGTAAGAACCTCCCCTCTCTTTATAACTCTACAAGGGTTCTTTTTAGAGAGAGATTCAAAGGGGTTCAACATCTCGTAATGTGGTATTAGAGTTGGGGGCTAGCACCACATAGGGACTTAGACACACCCTTTTAACCTCTGTTTGAGAGCACTTGTTGGAGTTCTACATCGGTTAGACACATATACAGAGGGAGGAATGAGAACATGGTCAAAATAAGAATATACGAAAATAGCTGAATTACATGTGATTTTGCACTGAAGTCACATACGATTATAGAACACGGTCAACGTAGAGGTGAGTAAGCGATTTTGCCAAGTCACGGCCAAAGTCGCGTGATCACATGCAATATTCTACGTGATTTTAGTGTAAAATCTTATATGATTTGGCTGTTATCGGGTTCTCTTATTTAATCACTTATATAGTTTGAACCCGTCTCTCTCTCTCTCTCTCTCTCTATATATATATATATATATATATGTGTGTGTGTATATATGTGTGTGTAATCAAATGAGAACCCAATATATCGCGAGAACTTTTACTTTAAGATGATGTTTCACATTATCTTTTTCCATTCAAGACTACTATTTAATATGGCTTAGATGAAGAAGAAGAAGAAAAAAGTCATATGTCATGCAATAATTCTCATATATAATTTTACAAGTATTATTATCTTATTAGAGAGAGATGGAAAGGGGGCAGTTGGAATGTTAACAAAATGGGTGTTGTTTTTGTTGGTGTGATGCAGTCTCTAGAGGATTCACATGCACAACAACAAGAGTTTGCAGCTTACCTTGAAAAGAAGAAGAAAAAGAAGAACATTTTTGGTTTCTAAAGTAGCAAGAAAGAAAGAAAGCACAAGCAAGCAAGCAAGCGAAGAAGAAGAAGAAGAGGAGATTGGTAATGTAGAAGGAAGGAAAGGAAGGAAGGAAGGTGAGAATCGTGTAAATGGCGGCAATGTTGATGATATTTTGCTCCCTCTAAAATCTAAATGCTGGCTAACAACATTTTGCTTTGTGAATAAAAACCCGATTCAAAACTTGTGTGTGTGTTGTACCATTTTTTTCTTTTATAAATCCTGTCGTCGTCTATGCATTTACTTGAACACTTTTAAACTTAGGACTAAGGCCCTTTCTTTTTCTAATATCTCAACTCAAAGGCAGCTTGTTATAATCATTGTTCTAAAAAACTCGCCGCACAACCGCCATGGCGCGCCATGACACCAAGGCTTGTGTGTCACGCCACGTTAAGCCCATGGCACGCCATGGCCTAATACGCAGTTATCGTAATGAGATATTTGATTTTTCTTTATGTTTTTAATGTATTATTTGCAAGTTTTTAACATATAACCTAATTTAACTTGCTTATTACTATTGACTCATTGAATAACACTACAAAACATACGTTTTTATATATAATATTATATATGAATTATAAATTTGACGCCATAAGTCACGCCTTGAAAACGTCATGGCTTCGCCATGGCTCCTAAGGCTTGAGGCTTGGCCTCGCCGCCACGCCACGCCTCACGCCACGCCAGTTAGAACCGTGGTTATAATCACATATGAATACCCACTTGTCTTTTCTTTTTTGTCAGCTGAAACAAAGAAGTGTATGTTAGTATTGCATCTCCAAGCATCCATTTTAATTTTTTTTTGGTCATATTATTGTAAACTTAGCAAATTAAGAGCTATCATAAAATCAACAATTGTAATGACTAGTAAGAACCTCCTTTTGTAGGTTGCATTTATTATTTCAACATCAATAATATAGGATAAAAATCAAAAAAATTAATAATAATAAAAAAAAACTAACAAAATGTCGGTTCAAACAAAAAACTCAATGTAAAAACCAAGATTCTTGTACAAAGCTCTTAAAAGGTGGGTGGCTTATAAATTCTCTCTCCAATAATGGTATAAGTCACTACACTATTTGTTTTTGTTTATAAGAACGTTCATTGGAGATGCTTTAGTCGTTTAATAAATGTTGGTATTCTATGTTATTTTTGCAACAATGATGATTACTTTACAACAACAAAAAATAATTGAAGGTAAATTTCATAGAGTGTTCCCAGCAAATCATTCAGGAATTCCTAGGTAATGTGTACTTAAAATATACTAATAACAAAATAATGACACATTGCAAAAATCCAAGAGAAGAGAATTTGTCAATTGTTATCATCATCTTTTTAATATTAGGAAGGTGAGTTATTTAGCATGAGCTGATATGTAAAACAACTAAAACACACATAAAAGTTGGTAATGAAAGAAATTCCAAGATGAGACCAAATTTCAGAAGAAGGTTGATGAAGTTGAGAGAGCATGTAGTATAAACGTGACACGATGCTCGGTAACCATTCAATCAAACAAACAAACAAATCACATAAAATTTTCATATCTGTCGTCTCAAACGAATAAACCTCACATACACACGCACACGCATATAGTAGTAACAAATACACTAGTAACGAAACAGCTGCACTTATCCTCTGTGTATTACACATCTTCTTTCACCAGCAATATTTCTTCTTCTTCTGCAAACACATGTATTTATTAACCAACAGACATTTATACAAGAAGCAACACATATCCTACTAACAAGAAGCAACTTACCTTGAATTTTTTCTCCTCTTGACTGTCGATATAAGCAAGCAACTCTTCTTGCCTCATCAAAGCTTCATGAAGTGCCTGCACAAAAAAACAAGCATTCAAACAACAATGGAGACCTGGATATATATATATATATATATATATATATATATATATAGAGAGAGAGAGAGAGAGAGAGAGATTCATATACAAACCCTCTAATTAGTACAAACCAATCTCAACCGCCCACCAAGTCTAATGAATATTTGGTTTCATAAATATGTCAATTGTTTCCAGATCTAAAGCGTTTGACCAATAATGAATGAACTCTGATCATATCCATAAATATCCATATCATAATAAATAAACTCTTCTCATTTCCATAAATATTTCATTTTGATTGGTTTGTATGGTTTAAACTAATTAGAGGGTTTTGTATTTGAAACTCCCTATATAGATATAGAGGGAATATCAAAAGAAGAGAGGATCGTGAAAAAACACGTAAATTTGGGCTGTTTCAACAACACAAGGGTCCATGGGGGCAGGCGTATGCAATCTGCTTACAGCGTTTATGGCCTCCCATGCATTTTCCAAAGTTGTTTCCATAACTTAAAACGCAGTAAGAAGTAACATTTTTCTACACCCCTTCCCTTTCCGAATAGAGATTGTTTTGTGATATTTTCATGCATTGAATAAAGGACCCCCGGCTTTGCAAAGGTCGGGGACAGAAGTAGTGCAGCATATCCTTTGCTGACAAATGACATACGGTTATACAAAATCCTTCATGGGCCAACAAATCAGGTATAATACCTGTTATCCTATGATAATCTTTTATCAGTTTTCAACCAATTAGAATCATTACAATATTTATAACTCTAGTCGTCACCAATATGGTGAACAACATCCTCCCGTTATGTGGAAGCAGTAGAAAAAGAAGAGAAGTTAACTTATATTGTATTATGGACTTCATTTATCACATCGAGTTGTAGGAACCATAATCTATTCACATCTGAGTGATAGAATCTATCAGCCCTTTACAACCAAACCAAACGAACCCAGTATGTCCCACCTGAAGGTGGGGTCTAGAGAGGGTAAGATGTCCACCTCTACCCCAAAGAGTAGAGTAGTTGTTTCCGTGAAGATCCCAGCTTGTGAAAAGTGTACCAAGGAGAGAGTCGTATATGATAAGGTTTTGGAAAGTAGGCTAACAGTAACCAATAACATACGAATAAAAGCAGGTACAAGACAAGCAAAACAATTTCTGGAAGCTACAGCAATAAAAAAAGGAAGTTGGCATGTGTGTTTACCTTTTTGGTAGCAATGAGTTCTGCTTCTAAGGCATCAACACGGCAAACAGCAGCATTTAGCAATTCCTCTTTCTCATAAGGCATCTCAGATGGCTTTGCTTTGAGTGTGTCAACCTTATCTTCAAGTTCACCTAGTCTTTTCAAAACAGAAGAAACAAGTTCTGCCTCCACAAACGAAGGAGTTGGGGACAGAGCGTGAAGTTCTTCCGTGGGTGAGGCGGCCAAGGACAAGTTTGGAGTGTTTTGGGCATCCTCAGATGAGATGTAAGGAAGCTTTTTAGTCACACGATTCACCACCGAATGGAAGAGTGTGAACAAGGTAACGAAGAAGGCCATAACAAAAGCAAAGACTCTAGCATAAAGTCTTTCTGGTGCCTTCTGAGCAGCAGATTCAAGAGGAATCCCTGTATCGATAAGTAGAATCAATTAATTTTCACACATTAGGCATCAAATTCACAATTTTCGCATAATTGAGGTCGAGTTCCATTTCTTTTAAAAGTTGGTCTCTTTAGGCAACCTTGGACATCTACAGAAAAATAGTAGTACAGCGGTCTTGAAGTAAGAAAAATCACATCCCTAACCTCTCGGAACAGAAGGCTTTGGCATTGATGCTTGCTTCTTCAATACAGAATCAACAGCCTTGTCAACCATGGGAACATACTCGTCATATCCAGAAAATTGACAGGCATAACTTGTAGCTCCAGTTACCTTAGCCTATATACCACACCAAAAAACTTTAAGTTAGTCGTCAAAAGAATAATATATACAAAAAAAATAATATGCACTTGGAATTTGGAACCAACTGAATTGGAAACCAAATAGGGTATTGGCAGTTTTCAGACATCATAAAGGAAGGAATTTTGTAACTTTAGTTAATGCTATGCTAGATAAAAGGATAATGCAGAACAAAAGATAAGAATTTAAATTTCAAGGTTTCCAAGCCAACATGACTCATTTCTCTCAATTTCCTCTTTTAAATTTTATGTTATTTTATTGGGTGAGATTATAGTTCTACTCCATCCATACCATACCATGAAAATCGCAAAGTTTGATATGACACTATTCTAGAAGTGTTTGACAATTAGTCAAATGTCTTGTATATTGACAAAATTAGGGAATCTTATGACCAGCATCAATTTTCATGATCATGACAGTGGCTGATATGCAACTTAAACTCAGAAATTGCCAAAGAAAGAAATGTTGGCGAATACTTTAGGTTTGATTCAGTTGTTCTTTTAACAAGGATGAAAAAGTGATCACAAAGGGAAAAAAAAATAACACTCACTTCTTCACGAACTGGAGTCAACCTAAGATGGGAATAATTCATTATTGCTTTGGGGGAAGCAATATCTTCTGCTTCTGAACCTGACTCAGCAGTGGATGTATCACTGCTTCTTAGCTGCACAGAAGAATAACAAAATAGAGTTTTCAACAATTGCTGGGGAGAGACAGTGCAGCCACAGCAAAGCAGAGAACGACAGTTCAAAGAGCCTAACCATGGGTAACTGAGGCTTAGCATATGCAACAATTTTCCCCTCACTGTTTAGAACTTTAACCACCTGTCTGGCACGTCGTGCTTCACTATTAAGAGCCAACTGCATAACAAAGTCCCAGAACAAGTCTCAGTCACATAAAAAATAAGAAAAACTAAACTTCAATTATGCGAGTATACAAGCTTAGAGCTCCATAAGAACCTTCAAGATTTCAGGATTCTTCCATGGCCCTTTATCAGACAGAAGACAACCCCCAAGATCTGCACAGGTACAGGTGCCACCCAGGAATTCTGGCAATTCACTGCACAGCTCTCCAAAATTTTCAGACAGAGTTCCGTTATAAGTAAAGGTGATATCTTTCATCAGACATCGCTATGTTCGCTATATTGCAGTATAATGGGCAATATCTCACACACATATACATGCAAGGTGCAATAGTATTTGGGGCATCCTACATGATAAATAGTTCTATGGGATGAGACCTTCCCACACAGCATGCAGGAGGCTCTGGATCGACCACAGGAGGTTTGTGCAAGGGAAAACCTCTTAATCCCTATTCATTTGGATGCCTCAAATACCATTTCCCACAAAATATGTTCATGTGTAGACATATACAAATGCATACATATAATATGCATGCATTTTCCATGTACATTATGTTCATTAAAAGGAACATAAAAAAAAAGTTCTGTTATATGGTAGATAGCAAACATACAGATAATGAGTTACCTGGTATCAATAATCTCAAGCAATTTATTCTGGTACTTGTTTCCAAGAACCTGAGAGATCCAAAACAGAAGAACAATGATTAACATAAACATACTTCTTAACAAGCGTATGAAGTAAACATGCAATTCCTGTAAACAATATGCAAGGATACTGTATCAACATACATGAATCTTTGAAGTTGTTTTGGGATCCAGAAATGACTTTACAGTATTCCAAAGCAATCTAAAACCAGGTCCCGCATTGATTATAAACATTTGATGGAGTGTCTGTAGAAATTCGTCATACCAAAACGTTAGCTAAAAACTGTAATAATACATGGAGTATGATGCAATTGATTAGTTAAGAATTCATCTTACTTCAGGGTAATTGTCGCCGTCAATTTTCTGGAGCCGCATGATGAGCTCCCGAGCACTTTTGGTGAAGTTTTTCAATCCCTGGAATATTACAAAATGTTGATTAGTCCACACCATGTCATCATATAACTGGCTACCATTTCAAGATACAGATTTGCACAAAGGTAGCATACCACGCCTTGAACATCCAAAATTGTTGTGCTCGAGTCTATGTGCTTTTTTGCAGCGATTGAACAAGCAGGAAACTTAAAAGCGAAGCTTTTTTCAAACTCGCGCACATGATACTTTATGTACCGATCCATGGTTGTAACTTGCATTAGTTTGTTAGGATCAACTTTTCCTAATCTTTCAATGTAGATAGGCCTTCCCTCTTTGTCTACTCCATGATTACCATGGGGGTAATACTTCAAAACATCTTCCAACTCTTTAAATTCAAATTCCTGATAAGATTTGAGTAAAAGAGAACATAAAATTAGATAGTAGATGGGAGCCAAGGATGGCACGCCAAATTATGCATATAATTTAGTGTCATGGACATATTACAGAAAACAAAGCAAGCTTATCAGCCATGTTCCAGGAACTAATCACCTCAATGATTGCGTCAGCACCGAATTCCTTTCTCCAATGGATCATATCAGCCCACATATGCTTTGCTTTCTCGATATCAAGTTTCCTTGCTTTCAGAAACCTAAAGACACGTAGAACATCAATCTTAAACTTGGACAGATTGCAAAACAAGTGAGGTTGTATACTAATGCAGCCTAGCAGTCAGTATATTAATATATCTAAACTGATATCATACTCGACTACAATAATAATGGTTCACCTTAGATGAGACAAATTTGTGTGAAGAACTTACAGCCTACAGGAGCCTGTCAGTAAATATAAGTATCAAAAAGAGCAGCGTCTATCACAATAGAAAGGACAAGAAACTAGCTGTATTTGCCTCCATATGGTAGAACTACTGATTGTATAATTGGACAGCTATTGTTGTTATACTAAAAAGCATCATGATAATACTGGTAATGTGAGCCAGTAAACTCTGAGAAACTCAAAGCTTTCTTGGAATCATTATAACAAGCCTCGACTGTTATTTCCTTGTGTTTTCTGTTCCCATTACAAATTTTGTAGAATGTACCTATTGTAAGATCAGTTTAACCAACCATGATATCTAGAATCAATTTCTATGATTTACTTCACAGGTGTTATGGCCAAGCCACACCAGAGAAATTAACATGTGCAGCAAGGGGTCAATGAATTATGAACTAACTTTCCTATCATGCAGCTTAACCAAATAATTTATGACAAATGGCTGCATCCAGTTCTGATCAATATTCTTTTATAAAACATTAAAACTGAAATCGAAAAGCCAGGAACTAGAGTACCTCAACATCATATGATAATCATCAAGCTTTTCTGGTAGCAATTCATCCAAAATTAGTGCTTGGCGAAATGCATCAACAGCCCGTAGTTCCTCAGCATCTCGAATATCCTCAATAGAAACAGAACTGACTCGACCATCGCTCTTTCTCCTACTGCTCTTTTTCTTGAGTGAATGTTTGAACTTGCTAGATGCATTAAGTGCTTTCTTTTTCAACGAACTTATTCTTGTCCTCCTCTCATCCTCTGAGTTTTCAAAATCAGACCTCCGTTCTCTTCTGTCTGATCTTTCATCATTACCTGATGACCCCTCAAAGCCTATGAAGTAGCTAAAGCGTAAGAATGTATCTCTGGCACCTCAGTGTCAATGACAGACATCTTTTGAGATATTAAGCAATGGTGGCATATGAACTCAGATAGTGGAACCAGATGAATGATTGTACACAATAAGCCAAATCAGTCCTATACACAACTTGACATTTCATCCATGGCTTAAACAATTGACTAGCATAAGTTACGTTGTAGATAACAATGAAAATATAGGGCAGAGAATTTTCCTAACTAGCAAAGCAACAGTAAAACATCTATTGTGATTTGGATCCTATCTCAAATGTAGTATAGGCACCAAAAAGTGAAAAATCTAAGTATATACCCTAGTCCAACTATTAGTGCGGCCTTACGTCCAATAATAGCGCATACACTGATACACTATCATCTGAACTGCACCTAAAGCAGCAAAAATTAAAAATCACAATCCTCCAAAGAAACTAAAGGTTGACCAAAATCTTGGGTTTTCAAACATGAAAAGACAGAGGAGAGAAATCCCAAGTCATGTCAACATGAACATCAAATTATACAAAGATAATACAAGACCTAAACCATATCCCATGCCCCTGAGCTCAATTACAAGTCAACAACCCTAATTAAGTAACATCACCTGGCGGAGCACAAAACACAACTCATACTCACAAAGTAATTGAAGTAATTCAAGTAATTTCCAAAAAAGTTGCAAAACCTAATTTTCGCAAAACCTAAATTTTCATCCACAAAAACCTAACACAATTTCGAGTCAATCAAACGCAATTTCGGATCAAGATAAGCAATTCAAATTCCGAAAGCATCAAAAGCAACAGCCTTAAACAGACGAATTATACACTTACAAGGCCTCGCAAATCGATCGAGTGGTCCAGACATCGCCTCACAATTACCAACAAATCACTCAAGAGCTAAAAAAACACCGCCTCTCCTTCACGATCAATCGCAGAACAAGAGCTGCATTGCCATCAAAACGCCCAAAATCAAAGCTAAATCCAACAAACCTCATAAAATCACAGTAGTAGCTAGTTAGTTTACCTACAAACAAAATCGTACTTAATCTTCACAAATCACGAGGCCAATCAAGCAGCAATGAATGCAAATCGGCCGATGATGATGATCTAAACCTTCACGGATTGGATACAGATGGCATTCATGGCGAATCAGATTTAATAATTTCAGTATAAAATTGGGGAAAAAATATCGCCAGGCGTAACGACGGCGATGAGAGAGAAAAAGAGGAAGAGAGAGAGAGAGAATAAGGGTTTTGTTAGTTGAAGATAGATAGAGAGGGGGGGTGGTGGGACCAAAGTTTTGTGCTTTTAGGGTAAGAGGATGCCACGTGGCGGGGATAGGTGAAAGAAGGTTAGTTTTTGCCGTCGGTGGGATGGAATAAGTGTGCACCCACAAGTGAGATTAGTGGTTTTACTGTGTTTTTTTTTTTTTACTGTTTCTGGTAGGACCGTTTGGTGATGATTCGGTCACAAGGCGGTGACATTCGGTTGTACGGTCAACGATGGAGTACGTGATTGAAGCACGTGGGATTTAGAGTCGACGCCTTGGAATGGTGATTCTTTGCCATTAAAGCATAAAAAATTAAATACGTTACGTTTTAGTTGTAATAAATGATTCAACATAAGTTTTTAAAAGGGAAATTGACCGAAATGGGCCAAACTCGGGGTGGGATTGGGCTCCTAGCCATCCCTCTCCCCGGTTTACCCAAATGTCCCAAATGACGCAAATTACGCCCAAGGGCGCAAATGGAGACCAGGGCGCAAATTGCGCCCTAGGTCTCCATTTGCGCCTTGGTCTCCATTTGCGCCCCTGGGTCTTCTTTTATACTGTGAATCGGCCGACATACGAAACCCCACCCACCATTTTTAATTCATCGATCCATTCCAAAGAACGCCGGAGACCAGTCGTTTTCCAGCCCCACACCGACTATTTCTGCCATTTTTTATTCTATTTGGGACCACAAATGGAGGTTAGTGACTTCTCTTCTAACTTTTCTACCTATTTTTAACTGATTTTTTGTATATTTTTTGTTGTATATTTTTGTTGATAATTTTTGTATATTGGTTGAATGATAATTGTTTGTTGTATATTTTTATTGATATTTTGTTATATATTTTCTAGGAATAATATAACAATTTTCTGTTTTGAAAATATAAAATTGGTATATCATTGTTGTTGTATATTTTATTATGTAGAGAAAAAAAGAAAGTTAATATTAAAAAGTTGTTAACTGAAAATATTAATTATAGTACAAAAAATTGTCATCCAAAAAAGTTATGTGTTGCCAAATTTTGATAAATTGTATATTTTTCTTGATAATTTGTTGTTGTTATTTTTGTTGATAAGTTGTTATTTTTGTTGATAAGTTGTTGTATATTTTGGATGACAATTTTTTGTATTTTTTTGTGTTGATCGATTTTGTTGTTATGTATTTGTATGGTTTTAAATGGTTGTAGTTATCATTTTTGGAGTGGATGATAATCTTTTTTTCCGTATATTATCATTTTATATTTAGGGTTATAATTTTTGTGTCATAATTCTAAATTTAATGTAGTTATTAATATAGTTTACACAAATTATAGAATATTTTACAATAGAATCTGACACTTTAGGTCCCTTAACTTTAGAGTCTGACACTTTAGGTCCCTTAACTTTAGAATCTGACACTTTAGGTCCATTAACTTTAGAATCTGACACTTTAGGTCCCTTTACAATAGAATCTGACACTTTAGGTCCCTTAACTTTAGAGTCTGACACTTTAGGTCCCTTAACTTTAGAATCTGACACTTTAGGTCCATTAACTTTAGAATCTGACACTTTAGGTCCCTTTACTTTAGAATCTGACACTTTAGGTCCCTTAACTTTAGAGTCTGACACTTTAGGTCCCTTAACTTTAGAGTCTGACACTTTAGGTCCCTTAACTTTAGAATCTGACACTTTAGGTCCCTTTACTTTAGAATCTGACACTTTAGGTCCCTTAACTTTAGAATCTGACACTTTAGGTCCCTTTACTTTAGAATCTGACACTTTAGGTCCCTTAACTTTAGAATTTGACACTTCAGGTCCCTTTACTTTAGAATCTGACACTTCAGGTCCCTTAACTTTAGAATCTGACACTTCAGGTCCCTTAACTTTAGAATCTGACACTTCAGGTCCCTTAACTTTAGAATCTGACACTTCAGGTCCCTTAACTTTAGAATCTGACACTTCAGGTCCCTTAACTTTAGAATCTGACACTTCAGGTCCCTTAACTTTAGAATCTGACACTTCAGGTCCCTTTACTTTAGAATCTGACACTTTATGTCGCTAAAGATAAGTATTATATCATTATTATGCAGGGAACAAATTTCTATAATGCAAAGTTGAACCTGAAGAGTAAGATAGGGGTGGTGGATTTGATTCGCCAAAAAATGAACCCCACACGATTAGCACTATTCAGAGAGACATGTTTCGGTCATTGGTTGGATCTGACCGATACAACTGCCGACCCTATCTTGGTGCACATATTTTTACAGACCCAGGTATTCCCGCCAAACCTACGGGATGATGAGATGTTATTCGAGGTTGGTGGCCACCGTCTTCGTTTCGGCCGTGAGGAGTTCTGTCTCATCACAGCACTTCGTTTCGGACCAGACCTGAAGATGCATAAGAATAGGTCCACTGGTTTTGTTAGACGGGTGTTCCCACGAGGCACGCTGACGGTGCGGAACATCCAGGAATTATTCAATCTGATCGGTACTGATGACGAGGGGCGGGCGCATATCGATGACGATTCTGCCGTCCGTATTTGTCTCATGATGATTGTTGAGCTGTTCTTTCACGGTCATCAGTTGACCAAGCAGCTTCCCGATCATCTACTTCGGGCCATTGATGATTTGAGCGTCTTCAATCGGTTTCCCTGGAGATCCCATATTTGGGCCCACACCTACAAGCAGATGAATGCAGCGATCCGGAAACGACCGGAGCATAGATATAGGATGTCGTTATCTGGTTTTTTATATGCATTCAAGGTTAGTAAGTTGATATCAAATTAATACTTTTACAATCTACATGAATTCCGTATTTCTACAAAATATTTACTACTATCTTGGTATTCTAATTCACAGATATGGATCTTAGAGACCTTTCCCATGGCCAGCACGTTTTATATTTTGACCACCAGGATGCCACGTGTTGTTCGTTGGGATAGGTCTTCGATCGGTATTGTTAGCAATTCTGCCTTTGCTCTCCTAGATGTATCGACGGTAAGTCACATTGACTACAACGGAAAAAAATTGTATTACATGAGGCCCTCGTGTGGATTTCTAACATGATTATTTTTCAATATATTAGCCCGAGCGTTTCCCACGTGAACGGCTTGAGCCTACACCGTGGGAGGAGATCCAGGAATGGTATATCCTGAGCGATCGTTGGTTTAGTAGTGTCGAGGGGCGTCGACCGTCGAAGAGGTCGAGAGTTATGCAGGCTGTTGACGCGGGTGAGAAGTCATTCTAAGTTATCCGATATTTATAATTTTTTATAACGAGAAGTCGTTCTAGTGTTTATGATATTTATAATAATGTTGTTAATTTTTTGTATAGACGGAGGATCCGAGTCAGAGGGAGACGACCAACCTGATCATGACACGGGCCCCCCGTCCCATGCAGGCATCAGCAGGGCACACGAGGCCACCTCGGTCGAGGAGCCACCATTTCATGCTGGGCATAGTCCATCCTTTCACCGTGAGCATAGTCCAGCAGGCCACTATCAGCATAGTCCACATGTTGACCCCTATGCTGACCGGTGGGCTGAGGTTACGAGGTGGAAGGATGATTTCTATGACTATCGGACTTCTCATCGCACAGAGCATGATGATCTTGAGAGACGCCTTGCCGATAAATGGGCAACTGAACGCTCAGAGCGTGAAGCTACTGAGAGACGCCTTGCTGAGCTGGAGAGGCTTACTAGCCAGTTTAGCTCTTTCCAGGTAAGTTTTTAACTTAATTTATTGGACATGGTTATGGTTTTAATTTTTATCTTTTGGTACTTTATGTGATTTGTTATGCTTGATGACAGATTCCAGGCCAGCAGCAGGGTGGACAGCCCTCCCAGCCCGCCAACACGCAGCACGGGTTTGGATCTTCGATCTTCGGAGGCCCGTCCCAGTACACAGATAATGTTAGTCACTTCAATCTTTATGTTGTGTCATTATTTGTTTTCAATAAGACATAAAAACAATGGCTTAGATTAATATGCAGAGTTCATCATCCTTCCTTGATGAAATATTCGGACCTTCGTCGTTCGTTACACCGACCCACCACATGGCACATGTAAGTTATTTAATATGGTGGGTACTTTGATTTTTACATTCAAAATATAAACTGAATAACCTCAAACTTATATTACAGGGCACAGGGGCATCGTTCCAGGAGTTTAGCGGTCAGTCCACTGGCCAGTATACACAGGGCCAGTATATGCAGCCTGTAAGTTAGGAGATTCGTTTGTTACATTTGATATTTATTTGTTATAGGAAACTTGTGAGGACCCAACTTATTTTTCAGGGCACATTTGGGTCGTTGCTCCATGAGACCGGACCGACTACGGTGGGTTCAGGTATGACGGGGTTTGTTGGGGCGTTGTTCCAGGATACGCCACAGGCCAGTACATCCGTCGGCCTCTCGACCTCGACGCACTTTCGGCCTCAGGTGTCCCAGGACATTCAGGTTGCACCGCCGACGGATGTACACCAAAGGCCGATGCGGCAGAAGATTCCTGGGAAACAATTGCGCCCTCCTTACACCGGTTTGCCTCCTACTACAGACCCACCTGTCCAGCGCCGCGTATCAAAGATGCCTGTTGGTCGTAAGACCGCTGCTGCTGCTACTGCTGCTACTGCTACCGCTGCTACTGTCGCTGCCACCACCAGTTCTGATACGAGCTCTTACACTTCATCCGCTATTTCCGCAAAATGGCATAGGAATGAATTGCCGGAGTATTATCTTAGGTGCATACCCACCCATCCTGTGGATAGGGACTGGTGGGGCTTGTTACTCGGGTTGAAGGGCTCAGGGTGGCTCGAAGCTGATGTTAGTATAACACGTCTTTTTAGTTTCTATATCATAATTTCTATTTATATATCTAACATCTTTTTCTTTAAATAGCACATCGACGGATGGGTTAGGTTCATCCGTGAGAGTCGTTCGACCAATGCAGGGTGGACGGTGATGACGTCCGAGTTCATGCATTACCTGGTCGCTGGTGGTGGTCCGACTTCCGTCTACAAAACGCTGAAGGCTCCGGACTATGTACCATGGTGGTCTGTTCGGCATGTATGAATTTCACTTTAAATATACTTGTTATTTCTAACTACGTATAGTTTAATGTTATTTACTGTTGGTTTTTTTTAACAAATATTTCAGGTGTTCATTCCGATTTGCATCGACCTGAAACATTGGGTGGTTGGCGACTTCAACCTAGCGCTCATGGAGATGACCGTATATGATAGCTATAGGAGTGATTCATATAAGGACAACTTCAGAAAATTGATGGCCACGTTCGCCAACAGTCTACATCAACTTTTTACCCTTGCTGAGTGCACAACACTTGCAGAGCGCAGCCAGGAGTTCACTTGGGGATACGCAGATGATGTACCGCAGCAACAGGGTTCATTGGGCGATTGTGGTCCTTTGGCATGTATGTTTCTGACATGTTTGGCGAACAACGAGGTCCCAACACCAATGGAGGATGAGGCGTTACGAGCGCTAACCTGGAGGGTTCGGATGGCTGATGTATTTTGGTCCATGATACAGACAGATCGACTTGTATGATTCATTTTAGTAGCGTGTATATTTAGCGTGTATATAGTTTTATGATAAATTTATTTATTAAAAATTTAGTCGTTTAGTTTAATTAAAAGATCATTTCATTACAATGCACGTATTTAATAACATAGAACGGATACATGTAATATGACCTAAACAACCAACCATATGGTCATTTAAACAGACACTTGTTTCGAAGTAGTTTAAACATATAAATGCGTCAAACCATATAAAGTACATCTATCAACTAGCAACGAAGAAATAACCAAATTACAAACCCAACAACACAAGCATTAAATTAAACAAAGTGATAGAAAGTACGGAAAATCCAAATACGCAAACAACATCTAAGGATAAAGTGCTTTACATTGATCAATCCAATTTTGTTTATGGGCAACCTGCTCTTGCAGTACTGCAAAATCTTGCATAATCTTGCTTACTTGACCGTTGTCGTGGCGAATACGGTCTTCTTTGTCTTTTATCTCCCGCTTCAACCTTTTTATCTCCTCCTTGTCAGCGTCGATCCTTCTCAAGTGGCCATCTTTCTTGGCCATCATTTCCTTCCACTCATCGGTTAGTTGTTCGATCTCCGCTTCACTTTTCTCTATCGCCTTTTTTAGTCGGGAGGGCATTATTTGTGAAGAAGGTGGGTTTGAGGATGATGCATTTCCAGCCATGTGTTTGGTCAAGTAGAAGACTAGTACGCTATGAATGGTGTATGTATGGTGTGAACTATAACGTTGGTATAAACCAAGTATTTATAGCCAAATTCTAAGTACAAACCCTAGATAGGGTTAATCGGGGCTTGCTACGTGCAAAAGGGACGCAATTTGCGCCCTAGGGCGCAATTTGCGCCCTAGGACGCAATTTGCGCCCATAGGCTTTTCTGGAGAATCTTGCAGGGGAATCGTTTTAGGCTATGTAGGGTCAAATGGAACGCTTTGCAGGGGAATCCTGGCGGGCTCTTGCAGGGGAATCCTGTCAGGCTGTGCAGGGGAATCCTGGCAGGCTTTGCAGATGAGTAGTGGTGCGCAATTTGCGCCATAGGGCGCAATTTGCGCCCTTAGACGCAATTTGCGCCCATACGCTTGGAATATAAATAGATTCTATGGTGAAGTAGTAATTCACAACTTGCTATCTATCATCTCTGCCCTCCACACCGATTACAACCATTCTCTACGTTTTCATAAGTTAATGGCTGGAGGTTCACGCGGTAGGGGAAAAAGGTCAGCAAATGGGGCTGGCACGTCACGCTCCGTCGACATCGAACAATTAAATGATGGAGCTTCAAGGATTGACTGGAATCCACCAGAGACAACAGAAGAGTGGGCGCAGTATGGTATATCTGCTTACGATGAACCGATCACGCCTCAGGAGTGGGAGCAGTTTAATAATGCACGAGAAGCATACTACACTGCTCATGGGGGAAAAACCCCACCTACGTATCAACCTAACCAGGGGACTGGCCTACCAATGTCTCAGGTACTGCCTGACAGGTTGAAAAGGTCATGTGATGAGGCCGATGCGGAGATACGAAGTCTAGGCAGGACGTGGCTACAAAACATGGAACTTCAGAAGGAGAAAGAGACAATTATTGCAGAGAAGAAGGAGTTCCTAGAGATGATGAAGCGCGATGTTAGGGAGAAGCAAAAGGAGATTAGAAAGTTAGAAGATGAACTGGTAGACATCAAAGAAAAATACACCGGCATGGAGGATCAGATGAAGGCAAAGGCTAGCTGGAACAGGAGGATCCGAGACATCTACCCGTAGTAGGTTTCTCAAACGGTGGTTGTTGTATGGATGCAATTCATCTATTTTATTTGGTTTCAATAAAATATTGGTTTAATGCTTTAATGGGTACTTTAGTTTAGTAAATAACACAAGACAACTTAACAACCACACTAAGGTAAATAAAATCAACACTAAACATAAACATAATATCACTTAGAATACAAGCGGTAGTCGTTACATGGGTTACTCGTTTAGATCGACGTTTAAATCAAAAGTACCATGTCTCAAACTTTCATAATTCTCTTCGGTTGTTACTGGTTGAGTTTGTCGACTACCAGATGCCCTTTGAGTTTGTCGACTACCGGATGCTCTTTGACGGCTGACATTTACCGGTGCAGGAGATGGACAGTTTGCTCGAGTGTGTCCTGGTTGTCCACACCGAGAACATCTCCTCTGGATGGGATCCTCACCCTGAGATGAGATACGGTCATGGTTACTCGGTCGACCAGCCCGTCTTATTACGACCGGTGGTCTAACGGTCATAAGCGGGTGGTCTGGAACTACCCATGTTTCCCCTGGACCGACTGGATGTATGAGCTCTGCGTAAGTTTGTCTGAAATTATCTGACGCGTAGTAGCCAGTCGCTAGATAGGAGACATCTGTACACCGTTGATTTCTTGCGACGGCGATTGCATGGCCGCATGGTATTCCTGAGAGCTGCCATTTCCTGCACGAGCAAAGTCGATTATTGAAGTCAACTTCTGCATCCCTAAACCCATCGCGGACTTCCCAGTAACCTCGGCCAATCTCATGTACAGTCCACGTTGCAGACTTGTGCATTCTCTTCTCAATTTTGGCCTCCGCCCAAGGCGTGAGACGATTCGCCATTTCCTCTGCGATAACACATATTTGTTACGTTAGTATTGCAAAGATAAAAACATAAAATTCAAACAGTCATAAATCCAAGGATGATAACCTCCATTTCTTCGACGAATCGAATACCATTCTTGTTGAAAACATCGGAAATAATCCATAAGGGCCACAATAGGCAGGCTCCGTGCAAAACGAGACAATGCATTCACCGACTCGGCACTGTTCGATGTCATTATGTTGTAACGCATTCCTGGGAAATGGGCCCTTGACCATTTCTCCGGTCCAACCTGGTCCATAAGCGGAGCTCCAAGAGGTAATGCAGCTCGTAGACCCGTCATGTTCAGTTCAAACTCCTCCAACGTATATGCTTTACACGTCCTCCAAAATAACTTCTTCCTGTATCTGACCCTGCTGTCCCTGGTTTTTACGTTCATCATTAGATGGCGACAACAAAGTGCATGATGGGCGCCCGGGTACACTGTATTAATTGCTTGGTGAATTGAAGCAGCCCTGTCGGATACAAAAACCAACCCCTCGGGTTCCCCGATACAACGCTTCAGCATGGTTAAGAACCAAGTCCACACATTCCCACTTTCAGACCTACCAACTCCGAAACCGATAGGCACAATATGGTTATTTGCGTCCATAGCAACGGCTAAGAACATTGTGCCTAAGTAAGTACCCTTCAAATGAGCAGCATCGATGATAATGACCGGACGAAGGTGTGTGGTAAACGACCGAATCTGGATATTTAAGGAATTTTTATATTATGACATTATTCAATTTACAAGTTAAATAAACCATATAGTGACGCGAAAGTTACCCAAATACAACGTACCGCACAACCGAGGGCAGCGAAACACATCTCAAAACGTCCTCGAGCGTCTGTCCTTATTGAGGTAACGGTACCAGGATTACGGAGCTCCAGGTTATAGACAAAGCAGGGGAGTCGGGTAAACGATTCTTCAGGGGTACCACGCACCATCGTCAGTGCATAAGCTTTTGCGCGCCAGGCTTGCCAGTAAGAAATATCTATTTTCAAATCCGATCTTACGTCGTTGACAATGTCGGATCCACGGTATGTCCTACTGGTATCCTTCACTTTAGGGTAAATAAAATTACCCAATACTCTACTATTTGCTTGATGGTGGTTGGGATGCAGCTGCGTCCTCGAGCAAGTGTGTACATCATCCAATATACGAACATGAAACATATTGGTATTTTCGACAGAGGTCGCATAGATACGCCAAGAACATCCGGCTTGCCTACATCTTGCATCGTATCTCGTTTTATTTGAACGGTGAACTCCAAACTCAAAACCTTCTTCAAGAAATTTCAAACCGAGTGCGAGTGTAAGATCGTCTTTGGCCGGGAATACTTGACCCAAACTTACTCTTCCACTACGGTGATAACGTGGGGGTTGGTTGGGTGTGATGATTGGGGCCGCTGATGAAAGTGGAGGGGGCATATCAAAGAAATCATCTATACCACCGTATGATTTGATAGGACTACTTTCTGGTTTATCGTCGTCTTCATCGGTATCAACATCAGATAAATCCAAGTGGAAAACATGAGACTCCTCATCATGTCTATAAACTTCGTCGTCGTCATCTTCTTCCTGTTCTTCTTCTTCTCTTTCTTCTTGTTGTGTTTCAGGAACAACATCTGGGGTATCATCAGATTCATCAACACCGCCTCCGGTGTTCGAAGTACCACCGAGATCGCTTCCACCGGACATCGATGAATCGACAAACACACAGAGTGTTGGTGGATTATTTTCACCGTCAATAAATTGAATGAAAGACGAAACATCGTCAGAGTTGCATAACTCATAAAGGGCACCATCATATTTATATGATATTCTAATCCTACCAAGAGCAGGATCGATAAGAAATTTTTTGTGAATACAACTAACCAACCTCCGACGCGTAATGTTTGAAGCCACCTTCACGCGGGTTATCGGTTGATCAGTAACATACTCCCACCCGTTATCCGTCTGTTGCCATGAACCACCGCTTAAAAGATGTAGCTTCACTTTATCCTCTCCAGAAGTCATATTTTTAAAAAATACACACAGAAAAGGAAGAAACACAAGGAAACAATTGTATGAAATTGTGGATGAAAAGTCTGATTTACATCTTCAATGGTTGCTGGATTTATAGCAATAATTTAGGGAATCAAATTTGTACGATCACAGAGAAATAATTCATCTGCTAAAGTTGATTTGATATCACAACTTTTTGAAAAATACAGTACATATCAACTTGAAAAATCAGCTTAAAAACGTTAAAAAATAACAATCCATCCAAAATATAAGGAGAAACCCTAATTAGGGTAAACATCAGCTTGACACGTGTCCAGGGGCGCAAATGGAGACCAGGGCGCAAATGGAGACCTAGGGCACAATTTGCGCCCTAGGTCTCCATTTGCGCCCTGGTCTCCATTTGCGCCCTTGGGCGCCATTTGCGTCGTTTGGGACATTTGGGTAAACCGGGGAGAGGGATGGCTAGGAGCCCAATCCCACCCCGAGTTTGGCCCATTTCGGTCAATTTCCCTTTTTAAAATTGTTTCAAATTAATCTTTTTTATTTTACATATTTTTCATGTAAAATAGTTAAGAAACTGTTTGGTTGGATTTCTATTAAAGAGTTGTTCCGATACTCCATAATGAGTGGTATAGCATGTGTGACTTATTCGGTATGCCATACATTATTGTTCGAAAAGGTTGCGTTTGGTACATGAGATATGACAGAACAGGACGAGACAAGACTCACTTGTCCCACGTTTGGCACGACATGGGACAAGAACAAGAACTGGATAAAGTGGGAAAAAATGGGACAAAAAGGGTCTTTTCTTGTTCCACCAAAACAGGTGGAACAATATGGGACAAAAGTGAGACAAAAACTAAAAATTACTGATATACCGTTATTTGATATATAATTCTAATATGATATTAGTCTTAAGGGTCACCACTACCCATCGTCGCCACCACCACCATCGGCGGCCACCAGTAACCACCGCCAACCACCGTTGGCCACCTCTACCTATTCCTCCACTGTAACAACCTCCTCCACCACCTCCACAACCATCGAACATCGCTACCACCACTACCATCATCGACCACCTGCACTAACACCGATCACCACCACCCATGGCCACCACCACCATCGACGACCACCGGTAGCCACCGCCAACCATCGTCGACCACTTCCACCTCTTCCCCCCACTACAACTTCCTCAACCACCTCCACAACCACCGCCCATCGCCACCTTCACCAATCACCACAAACCATTGCTGCCACCACCACCGATGCTCACCGCCAACCACCGTCGACCACCTCCGCCTCTTCCTCCACTTCAACATCCTCTTTTACCACTGTCCACTGCCACCACCACTATCATCGTTGACCACTTATACCTCCGCCACATTAATCACAACTACCTCCTGCACCACTACTATCTTTCACGTTCTTCACCAATCACTTATCGCCTTTATCTTTATCTGTCGCTGCAATCATGCATCTATCAATTCATAAAGATCTTCCAAGTTTCATCAAATATTATATTTTCTTTGTACGAATCGGATATTTTCGAACTACCATAAATTATTTTAGATTATTTATTCAAATTTCATGCAATTGTTTTTGTATATATTTATATGTATGAAAATTGTGTAAAAAAATAAAAATGATTTTTAATTAAATAATTTAAAGATATACTTTAATTGTGTCATTTATAACTATTATATGGCATTTAAAATCATCAAACAACTTTTAGGGAAACTTGTCCAGTCTTGTTCTATCCAGTCCTAGTCGTACCAAACACAAGACAGACATTTGTCCTCTCCTAGCCTCTTGTCCTGTCCAGTCCTGTCCCGTCCAATCATGTCTGCGTACCAAACACTACCAAATGGGTTTGTTCACTCAACTCAATTGGTAGTCATATTCACTCAACTAGACCCGACAAAAACTGACCCGACATGCTAACCCGACATGAACTCAACACGAAATAAACGGGGTTGGGTAATACATTTCAACCCGGTTAAGTAAACGGGTTGACCCGACCCGAAAATTAAACGAGTAAGGTTAAGGTAAAAAAATTCAACTCGAAAATGACCCGAATAACCCGTTTATATATATATATATATATATATATATATATATATATATATATTATAAGTTTTCTTTTTAATGTTCTGGATTTTTATTGTTTTATATTTGGTTAAATTTTATAAGTTTGAACTATAAAATTTGGATTTCTAATGCTTTCATTTGAATTTTGGATTTGTACTTTTTTGTGAATTTTTAATTTTTAATTTTTAGATTAATAAATGTTAATCGGGTTAGGCGGGTCGTGTCGGGTTAGGGTCGGGATTTTCTGACCCGTTTATAAAACGGGCAGGGTTCGGGTTAGGCATTTTAAACCCGTTTAACTTTGAACACGACACGTTTGCCAGGTCTACACTCAAACCTCCTCTTTCCATTCCTGCCCTTACAGATGCTCAAAAAACCGACCAACCCAACCCAACCCAAAGAACTCAAAAAAACCTCAACCCGAGGTAACCTGATACATAGTTGATACAAAATTAGGTCAAACCGCATCTATTAGGTTGGAACCGTGTTAGGATAATTTGAATTCAACTCAACCCGATGAACTTGATGTCTTTCTATTTTATGGATTTAATATGGTTGTTTTAGTCCTTAATTAATATATGTATAGTAGACATTAGAACAACCAGTAATTAGCTATATTTAAAATTATATTACAATGTCATCCTTAATTTAATTTCTTATTTGCAAGAACTTTCAACTTTATTTTGAGTTTGTTAACCTTTTCTGTATGTTCTTATTTTGATTTTACTTTGTTTAAACATCAACACTTAGCTAGATTAGAAAATGATATACAAAAATGTCAATCCGACCAATCCAACCCAACTCCCACGGTTTGGGTTGGGTTGGGTTATAGTTTTGTTTGGGTTGGGTTGAGTTGGTTAAGATTTTTTAAATCGCAAGCATTGAATTTGGTTGTTAAAATGTTTTCAACCCAACCCATCAGCAGCCCTACCTGCCCTTGTGATAAAACCTAAAAAAACACACCATAAACCTGTTCTCTTGGACAATGGATTGATGCCTAAAAAATTATCATGTGTCCTTCCCTCCCTCAAAATTGGTTTGTCGTCGCCATCCATTGGCTTGCCATGGTTCATAACTCTATATACGTTCCCATTTTTTAGCTATTGGTGAAACTCGATTTTTCTTTATCCCATCAAATCTTCTCTCACAAAATATATTATCCCCTCCATTTGTGTAAAATTGTAAGTTTTAATCGATATTAGTGTGATGTGGGTTTTGTGCTTGAAGCTTTTGAAGATTTTTGGATTTTAATCGAGATTGTCCTAAATTTCTACGGTTTTGTGTTTGAAATTTCTTGCTTACTTCACAGTTTCTTGCTATATATTTGTGTTAACCGACCATAATTGTTAGCCTGATGACCATATTGTTAGCCTAATTATTAGCAATATTCATTATGCATTTATTTGTATTTATTGTAAATATGCTTCCCTTATATATCGGGATTTCCAATTTGTATATATATATTTGCTTTATCAATGAGAAATCAAACAGAGATTCTGCCAATTATTATGGTATCAGAGCTCTGATTGGGCCTTCTTTCCTCCTTCTTCCGTCAACCCTACATCTTGCCGCCGCCCTCCCTTTTCACCTACCGCCGCTGCTAATCTTCTTCCTCACAATGATGGGCTCTAACGATAGCACCCAAGGACCCAAATCTCCCTTTCATCTTGCCTTCATAGTTAACAACATCAAGAATTCGATCCCCCTTTCTCTTGGACCAAGGCGATGGTCATTACGCGTCGTGGGTGGAGTTATTTGACATTCATGCATGCACGTACAATGTTCTCGATCACATTACTCCCGTTGCTCTTCATACCGTATCCCCGTCAACATGGCATAATCGTCTCGGACACCCGAGATCATCTGTTTTTCCATTTATTTAAGCATAGTCAATTTCCTTCTAGCAATAAAATTACAAATGCTACTTCATGTAATGCCTGTTCTTTGGGCAAACACTGTCGTTTACGGTTTTCTTTATCTCAAACCATCACGTATTCTCCGTTTGATATTATTCATGCTGATTTGTGGACCTCTCCCGTTACTTCTACTTTAGGACATAAATTTTATCTTGTGCTTCTTGACGATTTCTTACACTTCATTTGGACGTTTCCATTAAAAACAAAATCTCAAGCTTTTCCAACTTTTTTGCAATTCCACACGTATATTCAAACGCAATTTGAAAAGAAAATAAAAATATTTCAAAGCGATAATGGACGCGAGTTCAATAACTCCTCCTTTCACCAACTTTGTAGAACCGTGGAATGCAATTTTGATTCTCTTGTCCATACACTTCCCCTCAAAATGGCAAAGCTGAATGAATCATTCGTACGATAAATAACATGATTCGAACTAACCTCATTCAGGCCTCTCTTCCACCATCTTATTGGAATTACGCTCTAGCTCTTGCCACCTACTTACTAAATATCTTGCCATCTACTATGATCCAAAACAAAACACCCATCGGAATACTCTATCTTCGAAAACCCACATACTCACACTTACGAACTGTTAGGTGTTTATGCTACCCGAACATCACCTCCACCACTTCTCACAAACTTGCACCTCAATCTCTTCCTTATGTGTTTCTCGGCTATCCTTTAAACCACCGCAACTATCTTTGTCACTCTTTATCCAATAATCAACAGATTATTTCCCGTCATGTCACTTTTACCGAAAATGTCTTCCCATTCACCAAAATCCACAAAATACCCACCACCTCATATGATTTTCTACATGGCATTCCTCCCTCACCCTACTTAATTCACCACACCAACTCTCCCTCTCTCAATCCCGCCGATGCGACACCCCCAACCCCCCCTTCCAGCCCACAACCTGCTGTCCATTTCCCACTATTGTCCCATCCCTCACCTACGACCCACTCCAGCAACCCACTACCACCCGCCGGCCAAGCATCGCCCCAATCTTCCCCTTCCAGCCCATCTATAACTTCAATCCCATTCAATGACACTCCTATTCCCACCCCCGAACCTTCCCCACCCAATCTTCATCCAATGCAAACTCGTTCCAAAAGCGGAATTTTCAAACCCAACCACCCATTCTTGCTTCACACGCAAACTATTTCTCCTATACCCGTAAATCCAAAACTTGCCCTTCTTGACCATAATTGGAACGATGCCATGCACACCGAATTTAACGCTTTACTTAAACAAAATACTTGGGATTTAGTTCCCCGTCCCCGCAATATGAACGTTACCCGTTGCCGTTGGATTTTTCTCCATAAGTTCCATGCAGACTGCACCCTTGAACGGTATAAAGCTCGGCTCATCGTAAATGGTAACTCTCAGCAGGTAGGGTGGATTGTGACGAAACATTTAGTCCAGTGGTCAAGCCCGCCACAATACGTATAGTCCTGAGTCTTGCTTTGGGACACAACTGGACGGTGCACCAACTTGATGTTAAAAATGCATTTTTTTTCATGGTGACCTACACGAGACTGTATACATGAATCAACCATCGGGATTTTCTCATCCATCGTATCCGAGTCATCTTTGCAAACTTCGCAAGTCCCTCTACGGGCTAAAACAAGCCCCGCGCGCTTGGTACCAAAGGTTTGCACAACATCTCCTTCTTCTCGGTTTTACGTGTAGCAAAAGCCACAATTCATTATTTATCTTTCGCCAACACGATGATTATGCCTACCTTCTTCTATATGTCGATGACATAGTCCTCACGGCTTCTTTAGACACCCTTAAAACCAAGATCATCACCTCCCTTAAACGGGAATTTGAGATGATAGACCTTGGTGCCCTCACGTATTTCTTAGGCATCTCGGTCAAACGTACGAGCACTAGCATGTTTTTGTCTCAACAAAAGTATGCTGAATACATTCTCAAACGAGCAAACATGGACCAATGCAAGCCCGCTGCAACCCCTGTGGACACCAACTTGAAGTTAAGTGCCAACACCGGTAAACCCGTGACCGATCTATCCGCTTATCGAAGTCTCACCGGCGCACTCCAATACCTTACCTTCACCCGACCGAATATTTCTTACGTGGTCCAACATATATGCCTCTTTATGCATGCTCCGCGTGAACCGCATTTCAACGTTCTCAAGCGCATTCTTCGGTATCTAAAAGGTACTCTTGATCTCGGCCTACACTTATACCCATCCGCCAAATCCCAACTCATCGCTTACACCGATGCAGATTGGGGCGGATGCCCGGACACTCGCAGATCCACCTTAGGCTACTGCATTTTCTTGGGAGATAACTTGATCTCGTGGTCCGCCAAACGCCAACCTATTCTATCGCGTTCCAGCACTGAAGCTGAATATCGGGGCGTTGCAAATGCAGTCGCCGAATCTTGTTGGCTTCGAAACCAATTACTTGAGCTTCACAGGCCTCTTCAGCGAGCCACCCTCGTGTACTGCGACAATGTTTCTATTGTTTATTTGTTCGGCAATCCGGTCCAACACCAACGAACGAAACATATAGAAATAGACATACACTTCGTCCGTGAAAAGGTTGTTATGGGACAGGTTCAAGTCTCTCACATCCCATCCGCCTTCCAATACGCGGATGTGTTCACGAAAGGTCTCCCACAACAATTATTTCTTGACTTCAGATCCAGTTTGAGCATCCGACCTCCTCCAACTCGAACTATGGGAGACTGTTAACCGACCATAATTGTTAGCCTGATAACCATATTGTTAGTCTAAATGTTAGCAATATTGATTATGCATTTATTTGTATTTATTGTAAATATTCTTCCCTTATATATCGGGATTTCCAGTTTGTATATATATTTGCTTTATCAATGAGAAATAAGACAGAGAATTCTGCCAATTATTAATTTGTTTCTTCTTGGTGTTTTGATGAATTCAGGATATGTAAAGAGGAAGAATCAAGAATCAGCGGGAGTAAAATATATATTCACTTTGTTGTTTACATATTTGAAGATATGCATCATATTAGACTCTGTAATGTAGATCGGGTCATTCAACTTGTATTATTACGTTAAATCAAGTTGTTTTTATTAAAGAACACTTAATTTTATGTGTTTTTTTGTCATACCAAATCAACTATTCAACTTATTCATCAAACAATTATTTTGATCGGTACTTAATCTGGATTGAGGGGTAAAATAGTCATTTTTGTCATTCATACCCATTATTTAGCGGCACAACCAAACAAGAATTTAGTATATACCATACAGACAACTAAATTCATACAAGGGCTTAATGGAAAAACCAACCAAACAACCCTAAGTCCTATATGGATAAATTATTTGTGTACATTAATCTATTTGTATAGATTGACAATGTTTTTCTTTTGAAGAGTTTTTTCATAGATATAAGGAACGCTTTTTTTAATTTATTGGGAAGGCAGAAGGGTATGTTTGTAAAAAACTTGGTTTTTGCATAAGTACCAATAAAAGCTTACTGAATAAGTCATTTTCCTAAATTATTAAGTCACTACTAAACAGTAAACATTCATGTATTGCTGACCAAATAAGTTATGACTCTTATTAAATCTATTAAGCTGCTAACAAACATGCTATAAGTTCTTTATATAAATTAAGATAAAATGTAAAATGTTTTTTTTCTAAATAAATAATTTGAATAATGTAAATTATAATTTAATAACATAAATTATAAACTCAATAATTTTATCATAAAATACTTAAAAAATATACTTAAAACAATTCAACTCGTAAATTTAATTATTTTAATTTGTACATTTATTATAAGACTTGTAACATGCTTTGAGCCCATCATAGTTGACTATCTAATTATTATTCTCAGATTCCTTTGGTTCGTAAAATGGATGAAATTGAAATCTATTGAAGGAATTTGACCTTGAAAGAATTGGAATGGAATTTGATGGAATTTGACTACATGTTTGGTTGGTAGGAATTGGATGAAATTCAATCTTTTCACTTTAGCCAAGGAATGATGAATTCTTTGATTCGTGGAATTCAATGGAATTCAAAGGATTCCATCATGATTAATATGTGAATTAAACAAAGGAATTGGAATTTGGTCAAAAGAATTATCTATTCCAATTCCTTCAAAATCCATAAACCAAACACCCCCTAAGTTGATGATGAACATAGTTTTATCCTTTGGGTGATTTTTGGCAATAACAATTACCAATTTTCAACACAAAAAACATTGGTCTTTGTTTGCCCATAGTCGTAACTGGGATATAATAGGTACGATCGTTTCTCAAACTCTTATATGCGTTTTAAGACTCAAGCTAGGAAGCATAGTCGTAACTGGGATATAATAGGTTTGAGCGATTTGAAAATCAATCTAAGTGGTTTAACAATGTCGAGTGAACCGGCTAGCACCATCCAAAGTGACAATCTTGATGATTTTAGGCGCTTAGCGCAGATACCCTCTTCGGTGGCCATCAACTCTCCTGGTCAAGTGCACTCGGACATGTGTCCGGAGGGGTACTTCGTCGTATACGAGTACCCTTTTAAGATAGGGTTCAAGTGGCCTTACTCGCCACTATCGAGGCTGTTTATGCACACATTCAGCCTTGCCCCGAGGCAACTCATGCCCCAGTTCTGGAGAGTCATCTCGGTTATCGAGCGACTAACGAGTGAGTGGGGATCGTCGTTCGATGTGAACGACCTCCTCACGACGTACCAGGTGAAGGTGGACGGTTTCCACCGTTACAACCTATTTTCCAAGTACCGAGGTGATCGCACCTTGGTACTTAACACTGCGGTCAACGACCGTGGGTGGAAATTCAGATACGCATTTGTGCGTTTAGCGTCGTTGGATCTAGACATCGACGTGCCAAAGACATCGAGTAAGACTTTTACTATTTTTAATCTTTGTCGTACGTTTTCCATTGGTTTGTATCTAACGTTTTTTTTCGTTCTTTTGATTTCAGCTATCAAGTTTGACGAAGTATGACAAAATAGCGATTCGGTGTACAAGATAACCCGTTTTTTGGGTTATAGCATGGTCGACCGATCATACTCTCCCCTACCATCGACAGGTGACGACGACGACGTGACCATCATCGAGCCCTCTGAAGTCGAGGAGCAAGAGAAGGAAGAGAGAGAAGAGGAGGACGAGGAGATGGCAGGTATCGTATTTACCTGTTGATTATTTATTCTTTCCTCACTCTCTTTGTCTGTTGTTTGTCGTGCGTTTGACCGCTGTTTTTATTTGTTTTCAGGAGGTTCTCCAGCGAAGACGTCCACTGCGGCCGACCGGAGGAAGGTCCAGTTGGAGTTGGCCCGGAAGGGCAAATAAAAGAGGAAGGCGACTGCGATTACTGGGTCGAGCCTGCCTAAACGTATGAGGATGGAGATCCCGAGAGAACCGTCATTAATGGGGGGTGACACGTTGAGCGTCGCTAGTCCTGAGAAGGCGAAGATGGGTGACCCCATTCCTGCGGTCCCCATAAACATGGCGCCTCCATTGACGGAGTCTCCGGAGGAACCTGTCGTCGAGCGACCTCCTCCGGAGAAAGTTCTGGCGACTGAGGCCTCATATTCCGCCCCTTCGTCCGACAAGGGGAAGGGACCTGCCGACGTCCAGACGGTCAACTTTACGTTGCCATCGGACTTTATGGCAGATGACGTACTCGATCGGGCGAGGATATTTCCCCATCTGTGGAAGTATCTGATAGCCACATTTTTGCACTTAAAAATGTTATATAAAAGCCCACTTTCTTTTATCCATTTGTCTCTAAAATGTGGTTTTTAAAGTCTTGTATTTATTTTGTTAGGTTCCAAGCCCAAAAGCCCCAAAAGACATCTAATAGACCTGGCTTAGACCCCTTCTCTCCTTGACAAAAGATCGCAGACGTGAAGAAACGGGAAGGAGATCGATTAGAGACACGCGCGAGTTTTTGAGCGGGCGAAGTCGCACCACCAGCAGCGCCAAGCACTGTTCGTGCGATGTCCAGACCTCCGTGCGACTCTCGGCATGCCCCGAGCCGCGCCGGCCCAAAATCGTGGGTCTATCGTTCTTTGGAGCGGTTTTCAATGGGGTATGTATAAAAACGTTGGAAATTTCCATTTGAGAGGAAGAATCGCACGATTGGGAAGAAATTAGAAGAAGGAAGCAGATTTCTTAAAGGGAAAACAACAACAACTCATCCAATTTCTATTTGATTTAGGTAACTTCATATTGTTGCAATTGTAGCTTAGGTTTTTCTTTTTGTTCCAATCATTTGTTTGCTTTGATTATGATGGGTTGATACCTTGAGATTCCATTGTAAACATTTGGGACAAACTTATTTGCTTGAATTCTACTTTTAATGTCAATTTCATTTGGGTTTTCAATTAATCTGATCAGTTGATTGAATTTCTTATGAATGCTCGTTAATCAAAACCTAGATACGTAATCGTCTAGGGATTTTGATAAAGTAACGAATGAAATCGTTTGGTCTCAATAAGGTTTTCAATTCGATTTCATGAATTCTTGCAATCGAAGCTCTAATAAGCCGAGCTTGTGTGCTTATTGCTTCGGGTTGGTGATTTTTCTAACTCGTTAATGCTAATCACGCCTAGGAACTTAAGAGCTTATTTAGTTTCTTATTCGTGATTAAGCTCCGGTTGAAGAGCTTGTTTTAACCGGTGTGAATCTAAGGAAAAATCGAAGTTATCAGGGCTTATTGATAACTATAGCCAACTTGGGTTCGTTCTTTGTGTTTACGTTTTTGGAATCAATGATAGATGTTACCGTCTTAATCGAAGTTAAACTAATGTTGGATTTTCTTTTTATCGCATGTTTAGTTTAGTTAATCAAACCCCCCCCCCCTTTTGTATTGAAAGTATAGAAGTTGAATAGTAGTCACGACCAATCCCTGTGGATTCGACCCGACTTACCACTATTACAATCTTTATTGTGATTTGGGACAGTTGGAAATTATAAATACTTATTATTTGACGGTCTCAACACCCGTCAAATTTTTGGCGCCGTTGCCGGGGTTTGGTTTCGGTGATCGTTATTTAACTTTTGTACTTTGCTTTTCTTTATTTAATTTTTGTCTTATAGTTTTGGTGTTTATCTGATTTAATAGTGTACCTAACACCAACAAATTTTAAGTGTTTTTGCATCTTTCATGGCGGATTATCCATATAATTATGGTTCACGATATACCACCAATACACGAGACTCGAACGAGGTAAACATCTCTTCCCTTGAGACTCAACTTTCAGATTTAACATCTCTAGTGATACAGTTGGTTTGTAAAGAACCGCAACGGGTGAGAAGATGTGGGGCGTACACTACCAATGCTTTTCCGACCAACCGGTACCCCACATCACAATATCACACCGAGCAAGCTTACTCCTATGGGGGAATTTCAAGCCAAAACGGTCCGTCCGAATCATACTCTAGCACATACACACTAGGATGGCAACCCCGTCCATACTTAAACGAGTATAACTATAACTGGTACGACCCTTCTTATCCTAGTTATGAATCAACGCCACCGACAACACAAAGCTATTATGGGGATTCAGGTATGTCTCTTGAAGAAATAGTTAAATCTTTAGCATTTAGTACATTAGAATTTCAACAGGAGACAAGGGCAAGCCTTTAGAACTTGGAAAACCAAATTAGCCGGAACGAATCTACAATACGTCGGTTGGAAGCCCAATTTGAAGAAAAGTTAGGATCGATGAATAAGAAGAGGCCAAAAATCTCCCTAGAAGAAGAAGATGAAGAAGAAGACACAAACCTATCTAATCCACAAGATGTCGACAAAAAGGGAGAAGATGTGAATATTTTGGAACCGATGGTGGTACCCCCTCCTTTTCCTACACCGTTGGTTGATCTAATAAAGGAGGAGGAATCTGTAGACACCGGGAGATCTTTCACCATACTAGAAACACCGAAGGTAGACGATGAGAAGGGGAGCCCGGATGACGATTCCTTTGCGAAGCAGAAGCGTCTTATTATATTAGAGGGCAAAGGACCCACGCTTGAAATCCTGACAGATTTCAAGGCACCCCAACATCGCGTGAAAATGCATGTATGGGGTATTGACTTGTTAGATACGGGATATCGTTGGAAGTGTCTAGCCAAAGACGTTAAAGAAAGGCGCTGATTGGGAGGCAACCCAATTTTATTGCTTTATTTCCATTCTAGTTTAGTTTTATGCATTTTTAGTTGTCTTTTAAGTTGATGAGTTTTGTTTCCAGGTTTAACCTTCCTTGAAGTCGGACTTTACCCCCCCCCCCCCCCCGTGTGCAAAGAGGCTCTCACCACAAGCTTGGATCATATATTGGGCACGCGTCATCAAATCAGGGGAGATTTCTTGTTCCCTTTGTGCTTTATTGTTTTCAGACTGTGCCAAAAACATGCATATATTGAGAACAATATATGACTTAAGTGTGGGGATGGAATGAGTATGGGGATATTGCTTGATTAAGGGCTAAATTTTTCGAATTTTGACTTGTTTTTGGGCTATTATTACGTAAATTGCATGAGTTGACTAGTTTTTTTTATTTCTAATGTCATAGCATGAATGATTGTGTGATTTGCTTGTGTAGTCGTGATTAACACGTTCGAGATAAACTTTTTGAGTCTTGTTAATTTTATAGACTAAAAATGCACCTGTGAGCTTTTGAGCCATGATTGAACATTGTATTCAATCTTATTTCATTTCCGTGTGCATTGCATCTTCCATGTCTATGTCATTCTAGAACTTGAATTTTGGCTCTTCGAGATTGCATTTAGGTAATGCTAGTGTGAAAATGAAAAAGGCCATCTTTGTTGCTATTTAAACCCGGTTAGCCTAAAAGCCAACCCTTACGTATGTATTCCATTTTAATCGCCCCCTTTGAGCCTAATTACCAATTTTTGTCATTACACCACCACTTAACCCTTAGCCAAACGCTTCACTTACCGGACTTTGGGAATGAGACCTCATGCTTTTAATTAGACTCCCTTAAATTGTAGTCCCTCTACAAGATCCAAAATGCCTATTTAGTGATCGGTAGAGGTTTGAAAAAAAAAGTATAAAAGAAGAAGTGTGAGAAAAAAAAGAAAAAGAAAAAGAAATGAATAAATGGAGACCAATTTCAAGAAATATACAATTGTCTCCGTAGAATGCTTAGCAAAATAAGAGCTCGAAAAAGTGAGAAATTTTATGATTTACTTGATGTACAAGATGCGGGAGTAGACAATTTGATTTATGGTTTCTTTTCCAAAGTCCAATTTTAGTCACTTTACCAAATTTTTCCCACCTTGACCCTTAGCCAAGTTACAACCCCTATTTAAAGTCCTTTTGATTCATACTTAGTGTTTACCGTTCGCAATAGAGAATTGAGACTTGATGCAAGCCTATGGTAGTGCATTTTCATGTGATTGATGCTTTGAGTGAAAACACCTACACCTTTGTGCGAATGAGCGATTATAATAGGTTTATATCTTTTGTGAGGTGTTTGTGGAATTAGCATGTATTAATCTTTGATTTGTCTTGTGTGTTGATTATGGTTACACCGGTTAAGCTACACCTTTCATGCAATGCTATGTCCATTTTCTCAATTCTTAAAAGTCGACTTGTGAGATTACATCGTGCTAAAACCTTAGTGTTTGCCCGAGGACGGTCAAAGTTCTAAGTGTAGGGATATTTTGATAGCCACATTTTTGCACTTAAAAATGTTATATAAAAGCCCACTTTCTTTTATCCATTTGTCTTTAAAATGTTGTTTTTAAAGTCTTGTATTTATTTTGTTAGGTTCCAACCCAAAAGCCCAAAAAGACATCTAATGGACCTAGCTTAGACCCCTTCTCTCCTTGGCAAAAAATATCAGACGTGAAGAAACGGGAAGGAGATAGATCAGAGACACGTGCGACTTTATGCGCGGGCGAAGCCGTGCCACCAGCAGCGCTAAGCACTGTTCGTGCGATGTCCAGACCTCCGTGCGAGTCTCAGCGTGCCCCGAGCCGCACCGGCCCAAAATCGTGGGTCTGTCGTTCTTTAGAGCGGTTTTCAATGGGGTTTGTATAAAAACGTTGGAAACTGCCATTTGAGAGGAAGAATCGCACGATTGGGAAGAAATTAGAAGAAGGAAGCAGATTTCTTAAAGGGAAAACAACAACAACTCATCCAATTTCTATTTGATTTTGGTAATTTCATATTGTTGCAATTGTAGCTTAGGTTTTTCTTTTTGTTCCAATCATTTGTTTGCTTTGATTATGATGGGTTGATACCTTGAGATTCCACTGTAAACATTTGGGACAAACTTATTTGCTTGAATTCTATTTTTAATGTCAATTTCATTTGGGTTTTCAATTAATCTGATCAGTTGATTGAATTTCTTATGAATGCTCGTTAATCAAAACCTAGATACGTAATCGTCTAGGGATTTTGATAAAGTAACGAATGAAATCGTTTGGTCTTAATAAGCTTTTCAATTCGATTTCATGAATTCTTGCAATCGAAGCTCTAATAAGCCGAGCTTGTGTGCTTATTGCTTCGGGTTGGTGATTTTTCTAACTCGTTAATGCTAATCACGCCTAGGAACTTAAGAGCTTATTTAATTTCTTATTCGTGATTAAGATCCGGTTGAAGAGCTTGTTTAAAACCGGTGTGAATCTAAGGAAAAATGGAAGTTATCAGAGCTTGTTGATAACTATAGCCAACTTGGGTTCGTTCTGTTAGGTCATCTGAAGATTTGAAAATGACCTCCTGATCTTCCATCTTATATCATCTTACTTAGAATATGCTTGAGGTTCTTTTAGCAGCTTGGTTTCTATACAAATGTTCGGTGAAGTCGAAGATCAGCCGAAGAAGACAAAGAAGGAGTACATCTCTCAAAGTGGATTGAAGATAGCCTCCCCAGCCTAAAGCCAAGCATGCCCAAGTGATCAACACCATCGGCCAGGATGGTGTCAATCACATATCTATCAGGAGTATGAAGGTGTTCTCACATCTTCAGGAGCCGAAGATCTCTCAAGTCTTCGGAAGCCGATGATCTCATCTCTCCTTAGAGTATGAAGGTGTTCTCACATCTTCAAGAGCCGAAGATCTCTCAAGTCTTCGGCAGCCGATGATCTCATCTCTCCTTAGAGTATGAAGGTGTTCTCACATCTTCAGGAGCCGAAGATCTCTCAAGTCTTCGGCAGCCGATGATCTCTCCTTAGAGTATGAAGGTGTTCTCACATCTTCAGGAGCCGAAGATCTTTTAAGTCTTCGGCAGTCTATGCTTAAGGATTTCTTTCAAACACATTGTACTTTTCTGACAAAGTATATTGTGATATCTTGCATTGACGTGGACCTCATCTGAAGATCAGATAAATAAAGTTTTAACTCCTACACCATTTTAAGGAAAGGTCTCTACCATCCTCTCTGCAGGTCAACACTTCAAGCCAAAACACCTCAAGACAAAAGGTACATCCTGTACCTTGCTGAAGACCTGTGTCCATCCTTTGCTCAACAGATGTCCCATGCATTTAATGCATGAGGCACTATAAATATGGAGGATGGTTTAACATGCAAGATAACCAGCTCTACTACCTTCAAGTTCTCTAAGTGTCTGGCAATGTCAGGATCGAATTCTTAACAAGAATAAATTCTCAGAAACTAATATCAAAGAAGTTGCGGAATAACACTTTGATATTCAATAAAACAGTAAACCAAAACAGTATATAATCAACAACTTGTAAACTTGTATTGAATGCTTGAAGTTACAGGATTAAACACACAACCTCAATATTGATGAACAGGATCACCAATACGAATTCTACTTCTCTAGAATTAGGATCTATGCCTTGAGGTTAATTCTCTCTAAAACTTAGAATGAATAATTAATTCTCAAAAGTTATCTCTAACTATTCTAAACAATACTATATATATATACTGAAGATAAAAGCTAATTACAATTAATAAAATATCTTCAGAATATCTTCCATCATTATCTTCAAGCCTTCCATGAATATCTTGATTCTTTCCAGCTGTCATCCTTTCCATCCGGATCTTTAAGTCATAAGTAGTACTAATTATGCTCAGCAGCATTAATTTCTTCAAGCAGCATTAACTTGATCTTAGCAGCATTAACTACTAAGCAGCACTAACCACTAGCAGTACTAACTAGCTAAGCAGTACTAACTTTGTTCAAGCAGCACTAACTTTGACTAGCAGTATTAATTCTACTAGCAGTAGTAATACTCAGCAGTATTAACTTTGAAGTCTTCTAGCAGTAGTAATTCTGAACTAGCAGCATTAAAGACTTGTTCACATCTTCAGTTCCCAACAATCTCCCCCTAACTTGACTTTTAGAAAGAGAAGTCAAGTTCTTCAAATGCTTCCAAAATCTTCATTGATCTACTCCAATGTTAGGATCCAGTCCCATACTCTGATTGATAGTTCTCTGAATTAGGTACTTTGCCATTTCTGAATTTGGTGCACAACCCAACTTCTTATTCAACATGGCATGAAGCTTTAAATTTGTGTGATTGTAGACCCTATCCACCAAGTAATACTCCATGTGAAAAGTATCCAATGCCAGTTCATAGACTCCACTCCTTTCATATAGAGTCCATCCTCTAACAGCTTTAAATACATCTTTTATCAAATGCTTTACTGCTTCTGGTTTGAACAACATGCACAAATATTCCATAACTAACTTCATAATAGGTAACCCTGGAGCTGTCAACTGATCTGCATGAACTTTCATTCCCACTTCAAACATTTCTTCCAAATCAGATCTTGAACACTCTCTGACAATTTTGTTCCAGGTGCTATAGACTTCATACTTCTCATCCTTTCTTTTTAATCTGATATACTACTTGCCATCCACCTCCATAGTATCCCAATGAATAACTTCAGGAGGTTTGAATCCAACAGGTTCAGCTGAGATAAGCTTTGGAATTTTATCCAATATCACCATGTACATGTTTGCATCTGAACTCTGTGGTACTTCTTCCTGAGTTTCAGCTTTCTTTTCTTTTTCTGTCAACTCTCTTTCTGTTTGCCATCATCTTGGTTCTCTTTAGTATCCTTTGCCCTTGCTCTATAGTAGCTTCCTTCTTCTTTTCTTCCTTGGTCCTTTCTTCTGATCTAGGACCTTTAGAAGCAATAGACTTAACTCTTTTTATCTTCTTAATCTTCTGAGCTAGAGTCTCTTCTTCTTTAATCTCTGCCTTTTCCTTTGTTGGAGTTCCCTCTTCACTTTCAGGGAAGGGTTTATTGATATTCACATCATGCCTCTCCTTAGCTTTCTTTTCAAACTCCACTCTGTCCTTTTCATTATTCTTCAGCTTTCCCATTTCTTTCTCATACAGTCCCTTGACTTGATCAAAAGTCATCTTTATGAACATTTCTTTCTTCACACCAATTGCACTCCTCAAGAAAGTTATCATCTTGTTCCTTTCCTGAGTTGCAAGGTAAGTTTGTGAAGGTCTTCTCTTCTTTGCCCTTGATCTGGCCATCATAGCCTTTCTCAAGCTTATTGCTCTTTGCTTAGCTTTCTCTATTTCCAACCCTTTCTGAAATGCTTCATTTAGTTCATTGGCTAGTGCTCTGGCTATCTCTTTGTCTTTCTCAACCCGCTCTTTCTCTGCTTGATCTAACTCTTGTTGCAGTTTCTTGGCTAATGCTTCATCTGATTCAATCATCTTTTGCTTTTTAGTTGGTTGATCAGTTTCTATTATCTTTTCTTTCCCTTTTCTTTTTACATCTGCATCCATGTCTTTCTGTTCTGATTTCTTGTCTCCCCCTTCATTTATGACCACTCCCTTTGCTTTGGGAGTGTCATTCTTTGCTTTTACCAGCATCTCTGCTACTTCAACCTCTTCAGATGTTAATCCTGTTACTGCTGCTTGTGTAGTTTCAGCAGCACTAACAGTTTCTGCTGCTGCCTTTTCTTCAACAAATTCAACCCTTTCTTCAACAAACTCCCCCTCAATCTGTTGATCTATTTGTTCTGAGCTTGAATTCTCCCCCTTTTTGGAAGCATTTTCCTCCTTCTTTTTGTTTGCCCCATTTCTCCTCCTTAGAACAAACTGCTTTCTCCTTTTCTTGGCAATGAGTTTTCCTACCAATCGCTTGAGTTTGGAAATCTGCTCTTGTTGGGAGATGACCACTTGCTGCAATTCTGGAATTTCCTTTCCTTGTTTAACCACATCAACATTGATGTTGGCTAATGCTTCAATCAATTCCCAGTAAGTATATCTATCCTCACCTTCTTTAGGTGTTTTACCCACCCTTGAAGGATCCTTGGAAAGTTTTGCCATCAATTCATCAGTTTCAGTTCTGTCCTCACCCTTTGTGGATGTTTTGCCCATCCTTGAGGGATCCTTGGATCTTTTAGTAGTGGCCTTCTGCCTAGCAGAAGCACCAACTACCCCCTTGGTTTCTTGGCACCAGGGTCCTTTGGTTGATTTCTCACCCAAAGTTGCCATAGGGAAGGTCTTAGAGATGTTACCACTGGCCTTCTCTGTGCTAGCAGAAGTAGTGGCAGCCTTCTCGCCCATATGCTCATTCATCTCCTTTGAGAGCACCTCCTCAGGGTTGGGAGACACCCTAGTGGATTCCCTTTGGATATTTTCTACTGGAGAGTGCTCCAATAGAGGGCTTTGAGGCTCTTGGTTAATAGTAGGTACACCAAGGGAAGGAGCCTTGTGTACCTTTCTCTTGACATAAGTCTTGGATATTATGGGAGTGGGTTTAACAGCAAAGGACTGAGGAAAAGTTTTAGAGAGGGAAGGTTGGGATTGGCTAGCAGTGGGTTGGTCTAATGGGGGCATTGACTCTGCTACCATACCTTCATTGGTTTGGGACACCACCATCATTGTAGAGAACAATGGGGTGTCTACTCCTTCCGAGTCCCCAACAGATCTTCTCATATTTGAGAAAACCTTGCCTTTAGGGGGTTTTGGTACATATATTCCATCAGAATGAGGAATATCCGTCAATTCATGGTTGATTACTGCTTGGACAAACCTGGGACACATATAAAAGCTCTTTTTGTTTCCCATGTTTGAGACAAGATCATTGAAAATCATTTGTGAAAAATTGTACCTTCTGGCAGTGGCCAAACAGACCAAAGCATAAGCAATGGGACTGCTGAACTCACTCCATCTAGTAGTCTTTTTAGAAATGCAGTGCATCAAGGTATGAACAAGAAAACGCCATTGTGGTGAGAATTTAGCTTTTGAGAACTTAAAAATACCCAATGGGCCTCCATACCCCATTCTTGTAAGAGTAGAAAACAGTGCATCATTAGGGATAGAATTTATACCAGAGGCATCGTCTAGACGTAGACTGATGCGAATTACCTCTTCAGTAACTGTCAATGGCTTGCCACACACTGTCGTCTTGATCATTTGCACACCATCCTCAGTAACAATGGTGGCATGTGCCCAGAATTGCTTCTGATGCTCTATGAAGATAGTAGGAGACATAGTGAGAGCATGGGCAATGTGGCTAGACTTCAGAAAGTCGACTATCTGATGAAAACCTTCAGCTTGTTTTGGCTTTTGGAGCATCGCGATTTCATTGTGTTCGTCAATAAACGCCATTGATGCCATGAATCTTTGAAACTTCTTGCCTGAGAACTTTGAACTTGAGAGAAAGAGGGTTTAGAGCGCAAGAGAATAGTATGCAAAGAGTCGTTATGAACTTTTAGGCGGGCAAAGTGTATTTATAGTATTCGGGACATAAGCAGTAGTAACCTAGAGCAGTATTAACTGAAAGCAGTATTAACCACTAGCAGTATTAACTGATAGCAGTATTAACCACTAGCAGTATTAACTGATAGCAGTATTAACTACTAGCAATATTAACTGAAAGCAGTATTAACTGATAGCAGTAGTAACTACTAGCAGTATTAACTGATAGCAGTAGTAACTACTAGCAGTATTAACGAACTAGCAGTATTAACCACTAACAATATTAACTGATAACAGTATTAACCACTAGCAGTATTAACAAACTAGCAGTAGTAACTGTGCACTAGCAGTATTAACTACTAGCAGTAGTAACTGTGCACTAGCAGTATTAACTATACTTACTTCTTTAATCTCTCGAAACACTGAGTACTGCTATACATATCCTGAAAAGGAAGATTAGTAACACCAAGAATAGACAATATACAGGTATAGAACCACTTTTTGAGAAGGGGCTTATTCAGAGTTGATCATTCCCACACTTGTTACCAAGAAAGTGAATCTACCCACATCAAAAGCTTTAGTGAATAGATCAGCAAACTGATTATCAGTGTGAACTTTTACAACTTGAATAAGTTTCTTTTCATTACAGTCTCTTATGAAGTGATACCTGATCTCAATGTGCTTTGTCTTTGAGTGCTTGACAGGATTATTCACAATGCTAATAGCACTGCTATTATCAATGAAAATTGGAGTGTGTAGAAAGGTTACCCCATAATCCAGCATTTGATTCTGAATCCATAAGACTTGAGAACAACAACTTGCAGCTGCTATGTACTCTGCCTCTGTTGTAGATGTGGATACTGTGGTTTGTTTCTTGCACTGACATGACACTAGTCTTGCACCCAAAAACTGACATCCTCCAGAAGTAGATTTTCTGTCCAAGTTTTCTCCACCTAGATCACTATCTGAGTATGCAAGTAGGTCAAAGGATGAGTCATGAGGATACCAAAGTCCCAATCTGGGTTGCCCTTTGAGATATCTGAATATCCTCTTAACAGCTTGATAGTGAGATTGCTTTGGCCTAACTTGGAATCTTGCACACACACAGACTGGAAACATTATATCTGGCCTAGAGGCTGTAAGATACATGAGAGAGCCAATCATGGATCTATAATGATGAACATCCATATCCTCCCCCTCAAGATCTGCTGTTATCTGCTTGTGTGTCTCCATAGGTGTGCTAGCAGGTTTTGAATCTGAAAAACCAAACTTGGTTAGAATATCCTGCACATACTTGGACTGACAGATGAAAATTCCATCTGACTTCTGTTGAACTTGGAGTCCAAGGAAGAATGTAAGTTCCCCCATGGAACTCATCTTGAACCTCTGATGCATTAGTTCCTCAAACTCCTTGCACATGTTGTCTCTTGTTGATCCAAAGATAATATCATCAACATAGATTTGGACCAGCAAGATATCCTTCTTCTTTCTCTTGATGAATAGAGTCTTATCAATGACTCCTCTTTCAAAGCCATTTTCCAAGAGATAGGATGACAGAGTGTCATACCATGCTCTTGGAGCTTGATGTAGTCCATAAAGTGCTTTCTTCAATTTGTATACCCTGTCTAGATAGCTTGGGTTTTCAAACCCTGGAGGTTGACAGACATATACTTCTTCTTCAATTGAACCATAAAGAAATGCGCTTTTCACATCCATTTGATAGACTTTGAATTTCATGTAGGAGGCAAAAGCCAGGAATAATCTAATTGCTTCTATTCTGGCCACAGGTGCAAATACTTCATCATAGTCTATTCCCTCTTCTTGTGTATATCATTGAGCCACCAGCCTTGCTTTATTCCTTATCACTATACCTCTTTCATCTCTCTTATTCCTGAAGACCCATTTTGTTCCTATTGCCCTTTGGCCTTTAGGAAGGTCTACCAGATCCCAAACATCTTGCAGCTTGAACTGCAGTAGCTCTTCTTGCATGGCTTCTATCCAACTGGATTCTTTCATAGCATCATGTGCCTTTTTAGGCTCAAGCTGGGATAAAAAGCAAGATAGCACTGTGTGTTGTTGGTCTTGCATTTCTTGAAGCCTACTTTGATTTCTAGTCATCATAGGAGAGGATATATCTCCTATTACCAGCTGTGGAGGATGATTCTTGTGTATTCTGGTGTGATGACTAGGTTCTTCATTAAGTCCCACCTCTAGATTAGAGTCATTCAACTCAACTGAAGTGTTTTCAGTAGCTACTTCTGGTTCTTTATTGTCTTGAGTCTCCTCATCTCTACTTTCTTCTTCACTTTGACTTGGTCCAGTAGATGGTTCCTTTTCACAGTCTTCAACAGGGTCCACTGTGGGTATGGGAAATATCACAGATTGAGATATACTATCTGATACTTGTGTAGTCCCTGATCCTCCACTCCCTGTACCTGCATAATCATCACTACTGAAACCAAAAGAGTTAGTTAGTGAGTCAATATCAAATAGCCACTGAGGACCAGACCCAATTGGATTTGGTGTGTTCTCATTGCATTTGACATTGTCACTTTCTTCAATTATTCTGGAAGAAGAGTTAAAAACTCTGTAAGCCTTACTCTGAGATGAGTAACCAACAAGAAATCCATCATCTGCTTTGCTATCAAACTTACCTAAGTGAGATTTGGTATTGAGAATTGTACAAGGACACCCAAAAGGTTTGAAAAATCCAATGAAAGGTTTTCTTTTATTTAAAAGCTCATATGGGGTCTTGTTCTTTTGCTTGACCACTAGAACTCTGTTTTGGACATAACAAGCAGTATTAACTACTTCAGCCCAGAAGGTAATTGGCAGTTTTGAATCAGCCAACAGAGATCTAGCAGCCTCTATTAGTGTCCTATTTCTCCTTTCAGCAACTCCGTTCTGTTGAGGAGTCCTAGGAGCACTATATTGTCTCTCAATGCCTTTCTCTTCACAAAAGGTGTTTAGATCAAGATTTTTAAACTCAGTCCCATTATCTGATCTAATGACTTTTACTTTTTGAGTAGTTTGGTTTTCAATTCTTAGGATAAAGGATTTGATCAGTCCACTTGTCTAATCCTTAGTCCTTAGAAAATATACCCAGGTAAATCTAGAGTAATCATCAACAATAACCAAGCAGTAAGATTTCTTGCCTATACTCATAACATTTGTAGGACCAAACAGATCCATATGCAATAACTGGAGACAAGAAGAAATAGAGTTTATCTCTTTGGTCTTATGAGAAGTTTTGTGCTGTTTGCCTTTAAGACATGCAACACAATGATCATCACATGAAAATACTTTTGAAGGTAAACCTCTTACAAGGTTGTTTTTAACAAGTTTGTTCATGGTTTTGAAGTTCATGTGACACATCCTTCTGTGCCAAAGAGAGGATTCATCCACAGAAGCTTTTGAAACAAGACAGTTCAGGGATGAATCACTAACAACATTGTCCATATCTAGACAATACACATTGTCCTTTCTTGGAGTTCTAAGTAGTATCATGCTTTCATCAACTACCTTGAACCCTGGAGCAAGGATCATACACTCAGTATTTGTAAATAATATACTATGTTGTTTGTCACAAACCTGTGATACACTTAACAGGTTGTACTTCAACTGATCAACATAGTAGACATCCTCAAATGTCATCTTACCTTTGGTGACATTACCTTTTCCACTTATTTTACCACCAGTAAGATTATCTCCAAATGCAACATGTCCTCCATTGATATGCTTGAAATCCTGAAGGCATGACATGTTGCCTGTCATGTGTCTAGAGCAACCACTATCAACATGCCATATGCTCTTACCCTTGAGCTGTTGGTTGCCCTGCACATAAGATAAATCAGTTAGTATGAATTAGGAACCCAAGCCAGAGTGGTCTTGGGTACCCCTTTCTCATCAAAATACTTGCATTCTTTCTTGACAAGATTTTTAAACTTTGACTCCTCATTCTTGGAGTACTTTGTCACAATAATAGGCTTGGAAACATTTTTGCTAGAAGCAGTACTGGTTTTAGAAGTACTAACTGCCTTAGCAGCACTTGCATGCTTAGCAGTACTAACCTTGTTAGAAGTAGTAACTGTGTTAGCAGCAGTAACTGTGTTGGCAGTATTAACCTTTGAAGAGGTACTAACAGTATTAGCAGCATTAATATTTTCAGCAGTACTAACACTGGTAGCAGTAGTAATGCTTCCAGCAGCACTATCCCTGTCAGCAGTACTAACAGTTTTAGTGCTTCTAGGCACCCACATTTTAATACTTTCTTTTAAAAACTTTTTCTTCATGGGACCTTTACTTTCAATAGATTTCTTCATCACATGTTTCTTTCCAGCCTTCCTATAACCAACAGGTTTTTGCACAAATCTTTGAAAGTTCATCTGTTGATTAATAGGGTTAAAGAAGCAATACTTAGCCAAATGATTTAACTTGCCACATATGAAACAAGGTTTTGGTCTATTGATTTTATTCAAATCAACTCCTTGTTTCTGAGCCCATTGATTATTCCAGTTTCTTTGATTACCTCTTTTTATACCAGAATTTAGGCTCTTAGCTTTATTGCAGGCACACTGTTTACAAGATCCAGGATTCACAACCGTGGTTTGTTTGTAATGTACCTTGTTATCCTTTCCTTTGGTCTTCTCTATCTCCTTGGACTTGACCCAGATTTTCCCACATCCCTCATTGGTGATAATGTTGTTTTTTAATGTTATCTTTTTACTCACAGCATTATCCCTATTCTCACTGGCTTCTTTTTCAGTCAAATCCTTAACTACTACCTCATCCAAAGGATCTATCTTAAAAGCTTCCTCAGACAAGTCCTTTTTCTCCTTGGATTCTAACAGGTCTGAAGTAGGAGAGATATAGTTGTTGTTGTAAGGAGGAGGTGTATTGTTGTATCCAATATCAGGCTTCATCTTATCATGAATCTGAGCCTTTAGAAGAGAATCCATTGCTTTTGAAGCATATGAAAACTTTTCTATGTCAAACTTAACTTTAGACAGTTCCTCTTTCAGCCTATCATTCTCTTCTAAGGACTTAGACAGTTTGGTCTCTAACTCATTCTTTTCCCACTTCCAATAGTTTGTGTCATAAGAGTGTTGAAGTTCATTAGCTTGAAAGCCTTTGATTTGCTCTTCAAATCTCTCTACTATCAACACATAATCTCTTCTGTCCTTTTCCAATCTTTTGAGGTCATCACACATACTTTGATTGTGATCCCTGTATCTTTTGACAGTGTCTATGCAAGATTTAGTGCAAAGATTAGAAATTACCTCAGAGGGGAGATCAGACACTTCTGCCATAAGAGATTGATTCTGAATGGCTTCCTCAGCTTGATCACTCCAGTCAAATCCCATTCATTGTTGAGAAACAAGGGCTTGAGCAGGATTCTTGTTTTGATTGTAGCCTTCATTCTGAGCTTGTTGGTGGTTGTTGTTTGGAACAACACTCCTGCACTCTCTAGCAAAGTGTCCTTTCATGTGACACTTATAGCACTCCACCTTTGTCTTGTCAAAACCAGCTCCATCTTCTCTTCTTTGAGAGAAGTTGTTCCTTCCTGTTCTTTTAATAAACTTCTTCACCCTCATAGATAACATGGCCATCTGCCATTTAATGTCCATCTCCTCCAGGTCATCAGGGTGAAGTTGATCCAGATCATCATTAATCAATGAATTGTTGCTATGACTGGACAAAAAGGCTTCAAAGATTGTTCCAGTGCCTTTTTCTGAATTTACTCCACTGGTAGTACTAACTGCTTCAGGGTTGGCAGTAGTAGCAGTAGATGTTGAAAGAAGAGCAGCATTGTGGATGTAACCAGTGGGCTTCTTCTTGGATTCTACCTCAGTTTCAAAAACTCTTAGATCATTATATAGATCATCAAGTTCCTTCTCTTCCAGATTGTCACTCTGTCTATATGAGACAGTGTACATAGTCCATTCATCCCCAAGAGATCTGAGGAATTTTCTGTTGATATCATCTTGTTCCATCTTCACCCCTACAGTAGCCAGTTCACCAATGAGCTTGTTGAACCTATCAAAAGTTTGAGTCATAGACTCATTCTTTGAAGAAGTGAAGTTCTCATACTGCTGCTTTAGAACATCTCTTTGATTTCTTTTGATGCTTTTAGTTCCAGCAAATCTTTTCTCTAGAGCATTCTAGAGAATCTGAGCATCAGTGCAGTTGCAAAATTGATGTTGATATTCATTGGGGATGGCCAAGAGCAGAGTGCTCAAGGCCTTCATCTCTGTCTGTCTGATCTTCCTCTCACCATCTGTCTTTGGTGGAGGTCTTTTCCCATCTGGTCCTATCTTTCCTGCTTCAGAAGGACCATTCTCAATGATATCCCACATTGAGTAGTCAGTGAGAAGAATGTATTGTCTAATTCTGATCTTCCACATGTCAAACTCACTGGGTTTGAGCATTGGTACCTTAGAGACCAGAGTACTGTTTGATTCTGCAAGGTTTTCCATGATGAATGAATAGATGTTTCTGAGGGAGTTAGGCTCTGATACCACTTGTCAGGATCGAATTCTTAACAAGAATAAATTCTCAGAAACTAATATCAAAGAAGTTGCGGAATAACACTTTGATATTCAATAAAACAGTAAACCAAAACAGTATATAATCAACAACTTGTAAACTTGTATTGAATGCTTGAAGTTACAGGATTAAACACACAACCTCAATATTGATGAACAGGCTCACCAATACGAATTCTACTTCTCTAGAATTAGGATCTATGCCTTGAGGTTGATTCTCTCTAAAACTTAGAATGAATAATTAATTCTCAAAAGTTATCTCTAACTATTCTAAACAATACTATATATATATATATATATATATATATATATACTGAAGATAAAAGCTAATTACAATTAATAAAATATCTTCAGAATATCTTCCATCATTATCTTCAAGCCTTCCATGAATATCTTGATTCTTTCCAGCTGTCATCCTTTCCATCCGGATCTTTAAGTCATAAGCAGTACTAATTATGCTCAGCAGCATTAATTTCTTCAAGCAGCATTAACTTGATCTTAGCAGCATTAACTACTAAGCAACACTAACCACTAGCAGTACTAACTAGCTAAGCAGTACTAACTTTGTTCAAGCAGCACTAACTTTGACTAGCAGTATTAATTCTACTAGCAGTAGTAATACTCAGCAGTATTAACTTTGAAGTCTTCTAGCAGTAGTAATTCTGAACTAGCAGCATTAAAGACTTGTTCACATCTTCAGTTCCCAACAGGCAACTTTCTCTCTACGAAGATCTTATTGTTTTCTAAGTGTTTTACAATTGTTCTTCATTCTCAATATGTAAGATTGTTTGAACATATCTCATATGTTCTCTTCCGCAACCATCAAAGTTTTCTATGTGTAATTTTTGATTTCAAATCAATAAGAATTAAATTAAGTGAAAAACCGTGTGTATTGTATTCAATCCCCCCTTCTACAATACTTTTCTTATTTACTTACTGCTATTTGGGACCAACACGTTCTTTGTGTTTACGTTTTTGGAATCAATGATAGATGTTACCGTCTTAATCGAAGTTAAACTAATGTTGGATTTTCTTTTTATCGCATCTGTTTAGTTTTTAATCGCATGTTTAGTTTGGTTAATCAAATCCAACCCCCCCCCCCCTTTTGTATTGAAAGTATAGAAGTTGAATAGTAGTCACGACCAATCCCTGTGGATTCGACCCGACTTACCACTATTACAATCTTTATTGTGATTTGGGACAGTTGGAAATTATAAATACTTATTATTTGACGGTCTCGACACCCGTCAGTATCTGCTTCCACACTTCCAGGGGAAGTTCAAGGAGATGACGATCGACGACGTGGGATCCCACGTCTCCGGTCTCGCCTTCATGGTAAGGGTCGACACTTACCGAATTTTCTTCTGTATATGTTGCTTTTAAATTTGTGTACTAACATCGTGTGTTGTTTTTTGTTGACGTTCCAAGTTTCTCTCGGTCTCTATGGGGAGATGGAGAGGATCCGACGTCTCTTGCCCACTGCTCTCGAAAGAGAGAAGGTGGCACTGGAAAGAGAGAAAGCTGCTCTTACCAGGGAGAAGGAGGTGATGTCCAAGGTGGAATCCTTGACCGTGAGGCTTGAAGAAGCTCACAAGGTCTTGGAGGTCTCCGGTCGCCAGACGGCTGATCTGCAGACACGTTTTCACGTGTCGTGCAAGGTCCTGAAGGGGACCCGGGAGGAGCTGGAGCGGGCCCAAGTGACCCTGGTCGCGAATGAAAAAGAGACCAGGGCCATGAAGGAGAAGGAGGCCGAACAGAGGCCAGGATCGAGGAGCTGGAGGAGGAGCTCAAGTCCATCGAGGCTTTTACTCGATGGATGACAAAGGCGGCGATCATGAGATGCCATCTTGCTGGAAGAATCCCCTGGCCAATGCTGTCGAATACCTTAGGACCTACCTTTCAGACGTCGGGAACGAAAATGACTTGGATTATGAAGATGAAAAAGACATCGAGGTGGTCGAGGTCGATGAAGAGGAGGCTAAGGTGGACGAGACCCAAGCTGGTGATGTTTCTACGTCGCAACGAACTGAAGATGCTCCTTCGGCTTAAGTCTTTTGTTTTTGTGTTTTTAGCTTATAATTTTTGTATTTTCCCAGGTCGACCGTTGGTGGTCGAGCCTTCCACCGTAACCATTTATTTTGGTTTTTAATACAAATGATTTTTACTCTATGCCACGTTTGTCGAGTATCATGCAAAACATACACGACATCATACAATTGGACATAAATTAAATAGAATAATTAGGATTGTACGACCAAACAATCAAAGCACAATTCAATCTATAGTCAATCATGATTTATCATAACAGACAAACTTGCGACTAGGGCATTCCAAACAGATACTTGCGAATAACGCATTTGTTCTTAGTGAAAATTCTATCTAAGATAAGAACTTGAGTCATACTTCTTTAAGACTTGCAAGACCAAGTCATGCGAAAGACTTACTATCTTACGTCGTGCGATCCTGCGAGAAAACAATGTCAGAGGTTGGTCGTTGGCTAACCAACGACCCTCCGATGCTTAATTCAGTATTGGTCGTAAATAATTGTTTAAGGAAAAAAATCAAGGGACTTAGAAAAAATACCTCTTGAGATGTGTTGCATTCCAACTACGTGGGATATCTTGGTTGTCGAGAGTTTGGAGCCTATAGGCACATTTTCCTACGGCTCTAGATATACGATATGGATCTTCCCATTTAATGGAAAGCTTGCCTGCGTTCGGCTCTTGAGTGTTTTGGAATACTCGACGTAAAACGTGGTCGCCTTCTTGGAAGACTTTGGTCTTTACGTTTTTGTTGAAATAACGTTCTACCGATTGTTTCTGGGATGCCATTCGGATTATTGTTGATTCTCTCATTTTGTAACACCCGAGAATTTAAGGTAAGTGCTTATTAATTCTAAATTACCTTTATTGCTCTAGGATTATTGGATTTTTACTTATAAATGAAGAATTGTTGGTATGTCATCCTATGTTTTTATACCATGAGTTCCTTATGTGTATAATGTATCGAAAACGTCGAAAAACAGCAGATCTGGAGGCTGGGGCGATAGTGACCAGCGACTATGACAATGGTCATATTCGCGTGGCAAGATCGCCGGTCGGGGGTGGTCTCGGTACACCCCCGGCGAGAGTGCCCATGCGAGAGTGACAAGCGCACAATCACCCTGTCACAATCACGGGCGGTGTACCGTGGGGTATGAGGTGGGCACGATTGTGCCCCGCGACAGTGCCATGGGCACAATCATCGGGCACTGTCGCCGACGGGATCTGAGGGTATAAAATGCAACCTTTGACCATTTTGACTTCTCTTCTCACCTCACTCATTTTTTGAGCCGACTTGGAGAACCCTTAGGGCGATTTTCCACCATTCCACCCCTTTTAACATTCATTGAAACCCTAGTTTTAGTTGGGGGCATTTATGGTCAACCTAGAGCATTGAAGGAACGTATAGAAGAACATTTAAGAGCTTAAGCCAAGTCTTCATCTTCTCACCATCTCATCCAAGTTTTCTAGGGTTTTGCATAAAACCTAGATAGTGAGTTTTTACTAAGCTTTTCAAATGAGATACATATCTTGTGTGCTATTTATCATAGTTTCATATTCATGTACATATTTGATTACCTGATAAGTTTGACCTAACTGTTACTTTTGAAATTATTAGGGTTTTGGTTATTATGCTTCATGTGGACTTTCATGGGATTGTTATTGACATTATTTGGTCATGATTATGTGTATCATGGGAACTATGGATATTATTCTTGAACTTACATATTTTAGAGTTTTGTACCTAAAATGTGGTTTGGACTACGTGAAGTCTTATACATGCATCTTGTTTTCATGGGTTATGTTTGAAGATGGAAATTTCATGTATATTGGATGAACTATGAGTAAACGCTAGGAGGATGTAGTCTTAGGGTGCCACCATGACGGTATGCACCTAGACCTCCGCCATTTGGAGTAATGCCTGAGAGGTAGTCTTTAAATGTGTCAGGCCTTCTGGATGTTGCTCAAGCGAGTGAACATCAAGGTGCATTGACTTGAGGTGGAACTCATTAGTGTGATGGGTCTCCCCCATTGATTCCTGTATGGTTTATATGTCTATAAATGATTTAAATGCTTATGCCATGTCTATTGTTCAACTCACTAGGCTCGCTTGGCCTAACACTTGATTTGTTTGATGTGTATCTCAGGTTCTAGCGGCGCGACCACCAAGAAGGTTTAGCGTGCCTTTAGAATGTGAGATTGGGAGATTTTGGGACTGATAATCCCAATATCAACCAAATCTTAGAGAGAGAAAGTAGAGAGAGAGTTGAAAGCACAAAAGTCTTAGATTGTATTCAATATGCTTGAATCCTTACAAACAACAAAGCCACAAGGGACTTAAATACCCTTGGCTAATACAGAACATATAAGCATCCTAAAACACAATATTAGACCAAGCCTATAAATACAATGATTACTATAAAATATGACTTAACAATCTCCCCCTTAGTAATCATTGGCGTTGTGGTCTTCAATATTCATCTTCTAAATCAACACAGACCATCTAAGCGACTTAGCGAAGCTTCTTGACTAAAAAAAAAAATTCTTCTCAGCATCTTTCAATCTATGTTGCCTTTGCTGCTTTGACAAGACTGGACCTGTTTGAAATAAGCTTGAAAGAACAATCGGTTCATCAGCTTGTGCTCTAAACGACACACCTCTTTCAAATGTACTTGAATGAACTATGGTGGTCGGAGCTGGAACAGCAGAAGGACTAGTATAGCTGAGAAAATAGAATCTTGAGCGAATCTTGAGCAGCAGATAAACATTTGAACTCTTTGTCTCTTTAACTTCTCCTTAACTTCTCCCCCTCATGACCTTGATGATCTGGATCAACTTGGTCATGCATACGTTGGAGACGAGACAACTTCAGATCTGCAAAATTCAGAGTAAAGGAGAAAAAGGGAAGTTTTGCGCTACATGTTGGTGGAGCAAAGATTGTTTTGCGCTAGCTGAAGGTGGCGCAAAGTTGAGTTTTGTGCTACCAACTGTTGGCGCAAATCTGACTCGAAATCTGAAAAAAAATTCACCTGTTAAGCTTTTTGACACCCCCTACACAAATGCACTAAATATGACAATTCAAGTTAGCATTCATATAGAAAAACAGACACTCCCCCTCGAAATATGAGATATGAACTTTTCAAAATATTCTCCTTATTCACTCCCCTTCGAATAATGCACAGACCCATTAACACAAATATGAGAACACAAGAATCGAAACATTAACGTAGAAAGAAACATATACTGAATATGTATTTTGAAACAACTAAATATATAAAATTTTAAACACTAAACAAATTAAATTATATTCAGTAAAATATCATAGATTAATCCATCAGTTGAAATCAAGTGTATGTTGTTGGATACAGATACAAGTTTCATTTCATATCAAGTTAAAACATGTTCAGTTTCAAAAACTTTCATCAATCTATTCAGTGTGCTAGCATGCGAACTTTGATTAGCTTCAAGAAAATGCAATTCTAAAAATATAATAGAAAACTTTGAATGTACTCACACTAAGCCATCAAAAATTAAGATTTTCATAAATTTATAGGTTTATAGGTTTATCGCAATTCAGAAATATCGCCAAGTATCATGAGATGTGTGCTCATTGGCATCTTTTAGCATTGTGCACATTGGCATCTTCACATGAGTGTGCTCTTTGACATCTTTTAAGCTTGTACACAATGGCATCTTTTAATCAAAATATTTGGTAAGTAAAGAACATGCCGTAAACGTAACTTTCTATCTGATCCTATTGCAGGATTTGGGCCAGTCGCTCCCAGACCAGTTGGCCTTAGGGGACTAGGTGTCAAGCACCCCTTGGAACTTACTCTCCCAGATCAGAAAGGCTACATCGACACATCCTAAACCCATTCATACCAGTAGAACATGACTTTCGATCTGATTCTATAGAAAGATTTGGGTTCGATCACTCCCAGACCAATTGACCTTAGGGGACCAGATGACAAGCATCCCACGGAACTTACTTTCCCAAACCAGATAGGTCACAGGTACAAACTTTTAAACTTAGAGATTTCTGTATTTTAAACTTCAGCTAGCAGAGCGGTTCCATTTTCTCTCTTTTCGGCTAGTTCCATTTTCTTTCGATAATACGCCGAATCCCGAACTTTCTTTACTCTACACTCCTTAGCGATGTGACCCGACTTTCCACAGTTAAAGCATGCAACTGCTTTCTTAACCTTGGGCACTTTGACATTCTTAGACCCAGAAGTGAAGCGAAGATTGTTGGAACCCGAATGATGTTGGAACTTCTTGTGATAGTGCCGAGAGAGAAGAATCATTGCCTTCTGTAGCGCCTCACCATCATCATCAGTTGCACCGTCATAAGCATTCTCGGACAATGCTTGTTCAGCCAGTTTGCTTGTGAGAAGTGAAACCGGGTCCACTGTTTTCTTAGTCTTCTTGTCAAGTTTGGCCTTCTTATCCTTGACAATGCACTCATCTGTCAGAAAAATCTCATACATCTCTTGGATTTGCATGGTATAGATCCGGACATCATTCCTCAATCTATGACAAGATTTGTTCCATTCCGATTGAAGAGAATTGAGGAACTTCAGATTGGTCTCTAGCTCAGTCTTTTCAACTTTTATCTTTCGCAGATCATTTATCACCGCACAAAATCTGTCAAAAACATTTTTCAATGACTCCTCGTCTTTGGCTTTGAACTCTTCAAAGTTGTTCATGTAGTGTGTATGCCGAAGTTGTGTTGCAACTATAGACCCAAGCATAATCTTCTCTAGTTGTGCCCACATTAGTTTAGGATTGTTTTTGTAACAATCAATCCTGTTGTAGATAAAATTTGGCAAAGCTAGCATCAGATTTGCCTTTATATCACGATCCACTTTATATTGCAACAACTCATCGGATGTGTATTCAGAGATAGGCTTTTTTATCCAGAAGCCAATATGGGCTTTACAAAAGATCCTTCAGTTAGACTCTTCATCATGTCATCTCCGTTCTTTTGACGCTCGATGAAATTAAGAAACCGATCTTGCCATTGAGTGAACTCATTCTCATCAACCAGAACCGGAGGACGAGTTTCTGTGCCCAATGACATCATGATATCATTCTTGTAGAACTGAGCTTAAAACGCAAACTTTGCAGAATCCATAGAGAAAAAAAAACTTCAGAAAAAATCCAAGTCTGGAAGCAGATAGGAGATTTGCGTGAACAGTGACTAGCACAAACTTGACTTTGCGCGAGACAAAGGTGGCGCAAATTATGATTTGCGCGAGGCGTTGGTGGCGCGAACTTGACTTGCGTGATATGTAGATGGCGCAAAATATTCTTTGCTTGAGATGATAGTGACGAGAACCTTTATTTACTTGAACAATAGGTGACGCAAAAGAAGATTTGCGTTAGATGAAGGTGGCGTAAAACTGATTTGCGTGAGTCGTTAGTAGCGAGAACCTTTCTTTGTGTGAGACTGAGATGGCGCAAAGATATCTTTGCACGAGAAGCTGATGAAGAGAACTTGAATTTTTCGTGAGAAGAAGATGACGAAAACTGAACTCTTCGTGAGTTGAGACCTGAACTTGATGAAAACTTGAAACTAGCGCAAAACTGAGATAAACTGGCGCGAAGTTTAGGATGAACTCGAGTAAAAATTGATGAACTTGGCGCAAAACTTGATGATCCCTCATGAACTCGCGCAAACCTGAGATGAACTGGCGCAAATTTCAGATCTGGCGCAAAACTCAGAGAATCAAGAAATATCTTCTGAAATCGATTACAGATACGAAATTAAAGAAAATTTCTCACACAGAAATGATCGAAAACAGTTTCTAACAACTTTGATTCAAACAAATCGATCAAAAAACCACAAAATCGAAAATTTGTGATATGAACAGTACGTAAAAACGAACTTTTCCAGAAAATGAAAAAACTCAAAATTGATGTTCAAAAACAGATTTTCTTGCAAAATGATGTGAATAATATGTTTTACTATCAAAACCGAATCCAACAAACCAAGATACAAGAAAAATCGATCAGAAAACAGCAAGAATTTGTGAAAATTCAGAAAATGAGATTTTCTTGATCGAAATCAAGAAAATCTATCAAATTTTCTGAATTGTTTACAAATTCAATTTGAAAAAAACGATTCTCTCAATTCTCTCAGATTCAGAATGGCTTTGATACCAATTGATAATCCCAAAATCAACCAAATCTTAGAGAGAGAAAGTAGAGAGAGAGAGAGTTGAAAGCGCAAAAGTCTTAGATTGTATTCAATATGCTTGAATACTTACAAACAACAAAGCCACAAGGGACTTAAATACCCTTGGCTAATACTAACATATAAGCATCCTAAAATACAGTATTAGACCAAGCCTATAAATACAATGATTACTATAAAATCTGACTTAACAGGGACGCCATTAAGGAAGACGATTATTCTGGACGTAGATGACAACCAATTGTAATCTTATTTCTCGTTTAGGAATTAGATTGAGAGGTTGTTATCCTCATTGCTTTGTTATTACAAACTTGTAATTATAAAGGTGTATATTGTTCCTTTTTGAACGAGTTCATGCTTTGGCATTAAATTGATTACCATATTTCCATTTTCTGGGAATTTTTGTTTGTTCCATTTTTGGGGCGTTGCATTCGAAACACATTCGCCCCTTGACGGGACAATCTTTATAGGCATGACCGGGCTTCCCGCATTTAAAACAAGCTCCGGGAACAAAGTTGCACGGGCCGAAATGCCTGCCTCGACACTTGGAACACCACTTAGCCTCACGCCTAGGATCGGCTCCCCGTTGGTAGTTGTTGCTGAAAGGTCTAGGTTTCTTGGAGGCCACAGAGTTTCCCTCCCATTTTCTCTTCTCAACCAAACGAGAACCTTCCTCTTTGCCCCGGTTGTAAGCGTCCTCCATTAACTGTGCCTCCTCTACCGCCTCTCAAAGAGTAGAGGCCTTCGACACTCTAACCATTGACATCATATCGGAAGGAAGCCCCTTTATGTAGGCTTTAATCTTCTCCTTCTCTGTCGGGACTAGGTGTCCCACCAACCCCAGCTTGTCCATGAATAGTCGAGTATACTCTTTCACGGACAGGTTACCCTTCTTCAAGTTTCGGAACTCATCCGCAATCCGGTCCATCGATCTCTCGTTACAATACTCGTCTAGCAATTTCTCTTTGAACGTTGCCCAAGTCAGCTTGGCCAAGACGGTCGCCTCGATCGAAGCGGAATATACATTCCACCAAGTGAGGTTCACGCCTCTCAACATCTGTCCACTCTCACTCGATCGGAAATCCTGTTCCATCTCCCGGATCCAACTCACACAAACTGTCGGATCATTCGAACCCTTAAATTTCGGCGGTCGGCAACCAAGAAAGGCCTTGAATGTGTAAGTCTTTGCTGCTTGCCTGACTCCCGGGGTTGCGGTCCCATCAGTGGGAATTTCATGTCCGGTACCCCCGGATCCTGCCACAATTATGTTCTCGTCAACCGTTTCAAGTCTACGGTTGTTGGTGTCTTGGTCCTCCAAGAGTTTTAAGAACATTTCTTGTTGTTGCGCCATGGCTCTGTTCATGGCCAGCATCATGCGGTCCATCATCCTTGTCTCTGCTGTTACTTTTTCCATAATGGGTACTTCAGTTTCTAGATTACGTCGGGGAATGTTCTCGGGTCCCCCGCCCAACACATTAACCAGACGAGAAGGTTCATGCGCTACCATCACTCGCGGATGATCGGCCGTGGATGTCATGGCCTCTTGACCTTCCGACCGATTTCTGGTGTTAACCATGAGTCTGCCACACACATACACGAAATAGAATAAGAGATAGGCTACATGAATAACACAAGGAAACACACTACTACACTTATCAATTATCATAATAATAGTAGATCAAGTATGCTCACGTAAAACATCTTCATAATAACGTTAGCTAAGTGAAACTATGAACACATGATACGTAAGAGTTCTCGTCACCATCACTACAACTTTTAATTAGTGTAAGTTCCGTCGACTCTAAAATCATCCTATCTTACGAGTTCTACCCCATCTCACAAGTCACAGCTTAATAATCCCAATTTAAGTCTAGGCATCTTACATTTATACCTAGTTCACTTAAACAAATGCTCTTATACCAACTTGTAACATCCTAAAACATGAGATGAAAATAAAATTTTAAAATTCGGCAATATAATGTATATAAATGTAGGAAACCGGTCCACCTTTAATGGGGAACTAACAAAACCTGTATAATACGAAATAGGCAATCTAAATCGAGTATATGCCAACCCAACACATTGGTCAAAGTATAACAATTACAATCCCAAATCAAATACGACAACCTAATAATCTAACTTGGTCAAGTAAGATTAAGGTCGGGTGTCGCTATTCTTCCAAAAGGTGTAATCTCTATAGTTAAATGTTTTGGTCACTATATCTTCAAAAAGACCACTCTCGACCCCAAGGTCGTCCTCTCAATCCCGACGAGCCCCACCGCTAGAATGACCTGCCGTACACGACAACCAAAGAACAAGTGTTAGGCTAAAGCGTAGTGAGAATAATTGAACTAAATAATGAATAAATAGTAAACTCGATTGAAGTCATACGACCGATCTAGTCGTGAGCTAAATCAAATAATTCATTAGTGATCATCATAATGTTACCAATAACTTTAATCACAAAGCAAGCTCAACTACTCTAAGTCTATTGCTCGAAAAACATCAAGTCAAGCACTCCAGGTCTATTCTTGAGAGTTCCAAAACAAGGGAACTCATGAACAATGGGATTACACCTTATTGTCCATGGGACGCTGCCCGACCGTATAGGCCCACACCTTACTTACCATGGAGCCCGATGCCTATCCCGTGCCAAGGGTGAACCTAATGTCCGGACGAGACATAGGAACACCGTGCCTATGGATCCATTGCACTAAGACCAAAATATAAAGCATTTATTCAATTGATCTTAATCATTTACATAAATGTTAAACCAAATTGTTCATATGAAATCTTGTCGATATGGAGTCTAGACTCCCCAACTTGGAGGAATCCCACATTCACAAATCTACTACCATTATATCATAAATCCCATTTTAAAGATAGATTTTCCACAACCAAACAATTACTTGAACCATAACCCAAATTTTCTACAACCAAACAATTACTTGAACCATAACCCAAACCCTAGTTTCTCTTGGAGTGTACCAAACTCTCATAGAAACGAGGATAAACCCTTAAATGTGTGGAGAGTTGTAGAATACCATTGTTCATAGTTAAAACACAAGTTCTAACCATTTTTGTTAGGCCAAAACCATAATGTACCCCAAATTCACTTTTAGGTCAAAATGCAACAAAACCCATTACATGATTAAGAGATGTCGGTGAAAGTTATAACACTTCCCAGGTAAATATGTAGAACAAAGAGGTTAAGAATCTCACCTTGAAAGGTTATAGGAAACCCTAGATAATAACACTTGAGGGTAGAGTTTAGGAGAAGGATTGACACTTCAACCACAATGCTCTTAATCACCACCACCAATCTAAACCACCCCAATAAATGCATAAGAATCGTACATTTGGTAGTAGTGAATGAAGGGGGAGGAAACCCTACATTTTCACTCTTCCAAAATCGCCTTCAAGGAGCTCTAAAATGAAGAAATGAGAGAAAAGGGGGAAATTCCCGTATTTGGACTGCAGGAGCGTCCCCGCGACCTTGGTCGTGGCTATGAGGTTGTGCCGCAATCCGCGCATGCTCTCAATCATGAGATATCCAGTGAGTCCCGCGGCCTTGGTCGCGGTTCTCAAGCTGCAAGCCATCCCGCACAAGTCACTGTGACTTTCACTCTAATTCCAAATCTCAAGTGCTAAAGCTTGGTAACCTCACACAAGTGAGAACAACGACAGCAGTTGACTCGAGAATAAATGTACAAATATCATACATACATCCACAAGGTGTAAGCAAAATATACGGGTGTTACACTAGATCATGTGGGGCACGTAGCCCCAAGTGAAAAGGAGAAGATCATAGCCTACCTGAAGGGACTACCGACCGATATGATGGTTATGGTTTAGAACTCCAAGGCATCCACTCTCCGTGAAACCATTGAGAAAACTTAACTCATGGAGGATGTATATGCTCGAAAGAAGGAAGATGAGGTGGGGATCGGAGAAAAGAGAAAATGGGAGGAAATTTCGGATCCTTCAAGCGACCACAACAATTCAACAACAACAACAACCGAAACAACGACCCAAGGAGAGAGTCTATGTGGTGCCCAAAGTGAAAGAGTAAGAATTTGGGCCTGCGCCACTCAAAGCTCGACTCTTGTTACAAGTGTGGGAAGTTTGTCCATACTCAGAGAGACTGTCCGGTGAATGGGTCAGTTTGCTTTGAGTGTAAGGAGTCGGGCCACTTTCCACAATGAGAGCCCAAAACTCAAGTCGGGAGGATATTCCGGGAAGAAAGGGAGCTTACCGAGGGTACAGTGGAGAGACTTTCAGATGACAGCCGAGGAGGCGAATGTGTCAACATATGTGGTGTCGGGTACGTTTCGTGTTAACTCTGTACCTGTGCATGTTCTTTTTTATTCGGGTGCAAGTTATTCCTTTGTGTCGATTTTCTTTTTTGTCGAGATTGCTTATGACTGCTAGTACATTAGAAGATGCTCTGGTAGTGGAAATAGCGAATGGTAGTCAAGTCCTTGTTAGTGAAGTCTTTGACAGTTGTGTTTTGGAGATCGAGGAAAGGAAATTTTTGATAAAACTATTTCCAATGTCCATCGGTGGATTTGACTTGATAGTCGGGATAGACTGGTTAGGAGAAAATAGAGCCAAAATTCTATGTTTAAAGAAATTGATCTGAATCCGTTTGGCGGGCGATGATGTGGTGCTTGTGTACGAGGAAAGGAGTTGTGGTGGTCATTTTTATGGCAAAGGCATGTAAGTGCTTGGTGAAAGGGTGTTCTTATTATCTAGCATACGTGGTGGTTGCTAAGTTGGACAAGAAGAAGCTTGAGGACGTAAAAGTCGTTTGTGAATTCCCGGATGTATTTCCCGATGATTTTCCTAGGTTACCACCTGACCGGCAAGTCGAGTTCCGAATAGACTTAATTCTGGGGGTTGCTCCAATTGCTAGAGCGAAGAACCGAATGGCACCATATAAAATGCAAGAGATGATGTCGAAATTGCCAGATCATTTGGATAAGGGATTTGTGAGACCGAGCTCGTCGCCTTGGGCAGCTTCGGTCCTATTCGTGAAAAAGAAGGACGTCATGATGAGAATGTGCATAAATTGCCGAGAAATGAACAAGGTGGCTGTGAAGAATAATTACCCACTCCCAAGAATTGACGATCTATTTGATCAACTTCAAGGGGTGGGATGTTTCTCAAAGATCGAACTTTGTTCGGGGTACCATCAGGTGAAGATGAAAGATAAGGACGTGGTGAAGACCGGCTTTTGAACACGATATGGTCATTACGAACTTCTAGTAATGTCATTCGGGTTAACAAACGCGCCGATGATATTCATGGATTTGATGAAGCGGGTGTGTCGATTGTTCCTCAACAGGTTGGTGATTTTGTTCATCGACGATATACTCGTCTACTCCAAGGACGAGGTACAACACGGACAACACCTTCGGGAGGTTTTGGAGGTATTGAGAAGAGAAAAGTTGTACGCGAAATTCTCCAAATGCAAATTTTGGCTAGAAGAGGTTCAATTCTTGGGTCATGTAGTCAGCCGCGACGGAGTGAAGGTAGACCCGTCCAAGATCGAAGCGATGATGAATTGGGATCCACTCAAAAGCCCATCCGAAATCCAAAGTTTCTTGGGTTTGGTGGGCTACTATAGAAGGTTTATTCAAGATTTCTCCAAAATTGCTTCCTCTTTGATAGCCTTCACGTGAAAGAACGTGAAGTTCGTTTGGGCGGAAGCTCAAGAGAAAGCCTTCCGAACTCTTTAAAGGAAACTATATGAAGCTCTAATCCTGTCTTTGACGGAAGCATCTGAAGATTTCGTGGTTTATAACAATGCATCCAACATGGGTTTGGGTTGCATTTTGATGCAACGGGGCAAGGTGATCGCCTATGCTTCAAGACAACTCAAGGAACATGAGAAGAACCATCCAACCCACGGCTTTAATCTAGCGGCCGTGGTATTCGCCTTGAAGTTACGACGACACTACCTTTACGGTACAAAACGCACGCTATTCATGGACCAAAAGAGCTTGAAGTACATGTTGGATCAGAAGGAATTGAACATAAGGCAGTGGCGTTGGTTGGAACTACTAAAAGACTATGACTATGAACTACTCTACCACCTGGGTAAGGCGAATGTAGTAGTAGATGCCTTGAGCCAGAAAGAGTATAGTAGTGGCATTCGGGCTACACTCGCAAGAATAGACTTGGTATCCAACTTAATTGATCAGATAAAGAACCTTACCAAGATAGTGAAGCAACAATCACTTCTAACCGAGGACGGCCGTGGCCTAAAACTTTACCAAGTTCGTATTTGGGTGCCTAATATCGGGGGCAACCGAGAATTGCTACTAGAGGACACACGGAAATCCAAGTATTCTATCCATCCGGGTGGCACCAAGATGCATAGAGATTTGAAATTGACGTATTGGTGGCCCGTTATGATGTTGGATGTGGCAAACTACGTGGAAATATGTGTGACTTGCCTATAAGTAAAAGTGGAACATCAATGGCCATATGGGAGCCTCCAATCCCTGGAGATCCCGGAGTGGAAGTGGGAGCATATCACGATGGATTTTGTGACCAAATTGCCAAAGACGCTGAAAGGACATGATATGATATGGGTAGTGGTGGACCAATTGACGAAGAGTGCCCACTTCTTGGCGATGCGAGAAACGTTGCCTAAGGAGAAGCTTGTCAAGTTGTACATCGAAGAAATTGTCTCAAGACATTGAGTACCATTATCAATCGTATCCGACCGAGACAGCCGTTTCACTTCTAACTTTTGGGATGGCTTACAGAAGGAATTGGGTACGAGGGTAAAGTTGAGTACGACCTATCACCACCAAACTGATGGCCAAAGTGAACGGAAGATTCAAACTTTGGAAGACAAGTTGAAGTCATGTGCAATTGATTTTGGTGGTAGTTGGGACTCTCATCTACCTCTCGTGGAGTTTGCCTACAATAACAGTTACCACTCCAGTATCGGGATGGCACCATTCGAAGCTTTGTATGGGCAAAAGTGTAGGACCCCGGTGTGTTGGCTCGAAGCGGGAGAGAAACAATTTGCCAGCCCCGAGATCGTTCAAAAGACAGCCGACAAAGTGAAGGGAATCTGCGAGCGGTTAAAGGCGGCTCATGACCGATAAAAGAGTTACACCGATAAGAAGAGAAGGCCAATAGAATTCCAAGTGGGTGACCGTGTTATATTGAAAGTGTAACATTGGAAGGGCATTATACGGTTCGGAAAGCGCGGGAAACTAAGTCACCGTTTCCTTGGACCATTTACCATTTTGGCAAGGTTGGGGCTCCAAGCCTATAGATTGCAGTTATCCTTTGAGATGGCCGGTATTTATCACACTTTCCATGTATGTTATCTATGCAAGTGCTTAGCGGAAGAAGAGAGAGTTATACATCTCTCGGAAATAAGAGTCGATGAGGGTAACCTTTGTGTAGAAGAACCCGATGCTATCTTGGAGTGGAAATCGAATAAGCTTCGTCACAAAGAAATCACGATGGTTAAGGCGCAATGGAAGCATCATCATGGGGCCAACGTGACTTGGGAAGTTGAGGATGATATGAAAAGAAGATACCTGAACCTTTTTGCATGAATTGGTATTTCGAGGGCGAAATCATTTTCTAAGTTGGGGAGGATTTTAACACCCATAATTTCAAGTAAGTTATAAGACTCTTTCCCTCATGAATTTTGTTTTATAAACTTGTGAATTAGAGCGAGGAAGTCTAAGTATGTTTTCCTTGTTGTCAAGGGCTCGTTACGCGAGAAAAAGTAGGTTTTCGGGATCCGGAATGGGTGGAGCGACTATGCCCGGCAACTCTGACAAGTCACTGTCGCCAAGGGCACAATCGCCGGATTTTAGAGGCTTACAGTACGCTTAGGGCGATAGTGTTCGGCGATTGTGACACTGTCACTCTCGCCGTGGCACAATCGCGGATGGGAGAGGGGCGACTGTACAAGTGCCGCGATAGTGACCCGCAATAGTGCCACAGGCGCTATCGCATGGCATTGTCGCCGATGGGGTACATGCTTCAATAAATCATATTTTTGGGACATTTCTCATTTTCATCACTTCTTAACTCTCAAGAACTCTCTCCTTTCTCCCTCTCTCTTCATTAAATCGACCAAGGAACATTTATTGCTCCATTTCCATTTTGCTTTAAGGATTTCCATCATCAAGTTAGAGATTTGGAAGCTAGGATCAAATGTTCCTCATCTCACTATCTTACCAAGTTATAGGTTTTGAGAGATTTCTAGGTTTCCATACAAACCTAGTATTGTGAGTTCATCCTACAACTCTTTTACACTATATACATGTTTTAAATGTTATTTTATGCTTCTTCAAAATCTCTAATATATTTCTCTTCATTTGAGCAATTTTGGGAAAAGTTTGGTCAAAACTAGGTTTTGATGATTTTTGAGTAAAATGATGTTTTGAATATATATATATATCGGGGAGCGATCAATTGGAAACCAGTATTACATTGAAAACTTTGGAAACCGAAATTAACCAATCAGTGAATTTCTTTTTTTTTATTTTTATTTTTATTTTTAATTGAAAAGGTTATTTTTGTATAATACCCACGCATCGTAGACTTGTACCCAAGCATAAATAGCTTGTACATAGTTTAAACTTATAAATCTCACAACTTGGAGGACCATTTTTGTCATTTGGCCAAAGTGTTTATAAATCATAAGACTTGGATTTCTTCTTCATTTCACACGTATTCATCTTCATCATCTCCTTCTCTATTTTCCATCTACCAAACCCCTCTTCATCTCTCTAGAAATTAAGGTTGATACTTGAAGCTTTTGAGAAACCAAATTGGAGAAATGATCTACTCATCGAGAGCTACATGTAGGTACCATTTGTTTTTAGTTTTCTTCAAATTTTTGTTTATGGGTTTTGAGGTTTTGAACTCTTTTGTGAAAATTTTGATGTATTAGGTTAAAGGAAGCTTAGGAGATGATTTTCTTGTACTTTTGAAGTTAAAAGACCAAAAATATTGAAGGTAAGATTGCAAAAGTTTGATTTTAGTTACTTAAGGATTTCTTAGATGTATAGATTGATAAATGGTTGTATTAGGTTCATTATATGTTAGTAATGTTAAATTTGGGTCTTGGTTAACTTTTGGTATCAAAAGTGGGCAAATGAATGGAACCACTAAAATGGTTTTTGAGCTTCAATGTTTATTGCACACAAGGTGTTTGATAAAATGCCACAACCATTTTTTACAATTCTGTGAATTTTTAACTTTTTGTCCCTGTTTTCAAAAATTCGTATAAAATCAACCATAAGTCCAAATAAGCTCAAATTTTGCAGTTAGAAATTTCTTTATGTCCTTTACGACTTTGTAGTTTTCACCGAGACCTGAATCTAAGTCGACGTTGCTCAAAAACACAGTTTTTAGCTGCTGGTCTGCAGCTATTCAACCATTTTTAACTTTCTGCCCCTGTTTTCAAAAATTCGTATAAAATCAACCGTAAGTCCAAATAAGCTCAAATTTTGCAGTTAGAAAGTTCTTTATGTCCTTTACGACTTTGTAGTTTGCACCGAGACCTGAATCTAAGTCGACGTTGCTCAAAAACACAGTTTTTAGCTGCTGGTCTGCAGCTACTCGGAAATTTTATTGCTGTCTTTATTAATCTGTAGCAAATAAACCTTAGCTTCAATCATCGTGAGTTCAATTGTGATGGAATCCCGAGAAGGTGTAGTTACAATCTTGGTTAGAAAGGAATGATTATATCATATTCTAATTAGGTGTTAAATGTGTGTTCGATATGACTTAGGGTCACGTATGATCTAGGATATGAGCTAAAGCTTGGTGGAAGCATTTTAAGCACTTTTTGGATATCAGGTACGGATTTCCCTACTTCATTCTATACGAGGATAATCCCTTGATAAGATTATCCATTCCATGATTAAATCATGACACTACAAAAGTAAGTGCATGTATTTCGAATCCGAAATTCCTTTATTTTGTCGAAATACGATATTTCTTTGTACAACGACATTCCTATGATTTTGTGCCTACTTTATGAATCACTTTGGAAAAACGATACTTTGAAAGTATTCATGTTCATTCAACTATTATTCTCATGTGAGGCTTGAAAAGTCATTTTAGACTTTAAATATTGAACATTTTCCTTCAACAATATTTTGAACCATAAAGGTCGTTTGATAGATTTCATGGTGGTTATTTTCTTTTAACTCTCATGATTTTCACTTGATGTTATAATTTTGTATGACACAGTGGTCGGGGCATAGATCATTGTGACACTCTGTGGGGCTCGTAAACCACAGCGTCCCCATACTGGTGCTCTATAGTGTGAGCTTTACCTAGGCATGGGTAGGGGCGTATGGACTGGTCCTAGGATATGCGCATTATGATACGCATTCATTGCGTACGGGAATGGATGTGTGTGCCCACACTTCATCCCACAACCCATGTGGACTGATCCTCCCGTGGGATTTGTGACACATTGAGGGTTTCATCCGTTGAATCCTCTTTGTGATTATGAACTGGGAAACCGGTCTTGTAATTTATTTTTACACGATGCTTTACCACATTTTTTTAAAAGTATTTTATAACTCATATGTTGGCTTATTCTTTGACTTATGTTACGTCAAACTATTATGATTGTTTCCGCTACGAAATGAATTTGTTTCCGCTATTTTATATATATATATATATATATATATATATATATATATATATATATATATATATATATATATTTAATCCGTTCACTGAGCATTTGTGCTCAACCGTGTTCTTTGTTTCTGACACGGCAGGTTCAGTAGAAAAGATTTGGGGAAATTCTGGGAACTGACCGAGTAGACCTGAAGTTACAACCGGTGGATCTTTTGATAGTTTAGTTGTTGTTCAGGTGTTATACGCTTTATATTTAGCCAGTTGTGTTTATGTTTGAGGTTCCGCAAAATTTATCTTTTGGGTTGTGTTTAATTTCTTGATACCAACCCTAATGCTTAATTAGTTTATATTTGTGTTTCGGGTCAAAAGTGTGACACGCACCCTGTCCTTAGCCACGCGGGACTGGGGGTGTTACATTTTGTCTTTTACATTATTTCATAATATATATGGTAACTGTTATTATTATTATATTAATAATTATTTAAATTTAATTTAGCTTATATATGGTAATAATAATCATTGATTAATTTAAAAATGAGACATTTAATTTAGGTAAATTATTTAATTTTAATTTAACTTATATATGGTAATAATGAAACAATAATGCTAATACGATGAACCTGATGAATCTATTTTCATTATGAAACAATAATGCTAACACGATGAACCTGATGAATCTATTTTCATATACGGATATGCAACTGAACATGTAATGAAACAAAAATGGAAAGTTAACAAAAATGACACAAATTCATCATGTTTCATTATGAAACAATAATGCTAACATGATGAACCTGATTAATCTATTTTCATTATAAAACAATAATGATAACACGATGAACATGATGAAATCTGTAATCCAATAAAATCTGTAATCCACAAATTCATTCTGTTTCATCACAATATTAGATTACGTGGGAAATTTTATAATAAAATGAAATTAAAAAAATATTTTCTTACATTTTAAAAGAAAAATAATTTTTTTGATGAAAAGACAAATGCTCCACGTTTTCATAGTAAAAAAAATAACAAAATTTAAATTGCGTGGGAAATTTTATTTTGGTTTCAAGTAATCTAAATAAAATAAATTTTTCTTGCCATATTTGAGACACAAAATCAAAAGACATATTTACCATTTTCATCTATTATTTTTATTTATTATTAATAAATTAATTAATTTACTACCATATATAATTCAAATGAATTTTAACCATTGATTATAAAGATCAATGACTGAAATTTGGTTTCCAAAGTTTCCAATGAAACTTGGTTTCCAATTGATACCGCCCCTATATATATATATATATATATATATATATATATATATATATATATACACACACACACGCACACAAAGGGGGGGGGGGGCGTTCAAATACAACCCTTTTGCATGGTGCAACCCATGAAACCCTTCTATCTACCACTAATTTTATTTTCACATTTGTAATTAAGAAAAAGAAAAAAAAGCTGAAAATAAAATGGGTGGTGAATAGATGGGTTGCACCATGTAAAGGAGTTACATAATAACCTACCCCTATATATATATATATGTGTGTGTGTGTGTGTATATATATATATATATGGAAAAGTCTGAAAAAACCCAACAAATGTAACAACCCAAACAAAGATCAACCATAAATGTAATAAATAAAGAGTAAATCGCCAAAAAGGCTCCCCGGAAAAAAAACAATAATTCGAGAACAAAAGATTAGGTTTGCGTAAACAACCTATTACACAACTGAGAATAATAAAAGAAAGAAAAAAACGAACTAAGGCTAGAAGGCTAGAGAATCTCCTTTCTAGTCCACATCTCCCAACTCACAACTTCTCTTTTCCCTTACCCGAACCTTCTATCTGACGCCTTCCTGAAAAGGTTTTTACTTTTTGAAAAACGAGGGTTAGACCGAAAGGTCTAGTAAGTTCCCTCTAGCAACGAGTAACCAAGCCACAATAGCAAACAAAAAGAGTACATAGGCATTTATAAATAGGTTGCAGCTTTACAAGTCATCACATAACGTCACACGCTGATGGCATACACTGAAGTCACGCCCGGGTGACAACGTGTCTGGCTCATACTGCCTTTATCTGGGATACCCCACCTAATGGCATAAACGGGACACCCCCCCGGTATGAGCATAGGCGGGACACCACCCCCCCCCCCCCCCGACTTGGACCATAAACTCGTCATCAACAATATATGCATACATATAAGACCATTCGACATAATGAGGTAAAACATGTATTTTAATAAGTTGTTCGTATAACAAAACATATGCGTCAAAATACGTTTTTGGTTAGAGAGACTCATCTATCGCCTTTGCCTTACTCTTTGTACTCGCACCTGGGTCCTTAAACCGAATACCTATGAACAATGAAGTTAGGGTGGTAAGATACCCAAAGTCCCAAAAAGGTACCACTACTGATCTTTCTCTCAAATACTGAACCTAACCCCCCCTAAGGACCCTGCCTGCCGGATCGACCTCACACCGGGGGCCTCCCCTACCGGGCTTAGCCTCCCCCGGTACCCGCCTTCTGGGTCTACCTGGTTTCCTGACTCCCGGGTTCCCCCAAACCGGTCTTCCCGGTTCCTACCCCTTTCCCGGGTCCCCGCCTCCCAGGGCTCCCTTCCCGAGACTCCACCCTACGGCCTCCCCGGTATTCCTCCCTCCCGGGGATTCCCTCTTGGGAATCCACTCCAACCGGTCTCCCCGGTTTTCCCTTCTCCCGGGACCCCGCCTCCCGAGGTTTCGGCCAGTTCATGAAAAACCCCAATTGACCTGGACGATTTTTTTCCCAGATGGTGGGGAAGGTTTGCTCAAAACAAAAGAGAAATCCTTCCCAAAAGAAGTTTACACAAAACCTCCAAATCAAGGATTTAAAGAACTAAGAGATAAACAATCTAGAAAATAGCTCAGACAAAAGCTTCCCCTTCCCCAAATGAATCTAAAGCTCACCCATCAAGAATCCAACAAAAGAATTAAGAGATAGGACTATGATTACCTTGATGAGAGTTAAGAGTAGAGCCTTCTTCCCAATTTGCTCTTCCTTGATTTCTTCTAACTTGCCACACCCACACACATATTGATTTTTCTTCCTTGTTTCTATAGCCTCCAAGGTTGAGAATGATTAGGAGGGTAAGGATATTAGGCAGGCCCGTGCCTGACATTCTGTAGTCCCTGAGCGACATGTGAAAATGGGCCCTCAATAAGTACGATAAAAAATTTCAATATGTTGTTTTTATCATTAGATTAACATCGAATTTAGAAAATACTAACAATTCATATAAAACCGTTTTTCCAAGTATTCCTAGACATAAAATCAATCAAAAAAAATATTTCTAAATCAATATTATTTACCGTATCATTTTGACATAGTACTGTAAATTTCATTCACCATCAAACACATCATATGATATACCTTTAATATATATATTGACAACATTTTAGGTCTAAGTTTTGACTATTCGGAGTAGCACTTTATATAAACCAATGTAAATTAGTTGAATTTCCATGTCACTTCATATTAATGTTTTCATCACCATTTTAAAATTTTAATTTAGGGTTAAAACATACTTTTTATTAATCATCAATTTTAGAATCTAAGGTCCATGTTGGTAATAATTTGAGATTTTATTCTTGTTTTAAAGATATGAGTCAATGTTATATGAAAAACAGGGGTTGTTTTGCATTTCTAAATACATATATAAGTTGGATTGTCTCATTTTATTGGTAAAAAAATTTCAAAATGTATGAGTTTTCTTAGTTGATAACAAAAAAATATACTATATTCTAGTACAAAAATAGAATTCATTCGGATGTAAGGGCGGATGTAGCATGTAAAAGGTTGCATTTAAAAAAAGGATTTTTACCTAGGTTAAAAATTATTTTTTTACTTTATATCATAGTTCATCATAGTAATTTTCTCAGTTTGTGGCCCCACCAACCTAAAAACCAAAAAAATCACTTGAAATCAACCAAAAAATCAAAAAAATCTCTCAAAATCAACCAAAAACTCAAAAAAAGTCCATCGAAGTCAGAAAAAAAAAACTTAAAAATCACTCGAAATTAACCAAAAAACTTTAAAAATCCCTCGAAATCGTGGAATTAACTAAAGACACATTGGACGATTTTATGGTCTCCTTAAAGGTGCCCCCACTAAGCAAAAATCAGGGATCTGCCACTGTGCTGATGGATTAATAAAAAGAGTTAGTAAAAGATGAATGATCGAAAATATATCAAGTTTTTTTGGACAAATTAGTTTTATATTTTAGTACTGAATAAAAAACTTAGAGAAACAATAAGCAAATAAGCAATATTATAAAATGAACGATCCATTAACTTTTTACATGTTTTATTCTCCAATGTAATCAACTAATACATGTTTGGGCCCTTAATATAATGTTAAATTCTTTTTGGTGACCTATTAGATACTAAAAAATTGCCTATTTTATTTACTAATTTTTTAACTACTATTATATGTATTATATAGTATATATTAAAAAAAATTGGGCCCCTATTTCTTATGGGCCTTGGGCGTACGTCCGGCGCGCCCTCCCCAGGCACGACCCTGATATTAGGATTATAATCTCTTTTCCATAATTTGTGACTTAGTCCTTAACTTTGGGCCTTTTAACAAAGCTCACCTACACCCGTCTTTTACAAATTTAAATCCTTGGTTATTATAACAAACTATCGGATTTTCAATGGTTAAGTCCTTAAACTATTTTTTAATGATAAAACCTTTAAGCTTTCTAAAACCGATTAAATACATCCTTGTAACCTGTAAAAACGGGTTAATATGATAAAAATTTGGGAAATGTTTAAAAAGCCCAACAAACTATCTGATTTTGAATAATTAAGTCCCTGAATTTTTTAATAAATGAATTTCTAACTTTTTCCTAAATCTTTTTACCAAATAAATTCTTGAACGTTTTTTGAACAAATATATCCCACACTTTTTTAAGAAACAAAATCATGAACTTAATTTTAAACCAATAAATCCAAATCTTTTTTTTTTGCATGAACGAAAAGATATATACAAATTTTCTCACCGACAATAAACCAAAATGAACAATTAAAGAGAGAAAAATTATACCATTTTTATTACTAATTCCGAATCATTTAAAAGTTACGCCTAAAACATAAATAGATATATACAAAATTTATATTCATCATTTCATAAAATATACCAAAAAATCGCTAATCATTTCACAAAATATAAAAAAAACACATATTTTTTCACAAAATATACCAAAAAAACATATATGCATCTTCAAATATAAAAAAATTGGTTTCTTTTTTAGTGATTCACGTATAAACAATTTCATCTTACATTCTTACAATTTTTTTTATTTAAACCAACCACTAGTAATACATAATACCATAAATTTTGTAAATTTTTCCCTCTTTATTTATGCGATGAAATTTGTAATTAAAAAGTAAAGAGTAATTTTTTGAAAAATAACAAGTCCAACAAGATGTAATTTTTTCGGTTTTCACTTTTATAACAACTAGTTTTTTTAACTACACGCAACGTGATGAACACAATCTACTTTAGAATGTAGTATTGACAATGATGAAATTGGATATAAAAAAGATTATCATTTCAGCTTATAAAGATTGGTTTCAAAACTATTTGATTATAAGATTACGAAACATGTTGGATATGCACATTCCAAACAATACATCTTATTTGATATTTTCATCGAAGGATGAGAGCAACATTTATTATCCTCATATGGATCTCTTATTGATCCATAATATGTTCAAATAATTAACATATATGGAATAATGTCATATGCCTTGAAAAGTTACATGTAACAGTTGATATAAAGAGATTTTTTTTTATAAATACGTGAACATATATACATAATAGCATGCATCATACTGAATTACTTTGAAAGAATCACCTTTTAACATATTCGAAGGAGTGAACACAAGTTGTTCGAACCAATATTGTTTTAAACATGATTCAAGATCACAATTACATTTTCTTAAAACCTTGATTTCTCAAATGAAACACTTAAAACATTTATTTAGTAGATACCAAATCAAGAATTGAAACTAAAAAATGTGGATTTTACAATCCCTTTGGCGAGTAATAATGTTATATTATAATAAATGATACCAAAATGTTTTTTTAATATTGTGGACGACTTGTGTGAAAGAAATACTTGTAATATATATATATATATATATATATATATATGGTGTGGTTCAAATGCAACTTATTTACATGGTACAACCCCATCCAACCCCTCTATCCACTACATATTTTATGTAATTAAAAAAAAATGAAAAAAAGGTAAAAGTAAAATGTGTGGTGGATAAAGGGGTTGCATAATAACTTACCTCTCTCTCTCTCTCTCTCTCTCTATATATATATATATATATATATATATATAGGGTGCGTTTCTTTTGTAACTCAAGCAATTTGTACAAACTATGCAAATCAATCTTAGCCGTTTATCAAGTTTAATGAATATATGTTTATTATGTTTCCTAATTTAAAATCATGATTATAATGAATAAACTTAACATTTTCCATATATATCACAATCATTATTAATGAATCATAATCATTATCCATAAATATATCTATTATTTTCTAATAATAATGGTTTGCATAGTTTGTACAAATTGCTTAGGTTGCAAAAGAAACGCACCATATATATATATATATATATATATATATATATATATATATATATATATATATATATATATGAGTGAATTGTGGATTTGGTCCTTGTGGTTTTGTGATTTCTTTGACCATGGTCTTTATTCTATGTTTATTGTGGACATAGTCCTTGTGGTATGCAATATATTGTGGTTAGGGTCCCTAAACACTAACATCATTAACTTTGAAGGGTTAAAAGCATCATGTGTCTTGCACACTATGAGTATAATAGTCATTTTATTTTTCTCTTTCAATTTATTCTATACACCTTTAAAACAAACAATACTAAATTATGGATTTGGTCCCTATGCATCACTCATCATCTTTAAAACACATTTATCATCTCTCTTAATTTTTTTTATCCAACATTCATTGTCAAAGCACAAGAAAAACTAATTTGTTAAAGTGCAAAAAAAAAATTACTTGCATTTAAAATTAACAATTGTTTGAACCTAACACTACATCATAAAAACAACAACCTATCAACCTCCTATGTCATAATATATTTGTGTCTACAGATGTCAACTAACATGCATATAAGTCTTTTTCCCACATCATGATTTCCAAATGGTCTATGCATTATATGAAAATGATTAACGTACTTCCTACTCAAGTCACTTAGATGTCGTCAAGAAAATAAACAAAACCGTTGCCAACAACTACTACATAAATGTTGATATAAAATAATTGTCATTTTGATGGGTTGTCTTTTTGAGGATGTAATATTGGTTTCAACTTTCAAACAATTGTTATTTTGATAGGTTGTCTTTTTTAGAATGTAGTGTTGAGTTCAAACAATTGTTATTTTTAAACGCAAGTAATTTTTTTTTTTTTGCACTTTAACAAAATAGTTTTTCTTGTACTTTGACAATGAAGGTTGGATGAAAAAAAATTAAGAAAGATGATAAATGTGTTTTAAAGATGATGAGTGATGCATAGGGACCAAATTCACAATTTAGTATTGTTTGTTTTAAAGGTATATAGAATAAATTGAAAGAGAAAAATAAAATGACTATTATACCCATAGTGTGCAAGGCACATGATGCTTTTAACCCTTCAAAGTTAATGATGTTAGTGTTTAGGGACCCTAGCCACAATATATTGCATACCATGGGGACTATATCCACAATAAACATAGAATAAGGACCATGGTCAAAGAAATCACAAAACCACAAGGACCAAATCCACAATTCACTCTCTCTCTCTCTCTCTCTCTCTCTCTCTCTATCTATATATATATATATATATATATATATATATATATATATATACGTACCGTGACGATGAGTTTTCATGTTTCGACATATTTCAGGATCTTCACGGTGTGTTTAGACAGTACATTGTTTGTTTTTATTTTAATTGTGTCATATCTACAAAAATAAGTGTAAAAACTCAACACAACACTAACACTACAAGAAAAGAAGGTTTTAGAGAAGGAAGTTTTAGAGAAGGATTTGGATGTGCATCTAAAGATCACTTTTAGGGAATAAATCACATGACAAAAGTGAAAAGTGTAACAAAAAGTAAAATGATTTTTAGAGAAAGATTTCAAACCAAATAATACACTTTGAAAATCATCCCTAAAACTTTTAGAGACGCTTCTTACAAAAATCGTCTCTAAAAACTGACCGGAAGCTTTAGATACGCTTTCAAAAACGTCTCTAAAAAATAATTTTTTTTATTTTTTTTAAATTAAAACAAAAATTTTTAGGTACAATTTTGATAATTTTTTGAGCGTATCTAAAGGGTTTATTTATTTTTAATAAATTAAATTTATATAAATTAGAAAAGAGACGGAGCGTGTGTGTATACGATTTCTCTTCCAAAGTAGAGTCGAGAGTCCTGAAGTTCTACGATTTGTCTTCCATTTTCAACAATCAGAACAATCTATCATTGGAATCAATCGCACCGGTTACCCGAGTACTATGATGCCTCTTTGATTTATATTCGATTTTTGTTTGGTTTTTGTACGATTTTTGTTCGATTTTTGTTCGATTTAGGGCTTGAGGATTCATCGATACGGTAAGGCGACTTCACAGTTTGTCTTTCATATCTTCTTTGTTTTGATGATTCACTGCAATCAATCAGGAAGTTATGTTTAAACTGTAAACTTATGTTTGATTTGGTTACAGTTTGTCTTTCATATCTTCTTCGTTTTGACGAATCACTGCAATCAATCAGGAAGTTATGTTTAAACTGTAAACTTATGTTTGATTTGGTTACACGATTCGTGGTTCGGTGGCTCTGGTTGCATTACAATCTGCGGCTGATTGCAATCAATTAGGTTTGTAATTACAGGACTGCTTCTACCTTTGTTGAGATCTTTAATCTAAGATTTTCACTATCCTTTTGGAAGCTAAAACATATGATCACATTTTGAGCTAGTTAAATTGCTTCTTTTCTATGCAGGTGTCACCATTTACAAACAGATCAAGTGTTATACCTAAGGATCTTCTTGAACTATGCAAAAGGTTCTTTAAATTTACATCTTCACTGTCTTGTGTATTTTTTGCTTCAAGATATTTAATTTATGAAGTTGTAAAGGGTCTAGTTAATTTGTACGTAACAGATCACTTGCTATACCTTGTTCTCGTGAAGTTGTTTGCTACTTATAGCATATGCACTTGTGTTCTTTCCAATTTTCACTTTCTCATGTACATGTAGAATGATTTGGTGCATGGATGGGGTTTGGATTTTGCACTTAGAAGATGCATAGAGGTCAGTTCTTTTATATTCTATTTTTTGTATTTCTCTTTCAAGTATATTTCCAATCATGAAATATTTATAATCAATGCATTTCATCATTCCCTTACATCATAATTATAAAGGAACTTTTAAGTCTGTAATGTTTGTGGATTTGGGGGTTACACTGCTCCATGCTTTCCTTCCCTTTAGTAGATATGATGGACTCATCAGAGCCCTAAGAACACCCTCATCTCTCATCCTCAGGCAACCTATTGCCGTCACTCATCTCTCATCCTCAGGCAACACAAATCGCCGTTGTGCAAATCGTCGTCCAGATCCAATTTACACGAATTGATTCTTGGTTGTTTACTCTCGTTGATTACTCTCGTTGCCATCGTTAAAATGGTGTCGTGCAATCATCGTTCCAGTTCGAGTTCCAGTTCTCAGCTCGAATAGGTAAGCAATTTGATTTGAAATTTGTTGATTTTCGTTTCCACGAGTCCTACTGAGTTCTTCAAACGTGTTTACATGAGTCCTACTGATTTTGTTCTCTCTCTCTCTCTCTATACGCAAAAATGCTAGAGGTTTGTTCTCTCTCTATACGCATCATTTTATCTCTCTACATATGCATTCATATATGTATATATGTTGGTGTTTGAGCTTGATAGCTCGATAGTTGTCTGTGATTATATTCGTAGTATTTTTGTTGGATCTACATTTTGTTAATCTGAATCTGTTTTTTTTCTTGTGTGTGTGATGAAGATCTTCTTTACAGGGATTACCAAGGGGATCATAAGTTCACCATCACGACCTATTCACCTAGTAGAGTTATGAGTTATCTTTTTCGTTTTTTCGTATTTGTAGATCTGTCTGATGACTTTATGTTTCGACATTGTTAGACGAACATCAGCAGGTTACCGTGTGGGATTGTGGTTGTTAATTTTGTGTCTATCAAGTTTTATGTGGTTGAAATATGACTGTACATGCTCTCGATCCAGTTGAGTATATGCTTGATAGTAATTTCTCTAAAATTTGAAATTGTTAGACGGTGTACTTTAAGATCACCACACTCTGATATGCTTTGTTTATCAGTATAAATTTTTGTAGTATTTGTTGAACATATGAACTCATGAATGTAACACCCTCAATCTGAAAATAGCAATTAAATTAAAATTTTCTAAATACACCGATAAATGATTCATCTGCAATCACAATTTAAGATTTAACCTCAATACACACATTCATTCTATACATACAGTCTATAATAAGGATGGTGCTACTACATCCCAATAATAGTTACTAACTCCAACCTGCGGAAGACTTCACCAACTACTTACTCTTGTGTAAAGCTAAGGCTCAACTCTTCGTGAGGCTACTAGAATCCAAACTCCCAACTGGAACCTGATGCATATGCGAACAAATAAAAAGGTTAGGCTTAACGCCTAGTGAGCTCAAGAGTTTTAACATGAATGAATAAATCTTTAGAAGACAGGAAATCAGTTTTGAAGCAAGATTCTTCGAATATATTATACTTCAAAGTGGAAACGACACATTTTCCCATAATATACACTTTTAAAGACAATGCTTCCAAAACATGCATTTCTTATAAAACGATGCAACCCGAACTCACCCAAAACGGGGTCATAATACTCAAATATGCTAAAATGTAAATAGTACGTCATATCCCAAAACACCCAAAACGCGGGTGGGGCATAATAATCGACCCTTAAATAACGGAGGACAAAATCATAAAGATATGGTGTGTGATGGAAAACCCGCAACTCGAAATAATACCCACACGACCATAAAATAGGATGAACTCGAAATATTAAAACGTGGACAATTAAATATCCAAAATACGACGGGCCGACGACGGAGGCTACCCGTATCCGTTGAGAGTGGAGGAACACAAAAGTATGCCACTCTTACAACGTTAATCGTATGACACTTCACGACACACAAGCCCAAGTGTCCCTACGACTCCCTTCAAGCTACACCAAAAAGACAGCCGACCTTAGCAAAATATTAACGAGAATACCGCTCAAAGGCCCGGCACAAAGGGGATACAACCATGGCATTGCCCCACCTGGCGGAGGTTCTATAACGCCCATCCAATGACTACTCCAGCCATGATAGCACAAACCCAAAAACTCAACCCTCCTAATGTACACCTTGAAAGGACAAGGTCATAAGCCATGAGTCCCGGAGTCCAACCCCGTACCACCCAAATGACCATCAAATAAGACTGACTTACGTGCCTATGGATCCAATGCAACACAGTCTAAAAATTACACGACTATACGTGAATGACAACAGCACTCGAGCCTGTAATTATAAATATGCAATAAAATGCATTAAGTTGTAAACCATGAAATGGGACTCTACATCGAACCATTAAACCCGGGCAAATGTCCACAAGACTCCTTTAAGCCAACACCGAGCTAAAATGCTCAAAATCCATTTGACCAATAATCAATGGCCCTCCAAGTAATGAAATGTCTTTAAACAACGTTTATGAAGACACATGTCTCAAAGACGAGATTAACCCAAAACTCCACACGAGATGGGACTAAAGATTTTCCAAAGGGTTTATGAATGCAAATACACCAAAATGCATATAACATGAAATAGACTCCATTTGTACAAAATCATCAAAGATGCCTAAATCATGAAATAGATCTTACTTGTACAAAGTCACCAAGAATACGTAAATCTTGCTATTTAGTTGCTAAAATGTTTAAACCCAATATAAGCATTTTAAGAGGTTAACACAACCCAAGTTTACCAAATATGAAAACTTATCAAAATACTCACACTTTGACGAATAACCAAGTAAATCATATTTTACTTCGAAATACCCAAAACTTATCAGCAGTTAACCATTTCATGTAAAACACTTTAAAATAAACATTTTGGCATGTACACCGTTTTCACAAATCAACTTGAACTCACCTTGCTAGATTTAGGCTAAATCTAGGTTTCACCCAACACGCTCTTTTGAAGGCCACTTGAATCCTCAAGCCGAGAACTTCCAAAACCTAGATCCATACATACCAAACCACTTAGAAACATTTCCCAAACATTAAAAATACCAAGATCCCAAACAAGATCAAAACCCTAAATTCTCCAAAACCATCAAATCCGAGATTTGAGATATCGAACCTTAAGAAACCACCGAGGGAGCATTTATAACCTTATTACAAGAAAACTTACCCTTGAAGACAAAGAGACTTCCGAGAACACCCAATCCAACACTTCAACCCGAGCTCTCAACCGTTGAACTTGATGAGGAAGATGAAGATGAAGGTTTTGTGGGTTATCATCCCAACTAGCTAGGTGATTAAGAATCATGTGGTATGAAGGAGAAAAGCCTCCAAAATGGGTTAGGGTTCGGTTTTAGGGTTTGGGAGAGAAAAGGGAAGAAGATATAAGTGGGAAATGAGAAAATAGGCTGAAATCCCGCACTTAACAGCACCTTTGTGCCATGGTGCGACATTGCCCATGCGACATTGCCCAGGGCAATGTCGCTGGTCATACTCGCTGGTGTGTACCAGCTCGCGGTACACCCCCTGCGACTGTGACAGTGCGACTGTGACTCGTCATAGTCGCCGGGCATTGTCGCGGGACCTTTCCGGAGCCCCGAAACTCGACCTTTTCGCTGCCAATACTCCCGATACCCCAAGGGACTTTAAACAATACATTTCCCAACAAAACCCCACTGTTTACAAGTCACGGAAATGTTCGGGTGACATTTACTTACCGAAAATTACGGGTGTTACAATCCTCCCAACCTTAGAATGATTTCGTCCTCGAAATCTACATTTCTCATGAAACCTTACCCGCAGAAGTACTTACCTTAAAGCATTTGCCAGTACCACTAACATGACTCTTGCACTGATACTCCCATCAACTGCCCCTCTTGGGCACATTTTACTCATAACCAAGCAAACACTTAACTCATCAAAATAACCTTTACCCACAAGGTTACGGTCAGCTCCCAACCTTGGTTGGCAATTACTACCCCCAGGTAGTTTGTGACCCCAACTTTCCACCGATCGATTTCCTTCGGATCTACACAGCTCCGAACCCAACCTCAGAGATCATAACCAAACTTCCAAAATCCTCAGATTTCAACTGATTCATCCCCAATGTTGATAAAGTTGACCTCCTAAGGTGCACCAAAGCGTCTTTCAGGCAACTGGTTAATCCAGATTCGGCTGACATTCAACTCCGATCCAACACAAATCTCACGACATCCCTAAAGTAAAATCTTTATCACCATAGGAATGCTTAAACACCTCGATACTTAATCCTCAATACCCAGACTCCTTTCAAAATCCAACACTGAAAGGTCAATATTTTCCATAACCAACCGGGTTACATCCATACATTCCAAGATCCAATGACCTCAAGAAAACAAGTTGACGCCTAGGACTAAACGATGACCTCGAAAACGTGGACATCCCGCCCAAGATTCCATTCCAAACGGATTTTTGCACTAAGGTTGACACCTAACAGAGAGCTAAAATTTCAAATCTTACATCTCTAACCGACAGATCACCAAATGTTCCTTTAATCGCGGAACCCGCAAAGACGGTACACCAACCACATAAGCCATGGTGTCACACCGATGAGCCAACCACCAAAATGAAACCCAATCTAACTGCCAAAAATTCCCTAAAACTTTAACTCGCATGATCACCGAAGCATAAAATCACCCCTAAAATAACCGGGAAGATTTAAGTCTACTATTTCCAATAGTACAAACGCACACAGATTCGAAAACTGAAACCCAAAATTCAAGACTGACCGCAAGTCGGATCATCCGACGCTTCAAAACCCAAGGACTCCCTTAGTCCCTAATTACAACTGCTCTTACGCCAGGGTTTAAATCTATAGGCCTAATGAGTTCAAGGTTTTTCAACCAGTATGCCAATTTGAGTTTATAAAACTTTCGAATACAAAAGCTTCTTAACGATTAGACGTGCGGTAAAAATACACTACCGTCCATGTGATAGGTTTCAAAATTGCTTACCCACACAGCGCATATGAAAACATTTCCAAAAATTCGTTTGTTCCATACTTACGTTAGTAAAGATAACAATAAAACATGCGCAGCAATTTACACTATATAAGAGAAAATAGATTCATGCACCACACCACATGCAATAAAGGTTTGTACAACTCCAAAAGAGAAATTCACAACTTTAATTTTAAAATCCTTCCTCTTTAACCAAAAGACGTTGTGGCCTAAAATTATCAACAATCCCAAACGCATTAGTTTAATCCTCAAGGCTTGGTAAAATAGTGGGAATACAAATAAAGTTTCAAATCGAGTTAAAGCTTCAGATCGTACAGATAAACACCTTTGACCAAAAAGTAACTGCAACGATATAAACATTGCTAACTCAGTAAATGCATTGCGGAGATTTCCAACGGTAAAAGTAATTGATTGAAACATGAACAGAACAAAAGTCCTGTTTGAAATGATGTGAATCTTTTATATATTTACTTATACCAACGATATAATTAAATCCAAATGCAAATAGTATGCAACGATTGACATTTGTATAAAGCCCAAAGATAAATTGCATGATAAGGGAATTTCCCCAAAACAACATGTGGGATGACCTCGATTAGTAAATCTACATTTAGACGTATGCAGAAATGTATGAACACATGCTCCAACCTTATTTATGTAACGCAAAATGACGTACAATGAGACACCATGGACCCAACTGATTTTTTTTTGCAAAACTCATTAATGCTAAAATCATGCAGTATCAAATTTTCATCTCTCAACAAAGTGTGCCAGACGACTATATGTTTAAAATATTAATCTTCTAAGAGTTTCCTCTTTTAATGCAATGAAAGGTAAAATGACACCTTTAACAAAATTCACATGGGACACGGCGCCAAATAACTCGCAAGTTTAAAAGAAGCAAAATTAAAACTCACGCATAAAAAGACATCGTATAAAACAATACTCCTTGAAATTTCAACAAAACTCACACAAACTAAAATTCTCAAGAACTTCCGACTCAACACTTGAGAATAACTTTTCCTTTAAAATCATTGACATATGTGGAGGAGATCCAATGCCTAGGTTAAAATCTCATAGCTACTTGCCCAATACTCAAATGACATTAAAACATGGATATTACAATATCCGCAAATAGCGTTAAACAGGAGACGTGAATAAAGAGATTTTTGATAACAATTTGCAGTTACGTGCAACAAAACATTTTCATGAATGCTTAAGCTCACAGTTTAAAATCTGATGTGTGTCAAATGCTCTACCAAAACTTTATAATATAAACCACTTTTTGTTTTACGAACATAAGAAACAATTTATGCAGATTTATTTCGGAAATAAATTTAGTGCATGGATTTGATCGGCAATTGGCATCATAGGACTACACTTCCCAAAAAGAACCCGACATACTATTGTCATTCGTACGCATCGAGCATTTTAAAGTCACACTCTCAATAATTTGATAAACTTACGAATTCTCCTTGAATAGCATCGGTCTACCAACTCACGAATCTAATCCAACCAAGATTTCCGACCCAAGAGGATCAACTTAGTTACCTCCTCGCACTTAGCTATCATTCCCAGGTGACCTTGATGAAAACATCACTCCTTCCTTAGCTAACTCGCTTAGGACTTCTCACTACCCCAACGGTCATCATCCCAAGGTAGATCAAGTATACATATGTAGCATGTAGGTTCACCATGACACTGGCCAGGTGCCATTATGAACGCACAGTACACAATCATCCTTGAGACCCTCGACAAGTTTCCCGTTTCTAACGACTCGGTCAACCTCAAAACATCTTATCTTAAGGTACCTAATGTGCAACTTCACTTATCTTCGCTTATAAGAACGCTAGCTTGAGTCTAGGCATCTTAAAATCAATACCTAAATCTCTCAAACTTAAGCTCTGATACCAACTTGTAACACCCTCAATCTGAAAATAGCAATTAAATTAAAATTTTCTAAATACACCGATAAATGATTCATCTGCAATCACAATTTAAGATTTAACCTCAATACACACATTCATTCTATACATACAGTCTATAATAAGGACGGTGCTACTACATCCCAATAATAGTTACTAACTCCAACCTGCGGAAGACTTCACCAACTACTTACTCTTGTGTAAAGCTAAGGCTCAACTCTTCGTGAGGCTACTAGAATCCGAACTCCCAACTGGAACCTGATGCACATGCTAACAAATAAAAATGCTAGGCTTAACGCCTAGTGAGCTCAAGAGTTTTAACATGAATGAATAAATCTTTAGAAGACAGGAAATCAGTTTTAAAGCAAGATTCTTCGAATATATTATACTTCAAAGTGGAAACGACACATTTTCCCATAATATACACTTTTAAAGACAATGCTTCCCAAACATGCATTTCTTATAAAACGATGCAACCCGAACTCACCCAAAACGGGGTCATAATTCGATACTCAAATATGCTAAAATGTAAATAGTACGTCATATCCCAAAACACCCAAAACGCGGGTGGGGCATAATAATCGACCCTTAAATAATGGAGGACAAAATCATAAAGATATGGTGCGTCATGGAAAACCCGCAACTCGAAATAATACCCACACGACCATAAAATAGGATGAACTCGAAATATTAAAACGTGGACAATTAAATATCCAAAATACGACGGGCAGACGACGGGGGCTACCCGTATCCGTTGAGAGTGGAGGAACACAAAAGTATGCCACTCATACAACGTTAATCGTATAACACTTCACGACACACAAGCCCAAGTGTCCCTACGACTCCCTTCAAGCTACACCAAAGAGACAACCGACCTTAGCGAAATATTAACGAGAATACCGCTCAAAGGCCCGGCACAAAGGGGATACAACCATGGCATTGCCCCACCTGGCGGAGGTTCTATAACTCCCATTCAATGACTACTCCAGCCATGATAGCACAAACCCAAAAACTCAGCCCTCCTGATGTACACCTTGAAAGGACAAGGTCATAAGCCATGAGTCCCGGAGTCCAACCCCATACCACCCAAATGACCATCAAATAAGACTGACTTACGTGCCTATGGATCCAATGCAACACAGTCTAAAAATTACACGACTATACGTGAATGACAACAACACTCGAGCCTGTAATTATAAATATGCAATAAAATGCATTAAGTTGTAAACCATGAAATGGGACTCTACATCGAACCATTAAACCCGGGCAAATGTCCACAAGACTCCTTTAAGCCAACACCGAGCTACAATGCTCAAAATCCATTTGACCAATAATCAATGGCCCTCCAAGTAATGAAATGTCTTTAAACAACGTTTATGAAGACACATGTCTCAAAGACGAGATTAACCCAAAACTCCACACGAGATGGGACTAAAGATTTTCCAAAGGGTTTATGAATGCAAATACACCAAAATGCATATAACATGAAATAGACTCCATTTGTACAAAATCATCAAAGATGCCTAAATCATGAAATAGATCTTACTTGTACAAAGTCACCAAGAATACGTAAATCTTGCTATTTAGTTGCTAAAATGTTTAAACCCAATATAAGCATTTTAAGAGGTTAACACAACCCAAGTTTACCAAATATGAATACTTATCAAAATACTCACACTTTGACGAATAACCAAGTAAATCATATTTTACTTCGAAATACCCAAAACTTATCAGCAGTTAACCATTTCATGTAAAACACTTTAAAATAAACATTTTGGCATGTACACCGTTTTCACAAATCAACTTGAACTCACCTTGCTAGATTTAGGCTAAATCTAGGTTTCACCCAACACGCTCTTTTGAAGGCCACTTGAATCCTCAAGCCGAGAACATCCAAAACCTAGATCCATACAAACCAAACCACTTAGAAACATTTCCCAAACATTACAAATACCAAGATCCCAAACAAGATCAAAACCCTAAATTCTCCAAAACCATCAAATCCGAGATTTGAGATATTGAACCTTAAGAAACCACCGAGGGAGCATTTATAACCTTATTACAAGAAAACTTACCCTTGAAGACAAAGAGACTTCCGAGAACACCCAATCCAACACTTCAACCCGAGCTCTCAACCGTTGAACTTGATGAGGAAGATGAAGATGAAGGTTTTGTGGGTTATCATCCCAACTAGCTAGATGATTAAAAATCATGTGGTATGAAGGAGAAAAGCCTCCAAAATGGGTTAGGGTTCGGTTTTAGGGTTTGGGAGAGAAAAGGGAAGATGATATAAGTGGGAAATGAGAAAATAGGCTGAAATCCCGCACTTAACAGCACCTTTGTGCCCTGGTGCGACATTGCCCATGTGACATTGCCCAGGGCAATGTCGCTGGTCATAGTCGCTTGTGTGTACAGGTTATCTCATCAACTAGCATCTTTTTAGGTATATTTGTTCACTTTGTTAGTCACTCTGTCATGAAAGAAGGGATTGTTAGCGATTGCTTAAGACCTTACAACTCCTTTCTTCGCAAATTTACTCAGTGCATTTAGATGAGAACTTATAACTTACAAGTTAGACAATATAAGTACACTTGAAACTTTCTACAAATAAAAACTTAATAGAGTTTCATTTTTCCATTTTCTGTCCATGCTTTTAGTTTTATTAATAGAATCTTTATTGTTAATTGGCTTTCTAGTATTTGTACTTTGTACCTTTTTATTTTATAGATGGACACTTATTCCCTAATATCTTCCCACAATGTCATTCATAAGATAGAGAGCGGAAGAGATACAGACAAAATATAACATAACAGGCCAACCCATATGTAGTTATGTAACACACTCAAATTTGAAAAGATCGACTAATTTAAAACTTTCAATAATACCTCAAAGAGGGATGAAATCTCTTACAACAAGCTCACACTAGAAATACAATTCTAGATATAACCGTCAACAAAAACAATAAAGTCTTACATAAAGACTAATTAGAGTCAGGTGTTACTAAAACCCAATAACAATTGCTCTTCTCAAAGACTAATGCAGAAGACTTCACCAAGCCACTCACTCTTGCACGTCCATCTAGCACTCATTACTTCACAGAAATGCTAGAACCCCTTTCCCCTCATCCGAAACCTGATGCACCTGCCGACAAATAAAAAGGTTAGGCTAACGCCTAGTGAATTCAAGAGTTTTCAACATACATGAATACTTAATGTGAACAGTAAATATTGTCATTTAAACCATAATTTTCCAAAATGATTTGCTTTAATATGAGACGACTCATTTTCCAAATATGCACATTTTAAAGACGAATACCCCAACATAAAATATTCTTTCATAGAGTAAATTCAACCCAAAACTCACTCAAAGCGTTAAATAGAAATTGAACTCCCAATTAATAAAAACGTAGATAAAACTTATTTTCTGAAACCCCCAAACACGGGTGGAACATATTACCCAACTCATAAATCATGGATTAAACCCATACATATAAAATGTCACCGAAAACATGGATACCAAAGTACAATACCCAAAATAACATCTTTTGGTGACGGGGGAGACCCGGTTCCATCGAATGTGGTGGGCACATAAAGTTAAGCCACATATCTATGTTATAAGCATAACTTCAAGGATAGACAACCATTGACATCAACCCTACTCATGGATCTTTAGTCAAGGTAGACATCAACCCTATTCATGGATCTTTAGTCTTCATAGGCATCAACCCTATTCATGGATCTTTAGCCGTTGGATCATCAACCCTATTCATGGATCTTTAGTTCCAAAGAATCACCAAGTTCAACCATATCCATGGATCTTTACCTTGGGACCTCACCATCCTTGACACGCTTGTTCATTTGGAAACTTACATCGTATCACCAATGCCTATTTCCAAATTACAACTCGGGGACCTCATCCCGCATTTACATGATAAACCGACTTTTATGCCTATGGATCCAATGCATTATGGTCAAAACGTTACATGACTCAAAAGAATGACAACGCACTCAAAACATGTAATTCTTAACTAAGGTGCAACTAAGTACACCATACGACCAAGGCTCCTTAATGAGCTACCAAGAATGAACAAATGATCCAAAGACTCATCTGAGGGTAATCCAAGTCCCAAAAAAAAGCATAATGAACGATTGACTAAAATACACGAGTCAGTAAGGTTACACAAACCAAAATACATCTTTTCACGATATCTTTGACTCTCAGATTACAATTGGCCTTCGGCCCAAAACCAAAAAGGTTTACAATTTCCAAAATGTTCCCAAGATCGGGAATGACCAAAACCAAAGGACTCACACATTCGTATTTTCAAACATCCCATTTCATGAATAATGCATAAAACCCAACAAACACTAAAAGTGCATTTTTGACCAATATCCATTTATGCAACAGATCATCAAAACACCTTCATTTATGACACATTTATCAAAATGCCCAAAAATCCCAAAGATGTGGGTTATATAAGTTTATAAAGTTAACCATTTTCAAATAACCAAAACTTATCTGTAACACCCGTGAATTGGAGTTTTCCTTTAGTAATAATTCGGGAGCCGTTTGACTGTTGGAATGAAAAGGTGCCAAGAAATCAAGTGAGTTTTACTATGGAATCATCGAGGATCGAACCAGGCGCGAAGACGCGAGAAAACGGAGTTTTGGGTTGCCGCGAGTTGTGGCGCGACTTGGAGTCGCGACACAAGCCGCGTAACTCACTGGAAGTGAGTCCTGGGGAAACGGGCGACTTATGCCGCGACTTAAGGTCGCGGCGTAACCCGCGTAATCCCACTGTCGAGCTAAAAACCGATTTTTCAGCCTTTAGCCTCATTTCTCTCAATCCCAAACCCTAAATCTTCTTCCCTTTTCTCTCCTAAACCGGCCCCAAACCCCCAAAGTCGAACCCAACCTATTTTGAGGGTTTTCCCCCTTGAACCACATGATCCTTCATCATCTAGCTAGTGGGATCTTGAACCACAAAACCTCCATCTTCATCTTCCTCATCAGGTTCAAAGTGTGGGAGCTCGGGTTGAAGAGTTGGATTGGGTGTCCTCGGAAAGTCTCGTCATCTTTAATGGTTTTGGAAGTTTTCGGCTTGAGGATTCAAGCGACCTTCAAAAGAGCTCGTTGGGTAAAACCTAGATTTAGCCTAAATCTAGCAAGGTGAGTTCAAGTTGATTTGTGAAAACGGTGTACATGTCAAAATGTTTATTTTAAAGTGTTTTACATAAAATGGTTAACTGCTGATAAGTTTTGTGTATTTTGAAGTAAAAATATGTCTTACTTGGTTATATGTCAAAGAGTGAGTATTTTGGTAAGTTTTCATATTTAGTAAACTTGGGTTGTGTTAACCTCTTAAAATGCTTATATTGGGTTTTGAACATTTCGACAACTAAATAGCATGATTTACGTATTCTTGGTGATTTTGTACAAGTAAGATTTATCTTATGATTTATGCATCTTCGAGAATTTTATACAAATGGAGTCTATTTCATGTTATATACATTTTGGTGTATTTGCATTCATAAACCCTTTGGAAAACCTTTGGTCCCATTACGCGTTGAGTTTTGGGTTAATCTCGTCTTTGAGGTATGTGTCTTCGTAAACGTTGTTTAAAGACATTTCATTATTTGGGGGACCGGTAATTGTTGGTCAAGTGGATTTTGAGCATTTTAGCTCGGTATTGGCTTAAAAGAGTCTTGAGGACATTTGTCCGGTTTTAATGGCTCGATGTAGAGTCCAATTTGTGATTTACATCTTAATGCATTTTATTGCATATTATCGATAGTTACAGGCTCGAGTGCTTTAGTCATTCATGAGTAGTCGTGTAATTTTAGACTGTGTTGCATTGGATCCATAGGCACGTACGTCAGTCTTATTTGATGGTCAATTGAGTGGTACGGGGTTGGACTCCGGGACTCATGGTTTATGACCTTGTCTTTACGAGTAGGCACTAGGAGGGGCTGAGTCCGGTTGAGATATTATGACTATGGGTAGTCCTCTGATGGGCGTTTGGGACCTTCGCCATGTGGGGCAATGCCTTCGTTGTATCCCCCGTGTGTCGAGCCTTTGGCGGTAATTCCGGTGGTGTTCGCTAAGGTCAGCTGTCTCTTTGGGTGAAACTTGTCAAGAGGTCGTAGGGGCACTTGGGCTTTCATGTCGTGAAGTGTCATACGATCAACGTTGTTGAGTGGCATACTTTTGTGTTCCTCCGCTCTCAACGGATACGGGTATCCCCCATCGTCGGCCTGCTGTATTTTGGATATTTAATTGTTCATGTTTTAATATTCGGATTTCATTCCATGTTATGGTCGCGTGAGTATGAAGTTTCAGTTCCTTGTTTTAATGGCGTATCATATTTATATGGATTGTTTTCCGTTATTTAAGGGTCGAGTATTATGTTCCACCCGAGTTTTGGGTGTTTTGGGCTATGAAGTATTATTTACATTTTAGCACATTTGAGTATCGAACTATGACCCCGTTTTGGGTGAGTTACGGGTTGCATCGTGTAACACCCTAAAAATAGGGATAACAAAAATCCGAAAAACGGACATGTGGTATATAAGATTGCCAAAGCAAGAGCCTCCCAAAAATGGGGAAATAATACAAGCCTGTTTAATCACAATTGTAATTTAACAGACAATAAATTAACAATCAACTAATCTACTTTCTACAACTAGAAAAGAGATTACAAAAGGGTTGTCATCTATAATTCCAAAATCCTTCTATCCAACACATGTCCATTTGCAAGTATTCCCCAAGCTCTCACCCAAGCACTATGCCAGCTTAGAACCGGCGCCGCTAGAACCTGAGATACACATCGACACCAAACAAGTGTTAGGCCAAAAAGCCTAGTGAGTTGAACAATAATAAGCATGCATGAACAGTTACAATTCTTAACCGTAGTTCAACAAATGTGGAGTCAATAGGGGAGACCCATAGCACCAATCAAGTTCCACCCAAAGAGTCGATATACCTTGATGCACTCTAACAAGAGACACCCGAAAGGCCCGACACATCCGAGGACTACAACCATGGCATTACCCCGAATGGCGGAGGTCTAGGCACATACCATCACGGTGGCGCCCAATACTACATCCTCCTAGTGTCTACTGACTTGGTTCGTCCAACATATTATATAGGAGGTCTTGAGGTATATTTCAACCATTACATTTCGATACCAACCAAGGGTACTATGTTACCATCCTATCACATAAGTCCATTATGAGACCCAAATGATAATCATGCTCGTCATGCATTTTATATGTTACCAAAAAGGTATTCCAACTAGAAACCATCATCATATCGAGACATGTATACATTTATCATAACAAAGTACACATAATACATATTCAAGAGAAAAGCCCCAAATACTTGCATATTTAGAGTAAAACATGGCATTTCACACATAACCATATTTCCAACATTCCTTCATAAGGAAATCCCAAGTACTTGAACATATAGAGATAAATAACAACAAATAGAAGAATATGATGTGTATCTAGTTTTGACAAAGGTTAGTAAACTCACAATCTAGGTTTTGAACCAAAACCTAGAAGTTATAGAAACCCTAGAAGTTGAAGATGAGACTTGGAGATGAGAGATGAGAATCTTGAATAACACTTCAATGAAGACACTTGAATGGAGCTTTGATGACAACTTAATACTCTCACCAACCCAAACCCTAGAAACTTATGGAGGTAGGTGCTGAAGACCTAAAAATAGCCCAAAGAGAATGCTCTCCCGTTTTTTATGATAAAAATGTTTGAAATGAGGTGTTGAACTTTATTTAAAACAACAGACTGGACCACGCGGGCGATAGTGCCTGGCGATAGTGCCAAGGGCACTATCACGAGTCACAATCACGAGGCCTTCCCCGCTCACGGTACCATTTCGGCGATAGTGCCAAGGCACAATCCGTGGCACAATCGTTGGCATCCCCCAGCCTGCGGTACATCCTTGGCGATAGTGCCTCCGGCGATAGTGCCAATGGCACAATCGCGGAATTGCCAGGCATAATCGCACCAACCCCAAAACAGTCCGAAAACTTAACCGAAAACGACAACGAGCACAAGGTTTGTACAATTAAAGATGGTAAATCAATATATGACCTTTCAATATATTAACTATCATAAAATGCATACAAAGGCTCATATACTCACATAGGCACAATTAACGAATTAAGGGAAAACAAATACTTACCTTGTGAATTTCCGGGTGTTACACATCGTTTTATAAGAAATGTATGTTTGGGAAGCATTGTCTTTAAAAGTGTATATTATGGAAAAATGTGTCGTTTCCATTTTGAAGTATAATATTTCGAAGGATCTTGCTTTAAAACTGATTTCCTGTCTTTTAAAAATATATTCATTCATGTTAAAACTCTTGAGTACATTAGGCGTTAAGCCTAACCTTTGTATTTGTCGACATGTGCATCAGGTTCCAGTTGGGGTTTCTGTTCTAGCAAGTGCAATGAGGATTGAGCCTTAGCTTTATGCAAGAGTGAGTAGTCGGTGAAGTCTTCCGCAGGTTGGAGTTAGTAACTGTTATTGGGTTCAGTAACACCTGTCCTTTTCATAGAGTGTATGTATAGGATGAACGTGAGCGTTGAAGTTAATTCTCAATTTATGTTGTAGTTCGAAGTATTTATTGATGTATTTAGAAAAAATTTATAAGTTGCTATCTTCATATTTAAGGGTGTTACATTATCAGCAATTAACAATGTAATGTAAAACACAACCACTTTAAAGTAACATTTTGGCATGCACATCATTTTCACAAATCAACTTGAACTCACCTTGCTAGATTTAGGCTAAATCTAGATTTTACCCCACTTTGAGCTCCTTTGAAGAAACTTGAATCTTCAAGGTCAAAACCTCCATAAACCTATATACACAAATTTCACCCATAAATATCACATTCAACCATTTAGAATCGATCCCCAAACACATGACATCAAAATCTCCATTTTGGTCAAAACCCTAATTTTGACCCCAAACCTTCTGAAATCTTACAAACCGAAACTGAAGGAATCAAACACTATGTAACACCCCGAGTTCCGAGAGGTATCAATACAAGTTAAATACAGAAACCGATATATTAAGGAAAAATAAGATATCTGGTTTTGGACTTGAATCCTAGATTTTATAGTCTTGATGGATAAAGGATTCAATTACGAGTCCAACGGTTCTTTCTGGAGCAAAAACGGAGCTATAACGAAGAAGTTATGACCAAAGCGGTATTCAACCAAATAAGAAGAAGAAACAAGATGTGGGATGTCAGGGGCGCACGACCCGTGCGATCCCCCTTCACAAAATCACATGACCCGTGCGTTGTGGGCAGAAGCCCAGCCGGGTTAAGTGAAATGTTTTCCCCAAATCTCATTCATTTCTTATCTTCCATTCTCAAGTATTCTCTCCCAAACCCTCCCTCTTCACCTACTTCATCTAAGGTTCCTTCAACCACCAATCGTCCACCATTTATTGCTAGAGTGAAGATCATCATCCAAGGCTTCGGTTTGGAAGCTTCATCTTCATCTTCATCTTCTTCACCACTTCACCATTGTCATCTTCAACCTCAAGCTTCATTTTTGGACTTTCTAGATTTTCACCAAAACCTAAGTGGTAAGTGTATCCCTTCCATTTCTAAACCTTTATATAAGTTATAAATGCTCCGTTGAGGGTTTCTTAGTGTTCGGTTTCTCAAATCTCGGATTTGTTGGTTTTGGAGAAATTAGGGTTTTGATCTCTTTTGGGGATTTTGGTATTTATGTTTGGGGAATGATTCTAAGTGATTGTTTATATGTTTTGATGGTTGGAAACTTATGGATCTAGGTTTTTTTGGAAGTTTTGCTTGAAGATTCAAGTTTCTTCAAAGGAGCTCAAAGTGGGGTAAAATCTAGATTTAGCCTAAATCTAGCAAGGTGAGTTCAAGTTGATTTGTTAAAACGGTGTACATGCCAAAAATGGGTATTTTGAAGTAAAAGTGTGTTTTACTTGATATTTGTCAAAGTGTGGGTATTTTAATAAGTTTCATGTTTGGTAAACTTGGGTTGTGAAATTATATAAAATGCTCATATTTGGGTTCTTAGCAATTTTGTACAAATGGAGTTCATTTCATGGCATTATGCATTCTTAATGACTTTGTACATTTGAAACCTAAGTTCATGGGTTATGCATTCCGAGAGTGTTGCATTCATAAAACCGTTGGAAAATCTTTGGTCCCAATACGTATCGAGTTTCGGTTTAACCACGTCTTTGGGGTATGTGTCTTCATAAACGATGTTTAAAAGCATTTCATTATTTGGAAGACGTCAATTGTTGATAAAAAGGCTTTTGAGTATCTTAGCTCGGTTTTCACTAAAATGAGTCGTGTAGGCATTTGCTATTTCAAGTTGCCTCTTTGGGGGAAACCGGTTCGGAAGTAAGTTGAATCTAAAGTGTTGTCAATAATGTGATTTCTCAAGTGTTCTTATTTAATGTATAAGTGTTTGGGGATTTATGTGGAAATTTGTATATGATTAACTTACCATGAGTCATTTATGCATCGCTTAGTATTATGATGATTCCTCCTTGGAATGCCCTTTTGGCGACCTTATATTCTCACGAAGTATTTGAATGGATATTATGTCATATGATGGATTTACATGCTTAGGATGGTAATATTGTGTTCTTGGTTGATACCCGAATGACTAACGGGTTGAAACACATCTTGAGACCTCCTAAATGCATAATGTGGACGAACCAAGTCTGTGATTCACTATAGGAATGTAGGTGGGTGACATTTGAGGAGAATTTCCTAAGGCGGTAGTCCCCGGTGCGTGTCAGACCTTTGGGTTGCCAGAGAAAGTGGCTTCAAGGTGCATTGCCTCTTTGGGTGAACCGGATTGGAGATATGGGTCGCTCCCGTTGACTCCACATCTACGTGATTAATTGGTTAACTGCTGATAAGAACTGTAACTGTTTCTAGCATGATTTTACTTGTGCATTCATTCATGTTAAAACTCTTGAGCTCACTAGGCGTTAAGCCTAACCTTTTTTATTTGTCGGCATGTGCATCAGGTTCCTGTTGGGGGTTCGGTTCGGTTCTAGCAGTGCTTTGGGAAGTCGAGCCTTAGCCTTGTGCAAGAGTAAGTAGTTGATGAGGTGTTCCGCAGATTGGAGATAGTAGCTGACTTTGGGTTTAGTAGCACCCGTCCTTATCATAGACTGTTATATAGGATATGTATATGTATGGAGGTTCATTCTTAAATTGTGATTGCAGACGAATCGTTATTGATGTGTTCAGAAAAATTTAAATAAGTTGCTATTTTTAAATTGAGGGTGTGACACACTAAAAATCATCAATGAAGCATTTACATCACCTATTAAGGTTTAGAAAAGGAGGGGATAAACTTACCACTTAGGTTTTGGTGAAAACCTAGAAAACCCTAAAATTTAGCTTGAGGTTGAAGATGAAGATGGAGATGGTGGATCCTTGACCAAAGCTTCTAATCTTTCCACTTGATGATGGTTTACTTCCATAATACCCAAGGATTTGAGCCAAGGATGACCCAAAATCACCATATATGCTTTAGGTTGGTTCTAGAGAGTGTTTGGGGATGAATGGGAAGTGAGGGATGAAGAAATGGCTTAAAATTCGTATTTAACAACAATCAGCCCCCCGGGAGCGACATTGCCAGGCGATAATGCCATGGCAATGTCGCAGGGCATTGTCGCAGCATTGCTCCCGCATTCATAACCTTCTATGCGATTGTGACAGTGCGACTATGACAGTGTCATAGTCATCGGGCATTGTCGCGAGACCCTTCCCAAGCCCCGAAACTCAACTTTTTCAACGCCAACACTCCCGATACTCCAATTGACTTTAAACAATGCTTTTACCAACACAACCCCATTGTTTAAAAGTCACAGACCGTCCGGGTGATATTTACTTACCAAAAATTACGGGTGTTACAATCCTCCCAACCTTAAAAGAGATTTCGTCCTCGAAATCTAGATTTCAATGAAGCGTTACCCGTAGGATAGATTGTCCCTAATCCATTTTCCAGAACCACTACCATATCCCTTATGTTGATACTCATGACAGCAGCCCCCTTGGGCACATTACACTTATATCCGAGTGAACACTTAACTCACTAAAGCAGTCTTTACCCACAACACTACGGTTGTCTCCCAACCTTGGGTGACACTTACTACCTCAAGAGTAGTTTGTAACCTCAACTTCTTATTGAACAATACACCTCACCCACAAGACTATGGTTGTCCCCCAACCTTGGGTGACACTTACTACCTCAAGAGTAGTTTGTGACCTCAACTTCTTATTGAACAATACACCTCAGCTCAACATACTTCTGAACCCAAACCAAAGTTCAACATCAACCTCCAAAGAATCCACTAAATTCTTAATACTCGGTTCTTGATATTGACAAGGTCGTCCTCCCGAGGCATACCAATACGCTCTCCATGTAGCTTGTTAATGCAAATCCGGCTATCACTAAACTTCGATCTACTTCCAACCTCAAATATTCCATCATAAGATATTTACCATGTCAGGAAAGCTTATACACATTGATACTTAATTACCAACATCTAAACTTCTTTTAAATTCCACCACCGAGAGGTCAACTTTTCTCATGATCTAATTGGGATACTTCCAAACATTCCAAGATTCACTGACTTCACGAAACGAGTCGACGCCTAATACCAAAATGGTGACATCGAAAACATGGGCATCCCGCCCAATACTTCATTCCAGAAGTATTGTCGCATTAAGGTTGACGCCTAACAGAGGACTAGTGTTCCCAAATCTTACGTCCCTAACAAACGGACCACAGTAATTCCTTTGCTCTCGGAAACCCACAAAGATGGCACACCGCCAAAAGTAGCACGACGTCAAACGACCATGCAACCCATCAAGTCGGACCCAACCAGGCGTAGATACTCACACAAGGCCTTACCCCACAGGATTACCGAAATGTAAAGATCACCTCTTAGTTAACTGGAAAAACATGAATCTATTACCTCGATTATTCGTGCATGCACAGATTCAAAACCGAAACCCAACAATCAAGGCTGACCACAAGTCGGATCAACCGACGCGTCAAATTCCAAGGACTCCTCTAGTCCCTAATCACAACTCTTTTCAAAATAACGTCTTAAATCTATAGCCCTAATGGTTTTTCAATTAATATGTCAATCGAATTTTTATAAAACTTCCGAATACACAAGCCTTATTACGATTAATCGTATGAGTAAAATCCACTACCGATTTCTCAATAGGTGTGCAAAATGGTCATCAATAACATGCATGTAAATCAATTCCGAAATTCGTTTGGTCTTTACTCACGTTAATAAAGGCAATAACAAAAGATGCACAACAAAATTTCAAACGGACTACCAAGGTCCTAGCATGCCTCAAGTTATGTCGTGTATGAAGAATAATTTTATGTATTAAAACAATGTACAACCAAGCGTTTGGACAAACTCCCGAAGAAGAAATCTACGTACTCAAGTTCTAATAATTTCTTTTAACCACAATATGATATGGAAGAAAATTTGTCAATAAGACCCGCAGGCCTGAGTTTATTTCTGAAAATTTAACAAGGCAAAACGTGCATGCGATTTGGTTAAACTTAAAGCAATTTAGATCGATTTCAACTCTTAAAACGCATAATAAAATGTTCTTTGTCCCCAGAATAGTGGCTTCCATGACATGCATACCGATAACTCATTTAATGCATTGCGAAAACTTATAATAGTAAAATCAACGACTGAAGCATGATCAAGACAAAAGTTCAACACAAGACAATATAAATCTTACGTATGTTTATTCACACCAACAATATGAATTAATTTAAATTTTAAGTAACGTGCAACAAGATGTACTCATATAAACTAAGAGAAATCACACAATATTGAAACTTCCAAAAATAACATACGGGATAACACTTACTAACAAAATCACAAGACGTCCCTCACGGTTGCGAAAAGACACGTGCAAAACCGCATGAGACGAAAATGTTAAACAAGAACTCATGAGTTAACACATACAACAATTCAAGCATACGTGTTTCCAAAATTTTATCTACGCGATCCAAACTGTCGTAAAATAAAACTCCATCTGACTCGACTGAATATTTCATATAACTTATCGACGCTAAAACCAAACGATGCAAAATTTTCATTTCCCAATGTTGGTCCCAAGATGACCCAACACCCAACATAAAAGTATAAGACGACAATATGTCTAAAAATGTTAAAATTCTAAGAGTTTCTCTTTTATCGCAAAGTAGAACAAGGTGACACTTTTCAACAAAATTTACATGAGACGCGGCGCCTAATAAACTCGTAAATTTACACGCAATGAAGTTAAAACTTACGCATTTCAAAGTTCACTCACGTGCCGAAAAACGTCGCAAAACAATACCCCATAAAATTCAACAAAACTCGTACAAACTAAGATTCCCAAGAAATTCAAACGTAACAATGTGGGAATAACTTCTTTTTTAAAACCTTAACATACGTGGAGGAGATCCAATGTCAAGGTTAAAATTTCCCAGTTACTTGCCCAGTACCCCAAATAACATTAAGACACAGATATTCCAATATCCGAAAAGAAGTAGCATTAGACCAGAACCAGGATGAAGAAATTCTCAATGAGAATTTGCAACCACGTGCAGCAAAATGATTTCATGCATGCTTAAATTCACAGTTTAAAATCTGATGAGTGTTAAATGCCTTATCAAGACTTTATAACACAACTCACTTTATACTTTGAAAACATGAGAAACGATCGATGCAAACTTATTTTAGAAATGAATTTCGTGCATGAATTTTGGTCGGCTCTCGGTATCCTAGGTCCACGCTTCCCAATTTCCTAGTCACGCTATCGACAACCGGATGCATCAAACATCCCTAAGCAATAATCACACCAATCTGATTAACTTACAATCTCTTCTTGAAATAGAGTCTCTTTATCAAGCCAATGATTCTAATTTCAACCAATAACTCCGACACCAAAATGGTCAACTTAATGCATTCGTCGTGCTTAACTATCACTCCAAAGTGACAATGTTATAAACATCAACTCTTCCTTAGACTACTCGCTTAGAAACTTCTTTATTACCCCAACGGTCATCCCATCAAGGTAGTACTAGTACACACATGTAGCATGTAGGTTCACCATGGCACTGGCCAGGTGCCATTATGAACGTACCGTACATGATCATCCTTGCTATCCTCGGCAAGTTTCCCGTTTCTAGCGACCCAATCAACTCCCAAATATCATATCTTAAGGTACTAAATGGCACAATTCTCTCTCTCAATCACCTAAACAACGCTAGTGTGAGTCTAGGTATCCAAAATCAACACCTAATTCTCTCAAACTTATGCTCTGATACCAACTTGTAACACCCTCAAATTTGAAAAGAGCGACTAATTTAAAACTTTCAATAATACCTCAAAGATGGATGAAATCTCTTACAACAAGCTGACACTAGAAATACAATTCTAGATATAGCCGTTAACAAAAACAATAAAGTCTTACATAAAGACTAATTAGAGTCGGGTGTTACTAAAACCCAATAACAATTGCTCTTCTCAAAGACTAATGCGGAAGACTTCACCAAGCCACTCACTCTTGCACATCCATCTAGCACTCATTACTTCACAGAAATGCTAGAACCCCTTTCCCCTCATCCGAAACCTGATGCACATGCCAACAAATAAAAATGTTAGGCTAACGCCAAGTGAATTCAAGAGTTTTCAACATATATGAATACTTAATGTTAACAGGTTAGATTGTCATTTAAACCATAATTTTCCAAAATTATTTGCTTTAATATGAGACGACTCATTTTCCAAATATGCACATTTTAAAGACGAATACCCCAACATAAAATATTCTTTCGTAGAGTAAATTCAACCTAAAACTCAATCAAAGCGTTAAATAGAAATTGAACTCTCAATTTATAAAAACGTAGATAAAACTTATTTCCCAAAACCCCCAAACACGGGTGGAACATATTACCCAACTCATAAATCATGGATAAAACCCATACATATAAAATGTCACCGAAAACATGGATACCAAAATAGAATACCCAAAATAACACCTTTCGGTGATGGGGGAGACCCGATTCCATCGAATGTGGCGGGCACACAAAGTTAAGCCACGTATCTATGTTATAAGCATAACTTCAAGGATGGACAACCATTGACATCAACCCTACTCATGGATCTTTAGTGAAGGTAGACATCAACCCTATTCATGGATCTTTAGTCATCATATGCATCAACCCTATTCATGGATCTTTAGTCGTTGGAACATCAACCCTATTCATGGATCTTTAGTTCCAAAGAATCACCAAGTTCAACCCTATCCATGGATCTTTACCTTGGGACCTCACCATCCTTGACACGCTTGTTCATTTGGAAACTTACATCGTATCACTAATGCCTATTTCCAAATTACAACTTGAGGACCTCATCCCGCATTTACATGATAAACTGACTTCTATGCCTATGGATCCAATGCATTACGGTCAAAACGTTACATGACTCAAAAGAATGACAACGCACTCAAAACATGTAATTCCCAACTAAGGTGCAACTAAGTACATCATACGACCAAGGCTCCTTAACGAGCTACCAAGAGTGAACAAATGTTCCAAAGACTCATCTGAAGGTAATCCAAGTCCCAAAAAAAAGTTCCTCTTTAAGCCATGCATTAGTTTTTACTTTATTATATATAATATATGTATTGAAGTTTTTCTTTAAAAATTACGTAACTAATTTGAGTTGAAATGGAACTTGTCAATTAAATAACCGTTAAGAAAATACAATGTACCACAATAAACATATTTTAGCGTATTATAGATGTAAATTAATTTTACTTATATTGTTTCTATAAAGAGAATTTCAAACATGTTCTTATATTTTATCAACGAATTAATTTTCCAATGTAATGTTATGTTTGTACACAAATGATTAGTCGTAGATATCTATGCAATATCAAACATTATTATTGGAGAACTCAAAATTAATATCATATATTTAGCTTATAATGCATATATTGCAATCTCGTAATAAAACCAATAATAGATTGTACATAGAAAATTATCACTAACCGTCACATGAAAGTTATTTTACATAATATAATTTGTTTGCAAAAAATAATAGAAGAAACAATATATTATAACTACTTATTTTTAAGGAAAATTACCTTAAACGTCAACTCCTAGAAGGATCTTTTACCCACATAAATTATTGCAGAGAGTAAAAAGAATGTGTGAACAAACTAAAAATCAGTAAACTGCGATGAGTGACTCTAAGACGCTCCGAAATCGGTTGTGTTTAATCAACAATAGCTCGCAAAGAGATTTCTCTATCTTGGGACTGACTTTGAAAGAATATCGATTAACCACCATTTCGTTATTAGCTTATAGAAGGAAACAATGATTATATGAGAAAAAATGGAATATGGAAGGGAAAAACGGAGAAGACGTAAGTAAAAAAAACCTGGATTTATGATGGAGTTTCGACGATGATTTCGATTTTTTGTCTCTCAATCGAACGCCTCTGTGATGCAGTTCTCTGTATTGGGAGCGACTTCGAAAGAATTTTGATTAACCACAATTTCGTTATTAGCTTATAGAAGGAAACAATGATCATATGAGAAAAAATGGAAAACGGATAAGACGTAAGTTAAAAAACCTGGATGATGGAGTTTCGACCATGATTTTGATTTTTTCCTATCAATCGAATGCCTCTGTGATGCAGTTCTCTCTCCCCACGACTATCTCCTTCGCCGACTCTCCAATTCCAACAGTGTAGATGGATTTATGTTGGAGCTCTCCAATTATAGGGTAGAAGAATATATATTATGGATTTGCGATGGAGATTGCATCTAACTAAATGAACTTATTGAATAATAATTAACTAGTGTGTAAACCGCGCGTTGCGCGGTAGCGTAAGTACTTTGTGTTCAATAATATGTAAACAGCCATATAAATAATATTGGTTGGTAATATAACGATCTACAAATCGTACTCATATCTTTTGTAAAATTTCATAAGATTTTATTATTGGAATATATATATATATAAGCAATAAATATATAAAGTGAAATAAAATGAGTAACATTAACGATGGAATGGTAGTTGCATAACTGAAACCACCACGGTTGTAGGCGGCGAATCTAATTAAATTTTTACTTTTTCATTTGATTTATTCGAGTTTTTTTCGACTTGAGACTATTTTCTTGCAAGTTCGGTTTATCGACCAATAAATAAAGAATGCTCGAAAAAAGAAGTTTTATTAATTTTATGTAAATGAAAGACAATATATGACACAATTTAATCAAATTAAACAAATTTATGAACCAATTTGATTAGCTTAACCAATGAAATCGACGGTTTCCACGATTTACAAAATTAGAGTGGTTTCCATTTGATCTCTCCCATATATATATATATATATATATATATATATATATATATATATATATATATAAAGAATTAAAATAATTGTACATATTAGTAATTGTAGTAAGTTACGGTTTTATAATTTTATATACTTATTTATTTTAATTTGATTTTTATATATTTTTTTTATATGTTTTTTTCCTATACATACTATTATATTGATTCTAATTTTAATTTTTTTGATTGTAGTAATTTTTATTTCAATGAACTGATTCTAATTATATTGTTTTAATTTAATTACTTTTGCTAAGTGGTATTAAATGTAATAAATATTTCATTTATTAATAAGGAAATTAATAATAAGTATTTAATTTTATATTGTAATGTAGTGATTCTAATTTCATTTATATCTATAAATTTATTATTTAGGATTTAAAATGTTTTTTTAATTTGTATATTGATTACAATTTTTATTTTTATTCTAATTATATATATATATATATATATATATATATATATATATTACTTTAACTTGAAAATAGTACAAATCAATATATAAAGTTTACTAAAGAAAATCGTACAAATCAATATATATACACTAATTATTCTAAATAACATATATAAAATGTAATGTGAATAATAATAATAATTGATAATGGTCATTTAATAACATTAAAATATGTAATGAGTGTTGTGTTAATAATAATTAATGATTATTCACTAATATATAAAAACAAATAAGAGTACGTAAATATGTAAGTTATATTATATTCAATTATCATAAGTATTTGATTTATGTATATTTTTTCCAATGAGATTTTTTTTGTGTAACTAAAATTTTTCATCTTCATTTTATTTATTTATATTAATTAGAGTATTATTTTTAGTTGTTATGTATAAAAATATACATGTTATTTATTTTAATAAGATTTTAAATGATTAATAAAATTAAAATCTAAGAAAAAGTATAAAAGACATAAATAAATAAATAAAACTCTGAAATCCCAACATAAGTAAAAAAGAAATGTATGTCATAATTAGTCTTCTTAAAGTAAACTGAAAAAAATACAAATAATAGTTGAAAATTGATTTGTTAATGTTGTCTATGATTGTAATGTTTTCAAAATTCAGTTATCAAACCGTTGTTGCCATCTAAAATCACGATCTCGAATAAAACCTCGGTTCCCTTGGAAAAACCTAAGAGAAATATAGAAGATAGAAGTAAAAATAAATAAATCTGAAATCCCAACAAAAATACAAAAAGAATAATACCTGGATCAATATTCTTGAAGTAACTTGAAAAAAAAAATTGTTAAAAGAATAATGATTTGTGTGAAAAAAACACATCAAGTGATGGAGAGATAGAAAAGAGTTTGCTTAAAAAATGACGGTTTGTGAAATGATTCAAATGAATATTACATCAAGTGATGAAGAGGGAAATAAAGAGTTCACCTGGAAAAAAAATTGTTGAAGAATAACCGTTTGTTAAATGAAGAACACATAAGGAAATGGATAGAAAGAGTTTACCTGAAAGACAATTTTGTGGAAGAATAACCGTTTCTTTTGTGAAATGAAGAGCACATCAATTGATATGAAGAGATATGACAAAAAATTAGTGATCAACAAAACATGAGAAAACAAAATGAGCACATGAAAAATTTGGATGTTTCACCTTCAAGAACGAAGATGAATATGTTTAAAAGTTAAACTTTTGAAAATAGATGATAGACATATAAAGTAAAATATGAAGAGATACTATATTGGTTTTCTTGTTCAATATATTGGGAGATGGAGAGGAGTTAGGAAAATGAAGGAAATTATGTTAAATTTAAACATAATGATTAATTAATGTGGGAAATTAAAGTGATAAATTAGGGGGAAAATGATTAAAAGAAGAATGAAGGAGAAAAAAGATAAAGGGGGTTTCTAGGCTTGAGGAGATGCCACCTCATACATGGTGGTTTCTCCTTTAATATATATATATATATATATATATATATATATATATATATATAGATTATTAGGGAAATGGAGAGTAAAGGAAGAAGAAACCAATAAGTTATTTGGAGGTTATACTAAATTGCAAGTATGTAAAAATGCCAAAAAAAACCTTATGGATAATAAAACAAACATCTATATATAAGAGTAGAAAATTCTTTACAATATTAGATATTTAAAAAGAAAATCAAAAATCTTGAAAAAAAAGACGAATATGAATCTTGATGTTAAAAGATGTCACCTAAGACTATTGAGTTTTGCTTTGATATAAAGATAGATAGATGGTTCAACTGATTGAAGTTACAAGATCGGGTTATATCACATGCATACAAAACATAATAATTATTTTATGCCAAAAACACGTGTGACCCACAATAAAGACCGGCAGTGGCTAATAAGATCAAACATAAAACTTTGGGAATTTAATTAAAATGCCCTAAGTTGAAAAATCAGTACCCAATATGTCCCAAATCTTGTTATTTTTGCCAAAATACCCCCTAGGTCCGCGTTTTTCACTGTTACACGCGGACCTGGTCCGCGTTTTGTCCGCGTTCACTATTACACGCGGACTTGGGCCGCGTTTTGGCCGCGTTTCGAGAGTTACACGCGGACCTGGTACGCGTTTGGCTTCAATGCGCATTTGGTCCGCGTTTTCCACTGTGAAACGCGTATCTGGGCCGCGTTTTTTACTGTGGAACGCGTACTTTTAGGGTTTAGTAAGATCAACGGTGTGGATTGTTTCATTTGTTAGGGTTTGGCTCCTATAAATAAGTGAGGTCCCCAACCCATAACCCCACCACCATCACTCTCAAAGGGATCCCATCTATTTCACTCTCTCAAATATATCGTGTATTACACACGCTCGGATCTCGGCTCGGTTGGTTAGCATTTATAAAAGTCGGATATGGGTCGACCACTTTCTTCGGTAAGTTTTCTTTAACCGCGTTTTAATTTTATATTTATTTTAGTGATTATGTGTTAATTTTAGAGTGTTGCGTTTATGTTGATAATATGTTAGAGGTTGCGTTAATTTTAGTTTTACATATTACGTTGATTTTAGAGATTGCGTTAATTTTAGGATTGCGCTAATTTCATAAAATAATTGTAGAGATTGCGTTAATCTTAGAGATTGCGTTTTTTTTTGTATAAAAAAAGTGTAGAGATTGGGCTTGTTTTAGGGATTGCGCTCATTTTATAAAATAATTGTAGAGATTGCGTTAATTTTAGAGATTGCGTTTTTTTTTTGTATAAAAAAAGTGTAGAGATTGGGCTTGTTTTAGGGATTGCGCTAATTTCATAAAATAATTGTAGAGATTGCGTTAATCTTAGAGATTGCGTTTTTTTTTTGTATAAAAAAGTGTAGAGATTGGGCTTGTTTTAGGGATTGCGCTCATTTTATAAAATAATTGTAGAGATTGCGTTAATTTTAGAGATTGCGTTTTTTTTTTGTATAAAAAAACTGTAGAGATTGGGCTTGTTTTAGGGATTGCGCTAATTTCATAAAATAATTGTAGAGATTGCGTTAATCTTAGAGATTGCGTTTTTTTTTTTGTATAAAAAAGTGTAGAGATTGGGCTTGTTTTAGGGATTGCGCTCATTTTATAAAATAATTGTAGAGATTGCGTTAATTTTAGAGATTGCGTTTTTTTTTTGTATAAAAAAACTGTAGAGATTGGGCTTGTTTTAGGGATTGCGCTAATTTCATAAAATAATTGTAGAGATTGCGTTAATCTTAGAGATTGCGTTTTTTTTTGTATAAAAAAAGTGTAGAGATTGGACTTGTTTTAGGGATTGCGCTCATTTTATAAAATAATTGTAGAGATTGCGTTAATCTTAGAGATTGCGTTAATCTTAGAGATTGCGTTTTATTATTTTTTTTGTATAAAAAAGTGTAGAGATTGGGCTTGTTTTAGGGATTGCGCTCATTTTATAAAATAATTGTAGAGATTACGTTAATTTTAGAGATTGCGTTAATTTTAGAGATTGCGTTTTTTTTTGTATAAAAAAACTGTAGAGATTGGGCTTGTTTTAGGGATTGCGCTACTTTCATAAAATAATTGTAGAGATTGCGTTAATCTTAGAGATTGCGTTTTTTTTTTTGTATAAAAAAAGTGTAGAGATTGAGCTTGTTTTAGGGATTGCGCTCATTTTATAAAATAATTGTAGAGATTGTGTTAATCTTAGAGATTGCGTTTTATTATTTTTTTTGTATAAAAAAACTGTAGAGATTGGGCTTGTTTTAGGGATTGCGCTCATTTTATAAAATAATTGTAGAGATTACGTTAATCTTAGAGATTGCGTTTTTTTTTGTATAAAAAAAGTGTAGAGATTGGGCTTGTTTTAGGGATTGCGCTCATTTTATAAAATAATTGTAGAGATTGCGTTAATTTTAGAGATTGCGTTCTATTATTTTTTTTGTATAAAAAAGTGTAGAGATTGGGCTTGTTTTAGGGATTGCGCTCATTTCATAAAATAATTGTAGAGATTGCGCTAATATTAGTTGCCTAAATCCGAAATAATAAAAACCGCAACATATCGATTTGGATTTTGTCAAACGGGTGTAAATAGCCCTAAGGTTTTTAGGGATTTAAGAAATCCACGTGATTCCCCTAGTACCTGGAAATCCAATAGATTCAGTGGTTTATTTTTTATAAAAATAACCAATAGACGAAATCAACAAAATGTACATCGTTAGTTATAAGTTAGGTGCGTTGACAACATCCTTGCATTACTATGTAGGACGGTTTTGATAACGTCGATCTTTCGTTCAAATGCCGCATCGCCATGGTAAAGGAAATTAGAGATGCTTTTGAAGCGTGTCCACCTGAACGGGCACAACGTTTACACGAAATGTTTAGCCGCACATCTTTCGGGCCATGGCTCGAGCTTACCAATATTGGACAGGACCCCCTTCTAGTACACATGTTTTTACAGATGGAGGTCGAGGTTGCGAGACCACAGCCGGAGGAATTGTATTTTCACGTGTGTGGGACTCGCATGCACTTTGGTCGTCGTGAGTTCTGTATTGTAACAGGACTCCTTTTCGGACAAATACCCGACCTTCCTACCTTGACAGATTAGTCCTTCGTTAGTAGGGTTTGGCCCGGCCTTGCACCAGGTATCTTGACGCTGAGAACCGTCCTCGAGACGATGAGAACTGGTCTGGGTGCGATATCCGATGAGGATGTTGTGCGTGTTTGCTTGGTGGTGATGGCGGATTTGATGTTCATGGGTCGTGATCCAAGGCTGCCGGTTTCCTCTACTGTACTTATCGCTGTCGATGACTTGGAGAGGTTTAACCGCTATCCGTGGGGTAGCTACATCTGGAGTCACTCATACAAAGGACTCCACGGTGCCATCGCCAGACGCAAGCAGAAGAACCAGCAAAACAACAAGATGACGTTGAACGGGTTTGCACACGCCCTAAAGGTTAGATAAGTACAATAACATAAATATCAATTCATTAACTAATTTTGCTAATTTTGGATTTATTCTAGCGTACTTGTTCAATTTATGTAATTCCAGATATGGATCTTGGAAATGTTTCCTGCCTGCCGGCAAAATTTCACCAAGCGCTCCGACAGGTTGATTAGGGGAACCAAATGGGATCGAGATGTTGTCCTTAGTAATTCTGCATGCATTGGGATCTTCAACTCAGCTTTGAGCGTACGCCCTCTTACTATATTTTTAATTGTAGTAATTAAAAAACTATTTGTGATTTATATGTCTTATAATTTTTTAGGTTGTTAATGCGCCATATGCGGAACTGAGGCCTACTCAGGATGAGCAGCAGTCGAGTTGGTTTCGACGGAGCGTCGCCTTTTTTGAAAGTTCGGCGGGCAGGCGACCGACAAAGAGGTCCCGACGTAGAGGTCCTGATCCCGATGACGATGATGACGATGATGATGAAGATGATGATGATGGCACGCGACGTCAGGCTCCCCCTAGCTCTAGCTATCAAGCTTCCCCTAGCTCTAGCTATCAGGCCCCTCCTAGCCCCACCTATCAAGCTCCCCCTAGCCCCACCCATCATAGGATGCCTGATATAGACCCATACCAAGATAAGTGGGAGTACATGACCTCCGTGGACAGACGCGTAAGAGACCTCGAGGCCCTCGATATGGACAGACGCATAAGAGAGCTCGAGGCCCTCACCGCACACCTTCGCCACACTCACGTTAGTGTTTAACTTAATTTGGGGATATTACGCCCAATACTTTAATATTGGTTTGTGTATTGATATTACGTTCCATGATTGTATTAGGTGTCGACGAACATGGCGCCCACTTACACGTCGCCTGGGCAAATGCATGGGTACACGGGTGCGGCATATGCGACCACATCATCCCAACGAAATGTAGGTTATTTTTTTATTACGTTTGAAAGTAATTATTAAGAGTGCTCATTATAATCCATGTCACCAGGTTGGGATGACAAGTATGACGCCATCCTACACGTCACCGGGGTACACACAGGCGGCAGCAGGAGGACACTACCCTTTTTCGACCCCATCATCCCAACAAAATGTAAGTTACGACGAGTGCTCATTGTTGTTCTTTTTTTGTTATTACGTTTGAAGATTCTTATTAAGAGTGCTCATTATAATCCATGTCACCAGTTTGGGATGACAAGTACGAGGCCAGCCTACACGTCGTCGGGGTACACACAGGCGGCAACCGGAGGAAACTACCCTTTCTCGACCCCATCATTCCAGCAAAATGTAAGTTACGACGAGTGCTCATTGTTGTTCTTTTTTTGTTATTACGTTTGAAGATTCTTATAATGACCTACGTCACCAGTTTGGGATGCAGGCGGGGGACTATTACAGACCCCAGATGATGGAGCCGGGGCCGGGGCTGTCCGTCCTAAGCGGGTTAGTGGAAGATTTTTTGGGAACTTCCATCCCTTATTCGATGGGGTCGGAGTCGGGGGTTGACACAACCCAGGCGCGGGTGAGTACTCCGATGGCTGATAATATCATCGATGACCACTTCGAGGATGATGACATGGCCATACATGAGCCAGATCAGGCAGCACATGAGAGGGCGAGACGGGTCGCTGTTGTGGGGCCAGCCCTTTGTTCCCCATATGTCCAACAAGCTTCGACCACAACAGTACCTAAGAAAAAAACCAAGGCAAGGGTGAAGGCAAAGGGCAAGGGAAAGGTTGGGGGAGACACTACGATGACTGACGCGGGGCAATCGGTGTTTGTTTCGACGGCACAGATCAGGGAATTATGTATCAGTGATCAGCTCCCCCACCTGATGTGTCCATTTTACGGCGGCCTTCAAATGAATGTCGGTTTTTTCATGCTACTGTTGGGTGTAGGTGGTAGTGGGGATTTCGAGGATCTGGTTAGTATTTAAATATAGTCATATAAACAACTACATTTCTAATGACAGGTCTAACAATCTATGTTTTGTGTATAGCAAATCGACGCTTGGGTTAGAATGATCCAAGAATCCCGCTCTCCACATGCCAGATGGACGGTCATGGACTCCAACTTCTTTAAGTGGCTTACACGGCCGGGCCAAGGATACAGGTCTGTGTTCGAAACATGCAATGGACTGGGCCATAGAACTCATCCAGCTTGGATGGACATCGACGAGGTATGGAAATCGATTTACATAATTTTTGTTCAACTTGTTTGTTACTAACTATTATTGTGTTATTGTAAAATCTCAGGTATACATCCCCATATGCGTCGTGGACAAACATTGGGTGCTCGATGTTCTGTACCTCCGTGAAATGAGGCTGGTCTTATTTGACAGTTTACGAGCAAGAAGGTACACTTTGCCCTTGGAAGAACGCCTTGGGATCTTCAAAAAACAATTGCCGAAGTTGTTAAAAAAGATACACGACACGCCGGATCGTATCAAGGCCAGCAAGAAATTAGAGGTTATCTATGATCCTGATGCACCTCAACAGACAGGGGGCCTTGGGGATTGCGGTGTGTAGGTGTGTCGTAACATATCCAAGTTTATTGAAGGTCTGCACCCAACAGTTGCACCAGATGCAACTGAGCATGTGGCAAGGGAATGGCGTAATTACATGGCGGAGACCCTTTTCTCGTTGGTTGTCCAAATAAACGATTAGGTTGGGGATACTTTTTATGTTACTTGTGAGTTGTGATGGGCCTCTTGAAATAACAAATATGATTCTTTTTTTTAAAGTCATTTTAAATATTAAAACCCTTTTTTACTTAGATAGCTAATTTGGATCGGATGTTTTATTTTATATAAAAATAGAATTCGTTAACTCCCAAGATCACAAATTGATATGAAAAGGGTAGTACATGAAAAAGTTCTTTTGGTAAATAAAAAACAAAATATTATTTAAACTTACCAATTATTAATGACAAACTGGTAGGGTTCGAAAACAACCGGTACAAGCTCATCTAAACAAACATTGAAACGACGTCATTAAATGAAGTGAGTAGGTAACATTGTCGGTCATTGAAATGTCAAACTATGGCTACACGACACTTGGTTTTTCTGGAATCCCCAACGACTTCTTATATGCTCGGGTGATACAATTTTGGAAGTGTTAAGCTCAACTTTCTTGCTGTACACTTCAATGACGGTATAATTTTGTAGTATAAAAATATAAACGCATCAAACCACAAAATACATTGGACGATTTTATTAATGAAACAAAACCATAGAAAGTAAAAGTACAAACCGACAACTCTTTAGTGTTGTGAATTTCACAGTTACTATAACACGGGTATTTATAGCCACAAGGAACAATTGTTAAAAAAAAAGAATCGTTTCAGTATTTGCAGAGGAATCATTTCAGTATTTGCAGAGGAATCATTTCAGGCTTTGCAGAAGAATCGTTTGACCATGGTTACAAACCTATCTCCGCATATGGTAACAAAACGCGGGGTTAGTCCGCGTTTTAGTGGTGTAACGCGGGGTTAGTCCGCGTTTTAGTAACAAAACGCGGGGTTAGTCCGCGTTTTAGTGGTGTAACGCGGGGTTAGTCCGCGTTTCAGGCTTTGCAGGGGAATCGTTTGACCATGGCACAAAAAACAAATCATTTCAGGCTTTGCAGAGGAATCGTTTGACCATGCCTTTGAAACTATCATGAACCGATCTTCGCATGGACTATAAGTAGATGCTCCGGTGAAGTAGTATTTCACAACTTCATATCTATCCTTTCTACCCTCACTTTCATTTACAAATATTATTTACATTCTATACATTATCTACATTTTCATTACTTGATGGCTGGAGGTTCACGCGGTAGGGGGAAAAGGTCAGCGAATGGGGCTGGCACTTCACGCTTCGTGGACATCGACCAATTAAATGATGGAGCTTCAAGGATTGACTGGAATGCACCAGATACAACGGAGGATTGGGCGCAGTTTGGGTTAACTGCTTACGATGAACCGATAACACCTCAGGAGTGGGAGCAGTTTAACAATGCCCAAGCCGCATACTACGTTGCTCATGGAGGAATGCCCCCTCCTACGTATCAATCCAACCAGGGGCCAGGTCTACCAATGTCTCAGGTACTACCTACCAGGTTGAAAAGGTCATGTGATGAGGCAAATGAAGAGATACGAAATACAGGCAGGACGTGGCTACAAAACATGGAACTTCAGAAGGACAAAGAAGCAACTATTGCGGAGCAGAAGGAGCTCCTGGAGAATATGAAGCGCGATGTCAGGGAGAAACAAAAGGAGATTAGAAAGTTAGAAGATGAACTGGTAGACATAAAAGAAAACTACACCGTCATGGAGGAGCATATGAAGGCAAAGGCTGGCTGGGTTACGAAGTGCCGGGAAATCTACCCGTAGTAGGTTTCTCAAAGGGTGGTTGTTGTATGGATGCACTTTAACGTTTAACCTAAGTTTTATTTTATGCATTAATTTTTACTTTATCGATGCTTGAATGTTGTACGGATGCACCATTTCGTTTTCTTTAATTTCAATAAAACGATGCTTTTATGTTTTATCTTTTATTTACACATAATATAATTTCACAATCACGATAAGGTAGATAAAATCAACAATTAACATAATAACAATATCACTTAGCATAGAAGATGAGGTGGTTACAATCAAGGGAAGTCAATCTTAAGGTCAATGCTATCATGCCTTAAAGTTCCATGTGGTTCTAGGTCCGATGACCCTTGAGAGCGAAATCTTTGGCTAGTAGAAGCTCTCCTGGGCACGGTTGAAGGGGCAGGAGTTGGACATTCACCACGAGTATGTCCTACTGCTCCACACCTAGTACACGTTCTCTGTATCGGATCCTCACCACGAGATGGACGCCGATCGTTCTTTCTTGGTCTCCCCGCACGTCTCTTGGTTATTAACGGTGGATAGCATGGCGGAAAGGGGACGTGTGGCAAAACCCCTGATTGAGGGGGTCCAACAGGATAGATCAGCTCATGATATGTTGACCGGTAAGTACTGGACATGTAGTAAGATATAGCCAGATCGCTGCAATCTCTACGATTCATTGATCTTGCAGCAACGATGGCATGACCGCACGGTAAACCAGAATATTGCCATTGGTTACATTCACAAACACCGTTGACCATATCGACAGTCACGTGATAACGGATATACCGAACGTTGAACTTACCATGTCCAATCTGACTTACCCTCCATGTCGTAGACTTTCCCGACCTTCTGCTAATTATCTCCTCCGCCATTGGTGTGAGATGATTACGCATTTCATCTACAAATATGTGTTAATTGCGTTACGATTTATACGGAAGACGAAAAATGCAACAAACATATAAGTTAAAGATTTTAGAGTTTATCAACCTCCCTTTCGTCGTCGAAGTTGGTACCACTCTTGTTGAAAATCTCGGAAGTACTCTATAAGGACGACAATGGGTAACCTGCGTGCAAAACGGGACAATGCATTCACCGACTCTACACTATTAGAGGTCATTATGTTATACCGTTGTGCAGGGAAATGGGCCCTTGACCACCTCTCTTTACCAGCCTCGTCTATAACTTGTGCTCCACGAGGTACTTCATATCGTAGTGCATTCATGTAGGTCTCGAACTCCCTAATAGTATATGCTTTGCACGCCTTCCAGTACGTGGTCTTGTTTGTTGTGATACGTTTGTCCGCGCTTTTCACGTTCATCTCCAAATGTCGACAACATAGGGCGTGAGGGGTGGAGGGGTACACGGCAGAAATTGCCGCGCTTATGGAAGGAGCCCTGTCGGACATAAACACCAACCCTTCCGGGGCTCCGATACATTCCCACAACATGTTCAGAAACTAACCCCACTCCTCCCCCGTCTCGGACTTTCCTACTCCGAAAGCCAAGGGCACAATGTTGTTATTTCCGTCCATGGCAACCGCCAAGAACATCATACCCAGGTAATGCCCCTTTAAATGGGCAGCGTCTATTACAAGGACAGGACGCAGATTTGTCAAAAACGTCCGGATCTGCAATAAACGTACGTGGTTATTATTTGTAAATGTTAAAATTCATAATATGTAAAGCTACGACGATTTAATATACTTACCGCACATCCAAGTGCAGCGAAACACAATTCGAAACGTCCGTTTGAATCCGTCCTTATTCTGGTGCGTGTACCCGGATTCTTCAGCTCCAAGTTATATAAATACGCATGGAGTCGTTCGTACGACTCCTCGGGAGTGCCTCTCACCATTAGTAGTGCCTTGCATCGCGCACGCCATCCTTGGTGGTAACCAATGTTGATCCCGTACTGCTGATTTATATCGTTGACGATGTCCTTCGGCCGAAATGACTTGCTAGCGTCAAGAAACTTCTCTTTCAGTATGTGGCCCAAAGTCCTTTTGTTGGCCTGTTGGTGGCTGGCATTTAGTTGTGTCCTCGAACATGTGTGTACGTCGTTCAGCTTTCTAACGACAAACATCCCTCCTTTAGGGCCCACGGACTTCGCGGACATACTCCATTCACAATTTTGTTGGTCACAAACAGCCTTGTATCTGCGTTTGTCGGATTTCTTCGCTCTAAACACGAAACCCTCTCGCAAGAACTTCATTCCCAACTGTACGGTCATTTCCTCCTTCGTATGAAATATTTGACCTTCATGTATAGTTGTACTACGATTGTAAGGTGCGGGTTGGTAGGTTGGTTTATGGGTCTCCGGGTTAGGAAGAGAAGGGGGCATATCAAAATAATCGTTTAACGCACCAAATGATTTATTGCTAGGGGTATATGTTTCTTCGTCCTCGTCATTATCGGTATCTGATCTGTCCAGATCAGATATACCAGTTGTGAAAACATGTGTTTCGTCATCAGCAACTCCAACAAACCGTCTTTTTGGGTCTTCTGCTTCTTCTTCTTCTTCTTCTAGTTGTGTCTCCGGAACAACTTCGGGATAAGATTCGTTAGGACGATATGCATGATCAGAATAAAGTGTGGTGTCGTAGGATGCCTGAAATTGAGAGTCAGGCTCCAGTTGACTACCACCGACATGGATTTCGTCATGATCTTCGTCATCATCTTCGTCATCGCCCACCAATGGTGCGACATACACAAAAAGTTGTGGGGGTATTTCTGAATCGGCTGCAAGTAGCATAAAACCAAGGATTTTGTCATCGTTGGTTATCTCCATCAGTGAGCCATCTGCACGTCTGAACACCAACTTGCAAGCAGCAGAATCTCCGATTCCACACTTTCCCACGACGTAATCGATAAACGTCTTATACAAAACCATTATTGGAATATATACACCACGCTTTGTGTAGCCAATATAATCCCACCCATTGTTGTTTTGCACCCATTGACCATCGAAACATAATAAGACTCTAGTTTTTTGAACAGATGAACTCATTTTTTCAGTAGTATGAAAAATGAAGCAATTCAAGTGGATGTGATGAACGATTTTGCATCTAATCTTACTAATCTTTATAGGAAAAATTGAATGGAGAAAATGAATGTGAACCACATATTCAATGACAATGGTACACTTATTGTATGAGAATCAGACTAAAATGTGAAAAAAAACAGTAAAATCATTCAAAAAATACGTCACAAACAGTTGACCACACATGAAATCATAGGCCTGAAACCCTAATTTTCCAAACCCTAATACGCTTTACATTATTAAACGCGGACCTAACCCTCGTTTTTTAACAAAAAACGCGGCCCAGATACGCGTTTCACAGTGGAAAACGCGGACCAAACGCGCATTGAAGCCAAACGCGCATTGAAGCCAAACGCGTACCAGGTCCGCGTGTAACTCTCGAAACGCGGCCAAAACGCGGCCCAAGTCCGCGTGTAATAGTGAACGCGGACAAAACGCGGACCAAGTCCGCGTGTAACAGTGAAAAACGCGGACCTAGGGGGTATTTTGGCAAAAATAACAAGATTTGGGGCATATTGGGTACTGGTTTTTCAACTTAGGGCATTTTAATTAAATTCCCTAAAACTTTTCCTTTTATAAAATACTAGTAATAAATTACATAGAAGACATTACTTTAATTCAAGAGTAAATTATTTTGATTTTTATGATTTGTCGTTCATTATCATACTAGGCACATACCCGCGCGATGCAGCGGAATGTGAGTAAAGAATGAACAATTAATGTTACTTTCTTATAGACATGTCATCAACAATAAAACATGACCTAAAAATCACAACTTATGAAACACTAAACTCTAAACCCATAAAGATATTCAATAATTAGTTTATTTTACAATTATTGACGAAAAAAATTATAATGATATAATTTATAATAAGAATGAAAGGTATTTTACGATTATTTATTTTTAATGTGCTAACGGTGGAAAAAAAATAAAACGTATGGATAGAAAACAAATTAATTCGTAGATATTCATGATATTTAATAGTACGGTTAAATTAAAAAACATTCAATATTTGGCTCGTTTTGAAGGTATTGACGAGATGATTATTATGGTATAATTTGTAGAAAAATGAACGTATTTTTTTTCATTGCATTTTTGTTCATATACGATTATTTGTGTTAATATGATAATGGTGTAAAATGAAAAATGAAAAAACAAGGGATATAAAGTAAATTAAATAAGTAAGTGTAAGGTGGTAAATGTAACATTGTAAGGGTGGTAAATGTTATTGTACAAAAGATTGTACAATAACCGTTTTAGAATTTTTATCTATACTATTATATAGACATATACTCGCACACGATGCGGCGTGAAAAATCGTGCAATCGAAGGAACAATTGGCAAAGGTATGTATCCGCCCGCAAAACATCTCGAAATCAAAATGACAACATTGTTTTCATTTTAAGTTTGTATTCTTCGTTCTTATCGATACTTTAGTCTATGAATCATAGACTAAATACATTAGTTTTCATTTCGTTCTTCGTTTGGTGCACTTATATGTGAATCATAGACTAAAATATCGATAAGGACGAAGAAATACAAACTTAAAATGAAACGTTGTTGTCATTTTGATTTCGAGATGTTTCGCGAGCGGATACATACCTTTGTCAATTGTTCATTCGATTTCACGATTTTTCGCGTCACATCGTGCACGGGTATATGCCTATTTTATAATAATAATGAAATGCATTTTTAATATATTTTAGTTGATCTACGATTATGTATTTTTAATATGCTAAAGGTGGAAAAGAAAATAAAACGTATGGATATAAAATAAATTAGTTCATAAATATTCATGATATTTAATAGTACGGTTACATTAAAAAAAATATTCAATATTGGGCTCGTTTTTAAGATATTGACGAGACGATTATAATGGTATAATTTGTAAAAAAAGAAACATATTTTTTCATTGCATTTTGTTCATATACCATTATTTGTGTTAATATAACAAAGGTGTAAAATTAAAAATGAAAAAGTAAGGAATATAAAGTAAATTAAATAACTAATTGTAAATATGTTAAATGTAACATTGAATTTTTTAATAACCGTTTACAATTTTAATATAATAGTATAGATATAGATAGTATATATATAATGTTACATATTTATAATACCAATAAAAATATTTAATAATTAGTTTATATTAAAATTATTGACCAAAAAATTATAATATTAGAACTTATAATACTAATGAAACATACTATTAATATATTTTAGTTGATCTACAATTATGTATTTTTAATATGCTAACGGTGAAAAAAAAAATAAAACGTATGGATAGAAAACAAATTAATTCACAGATAACCATAGTTTTTAATAGTATGATTAAATTAAAAAATATTCAATATTGGGCTCGTTTTGAAAGTATTGACGAGACGATTATAATGGTATAATTTGTAAAAAAAGAAACGTATTTTTTCATTGCATTTTTTTCCATATACGATTATTTGTGTTAACATGATAAGGGTGTAAAATAAAAAATGAAAAAATAAGAGATATAAAGTAAATTAAATGATTAATTATAAGGGTGGTAAATGTAAGGTTTAATTTTAATGGTTTTCCAATTCCCTCTCACATAATATTTTATTTTATTTTTAATTCATAGTTACAGTTTTTGCCCCTGAACTATTTTGATAGACTTACTTCTTACCTTTTAGTTTTACATTTTACATTTTCATTATATTAACACGTATAAGCATATATTAACTAAAATACGTTTAAAAAATAATTTTTAATTTTAACAAGTTACACCATTACAATCGTCTCGTCGATACATTCGAAATGAGCCCAATATTGAATATTTTTTGATTTAATTATATTATTATATGTCATATATTATACCTTGGTTAATCGATTTTTTTTAAAAGAGCAAATGCATTACATCGAACGTAAGTTTTAACATCAAGATAATAAATATATTGCGTATTTTTTTTTATTCCAACATATTCCAACTTTGATAATTCATTTAAATCAACATATTCACGAGTACGCTCTATATATTCTTCATTCATATCTAATCTACGTTTGTATGGGATAATCCACGACATTGCATCTAGAAGTGCATGACGTGTCCAATGGTGTATGAGTATTGGCATTGGGTAATCTCTTTTTAATACCCAGTTAGTTCACCCATTAACTCTATACGGATAGTGTCCCATGGATCTTCATGACCACCAAAACAAGTAGATATGACTCGAAATTCACAATTTCCATCGCCTAATACATTTTGTACTTGTGCGATGTATGGATGAAATAAACTCGTGATTTGATCAAGATATGGAGGGGGGTTGTAGTTGGAAGTAGAAGCTATGCCTCGCTGATTCTTTATGACCAAAATATTTGGAGTTGATAAATGTTGGCGCGTTAGAATAAATGCGTCTACGAGGGTCTTCAATAATATTTTTATTTATTTTAAATCAATTACTTTTCTTTATTTCAAATAATATATTATATATATGTCGAATGATTCTGTTTTTATTGATCGACATGTGATATCCCAAAATAATCGAAATTTGTGATATCTACAATTAATCACATATGATATCCACAAAATACAACGTAATTATATATGTTAATGTGATATGTTAAAACGTATTTTTTAACATATTTTTAACATATAATAAAATAAAAAAATATTCAATATTGGACTCATTTCGAAGGTATCGAACAAACGACTATAATGGTGTAACTTGTTAAAATTAAATATTATTTTTTTAACATATTTTAGTTAATATATGCTTATATGTGTTAATATAATGAAAATGTAAAATGTAAATGTAAAACTAAAAGGTATAAAGTAAATCTATTAAAAGAGTTAAGGGACCAAAACTGTAACTATATATCAATAACTACTTTCAATCAACAACTTAAGCCCTTTAATATAATAGTATAGATTTGGCTTTTATTTTAAACTAGTGTTGGGCCCATGCATTGCACGGGAGGATAAATTTTTTGTTGGAATATTGAACCGAGTTAAAATGAAACGTAATTTCTCTGTTAACAGTTAATGAAATAAACGACATGTCTCACAACATATCACTATTATTGAAATAATTATAAATATGAACATACGTTTTTACAGATTTTGCAATTTTTCTGAAACCTCCTCGACAACACTTGACAATCACTTTGAACGTATAAATCTGTAGATTAATTAACAACATTCAACCCACATCAAATATGACAAAGAAAATAAATGATTTCTATCTTTTGTAACCGACAACTCAACTAGTATAGTTCAAATTCACTCAGTATCACTTGAAAATTTATCTGACTATTGACTTCAAGACCTCATAGTATTAGTCGATAAAAATAAAGATATGTATATATATCTTATTCCCCTACTTCGAAAAATATGATTGTGGGTTTTGAAAAATATGAACAAATCCTCAGTAAATAAAATAAAATATAAAAAAGTAGTTTTTCAAAAAAACAAAAATATAGTGGAATACTTTTTGTTCAGTTGCAGGTTCCGCCATTGACACCCGACCGTTCGTCTTCTTCTTGTACTCGGATGATACATAGAGAAGCTATATATATATTTATAGTGAATGTAGAGAATATTTTAAAATCTTTTATTTTCATTTTCGATTTTACATTTAAATGTAAATATATTAAAAATATGGAAGAATATTTTTATATCTACATCGTTTCTATTTTATTTTCTTTCCACTTGGTTAATTTGGAAAGTATTGCGGAATATTTTTATTTTAAAGAATACGATAATTTATTAGTGTATCTCGTTATTTTTTATTTTTAATTCATATCAACCTTCTTTTTTTTCTTCTTTTAATGCTCGTGAAAAAAAAAACGTGTAGATTTTATATTATCAAAAAAAATACGTGTAGATTTTCTATTATGCTAATATAAAATACGTGTAGATTTTATATTAGCAAAAAAAATACGGAAGAAAAAAGAGTTTATATTACATCTCATTATGTAAAAAGATTTTATAAAATAAAATATGGAAAAAGATTTTATAAAATAAAATATGAAAAAATCATTATGAGATGTAATATAAAAAAAATACGGAAGAAAAAAGATTTTATATTACATTTCATTAATATAGATTTAAATGTAAAATTTACATTTAAAATAGATTATGCTAATATAAAATCTATTTTATAAAATCCTCCACCAAAAAAAACAAATAGTTATATTAATAAATGAGTATCCATTCCACAAATAGATGATTATGTGAGATACTGTGCTTGGAAAGGTTGTACCAAAGTATTAAGAAATTGTAAATTAAGTAATTGGCTTTAATTAGTTGTAACTTGTGCTTAAAATGTTGTAATTACGAGTTTTTTATGCCGTTTTTATAATATAATATAGATTAATTACATTTCCATGATCGTCATTTTGTTTCAGATTTATTGTTTAGTCTCTCTCTAACTAACTCTAATTAAAAAAGTTAGTTAACTTAAAGATATTTTGATTTTTTTTCTTTCTTTTTTGGTTTATTAGATTAAGGCTTTATTTGGCAAACTAACTTATAAGCTAGCTTGTAGCTGATAAGCTAACTTTTCAAAAAACTACTTTGAGTAGCATTTCAATAAGCTAGCTTATAAGTTAACTTATGGTCATCCAAACATAAGCTAGCTTTTGTTTGCCAAACATAGCCTAAAATAAATTACAACTTTTTGTTTTTGTGGTTTGTCAATGATTTTTATTTTCATCTCACAATTTTTTTTATTGACAACAATGATTCTTATAGAAATGATTATGTCACAAACCATTTTTATTGAATTTTATGAAGTTATCATCAAATTCTTGAAAACTATTAGTGGGTATTGTAAATTCAAAACTAAAATTCAAACCCACTAATAGTTTTAAGAATTTGATGATCATTCACAAAATATAATAGATAAATGATTTATTATAATTTACTTCTAATTAAATTATAACTTATAAAATATATTTTTAGCTAGAAAAAGCAAATTTAAGTACAAAGATGTCATAAACATATTATAATTTACCCATTTTCGAGATTGTTGTTTGCCATATGCATAAACATATTTTAGATCAGTGTTTTACATTATTCTTAAATAATTGTACGAACACAAAAACTTAATGCATAAGTTTCGAAACAAATGCTAACAAATAAATAGATAAATGTGGGCGGGTTCTAATGGATTTTGGGAGCCTAAAATTGATCAAAAAAATTAGTTAGGCAACAAGCTTGAAAATTTAAATCATACCTTTATCAAAAGCATTTTAATTTTCCCCCTTTTTTTAACTTTTTCTTATCGTCACAAAAAAGTTGCATAAGAAGCCCCCTCGTGTGGAATATTTGAAGGATTCCACATAGAGAAGCAGACGGTTGAATATGCATCAAGGGCCAAACTGAAAACGATTGATACTGATAGGATTTGTCACGTCATTCGGGCCCAGATAAACTCTATTGTTTGACTGGTTTAGGAAAAAAAAACACATTAGGATCATATGTTCGGATAAAAACCAAGTTGAACCCAATCAGGTGTAACAACCCAAAACTCGAAATCAACCATAAGATAAATAAATGACAAATGACCCAAAACACCAAGTCAAATATTGTAATTACAACCATGGTCTACTATAAATAACCACCTCACAGCTGAGAATTTTTAACAAAGTGTCTAAGTTTGGAAATTTAAACAGGAAACTACAAAGCTTCGCAATCATCAAGCTCTCACAGCTTGCCCTTTCTCTTGCTTGAGATTGCACTAACATGTTTTCCTGAAAATGGTTTTCAGTTTTATAAAAGCGAGGGTTAGACCGGAGGTCTAGTGAGTTCCCTCAAGTTCCAACATCATACTACAACATCATCCAATGCAAGTTATAAATAAAATGTTTGAATGATTCACACTTTTAAGCTTCATGCACACACACCACACATGTAGATGTCACACGCTCAAAGTCACGCACACCTTTGACTACGTGTTCGGACCCACAATCGCTCGCAACGAATGACATGAAACGAATTCAAACATTTCCAACGAGTCACACCCCCCATATCAAGCCATCACATGTCCTACCCAATAAATGCACACTTTATATGACAGTTCATATCATAACATGATACATGCAATTGTAAAACAACCATTTCAATCGTCAACATGTAAAATCAAAGTTTGCTTGTAAAATAGGGGTAAATAGGGAAACTCGTCTGTCGTCCATGCTTAAATCGCACACTTGAAGCTACGAGTGTCCAAACTGAACACCTAAATTCCATGACATACGAGAGTGCACTTATTTTATCCCCTAAACCATCACTAACAACCCTTAAGACAACCCCTAATCGATGCCTCGATCTTAGCCCCAAACAAGAAACGAAACACAAAACGAAGAACAACCCAAACAACCCCTTTGCTCGGCTTGGCCCGCGGCTTCAAGTGGCGCCATAGCCCACGCAAGTCGCTGGAATTCAACCCCCAAGCCTGCACGACTTTTCAGCCAAAAGGTCTCACAACCTTTCATTCTCAAACTGTTACACCCTAAAAATTAGAGCAATTTAAAACTCAAAAATTTGGCAATATGACGTTTGTATTTGGCATAAACCGCCCAAGAAGGACAAATGTTATAAGGCATTTACAACAACCCAAAATCACCAAAAGAAGTGACTTAATCAAATGCCCAACGCCATAAACTAATCATCTAAAAAATACCTCGAGTCCATGCTTGTCACTCAAACCCTTGTCAACCCACCGCTAAGGGAACCTGTTATACACATCATTTGAGAAAAAGTGTTAGGCTTAAAGTCTAGTGAGAACATACAGTTTATAATTTCAAGAGATAAAGACAATTGTATCGAAACGAAATCTTTTCAAGAAATTTTAGTTTACAATTGAAATCTTTGCCACATAAAGACTGTTCGGTCCAAAATTCATCTTGCGATGACAGGGGATACCCGTTTTACCAAGGATTGTAGCGGAACACCGAGTAAGCCATAATCCGAGTTATGAGCTAAATACTTGGAATCCATGGCCACGAACAACGTCGGTCCGTACTAAGATGTGGGGGAGGGCACCCGAGGAAACCAAGTCATACTCGTTCATTAAGACTACATTATGATCCACGGCTAGTAACTGGTCCCACATAACCGTACCAAAGGGCCTCCGAGGATCAAATGCATCCATAGCTACAATGGGGAAAAACATCCCAAAATATATAATCCGACTCAATACCTAGGGATCCACTAGTAATAGTCTAGACTTGTCACAATTTCATTTGTGACTAACCAAAGCTAAACACATAGCTTCCAATAATCTTTATTTCAAAATAAGCATTTCCATGTTTAACTGCTGATAAGAATGAAAATCATAGAATGAGATCTTATTCATAATTTCAAGTACTTCACCCAAATGTGCAAGTAGTACAATGATTTACTACATATAAAATGAAACCCTTCCTTTTAGCAAAATGTAGCAAAAACCCTAAAATCTCCCAAAACTCAAGTTAGGTCAAAATGTAATAATCTTAAATCCAAAACCCAAGGAGATATATAGGAGTTTAAAATGTAAGTTTTGATATGTATAACATTTAGAAAATGATAGTAGGAACTCACCAAGTGGGTTTTTGAAGAAAACCCAAACCCTAGATTTAACCTTGGGGAAGATGACCATGGAGGTGGAGACTTCAATGCCCAAACTAGAAACCATGATTGCTATACTCAACTTCTAACACTAAATGATGAAGATTTAGGTGGGTGAAACCCTAATTTCGGATGAGAGGAGTTAATATGGTAGATGAGAAATAAATGAGGTAAAACGGGGAAGAAACTCGACTAAGACCATCAGGGCACGCCCGCGGCTTTGGCCGCGACCTCCAAGTCGAGGTGTAGCCCGCGCGTGCCACTAAGGTTGCCACCTCCAGGAGGTTACGCGGCTTAGGTCGCGGCTTCCAGGCCGCAAGGAAAGCCGCGCAAGCCACTGCCTGCCCAACATACTGTAATTTCTAAGCATTCAAACTTGGCTCCAACCGCACGGTGCTAACGACTAACGGTAAATGAAACATAACTAGATTTGACAACAAAATATTAGAAGTCTAACGTTAGGATTATTACAACGAAAATTCGGGGTGTTACACAAACCTTCCCAAATCGATTTTAAGCCCCTAAATCGATGGAATCATCGTCCTAAACCATTTTAATCAATAACCAAACATCATAACAACAATCTATCCATTTGAAATACATCCATTAATCGCGATTCATCCACCAAAAACTTAGAAATGCAAAAACCTTATAAGCAATCACCAACAATGGTAGTTTTGTCCAACTTTAAAGAAAACCAACGATTTCTCAATCAAAACAAAGGCTCTAAAATGTTTGTAATCAAAACACTTCAAGAATGAAAACCTCCAAAATTCTAAACCATAAAACCCACTATAATCTAATCCATGGAAGGCAAAGAATGAAGATGCTTACCTTGAGAAGATGAAGAGAAATCCACTTATTTCAGTTTCCTTCTTCAATGCCTTCAAGAACACACACACAACATACACTATTCTCTCATAAGCTCTCACTCCACCCTCAAATTGTGATATCAATGAATGGGAAGGGTTTTGAGGGTTTTATTAGCCCTTATTTGCACCCCAGCCCCTACAGATTGAGAGTTCCACAAATCTAACCCTAAACTCTTAAAACTTCAAGCAAAACAAGGGTTTAGGGGTTTTCAAAAATCTAGATATTTGGACTTGCTTCCACATAAGTAACAATGGACTTTTCCTAGAGAAAAAAAGAACAATCAGTTATGGATCAGATGATGTACATGGATAATTACATGAAGGATCTAAGGAGTTAGAAACATGCATTTATTTTTTAATTTTTACAATTACAAAATTTGTTTAAAATTATAATATATAACTAAATATTAAATTAAAATGTATTATATCTTTCTTTTTAAATCCATAATATTTAAAGCTTGACAAATATTGGAACTAAACAAATTATACAAACATGCATTTTATAACTTTAATTTGACACTGATATTGTTATACTTTAAAAAAATCGATTAACCGAATATTTTAAAATGTTTGTTATTGTATTGACGTCTAAATGTACTATATAACAAACTTGTATCATCCACTCATTCACATGTGAATTAAGAATTTTATTTAATGTAACATCATTCATTCACATGTGATTCCACGATGTTATTTAACGTAACAAAAATATCCATTCATTTGTAAATAACGCCATATGTTGTGTGAGACCGAGATCAAATCGTATTAGTTCAAAGTCACCGTTATGTGGTAGAAAGATGGATTATGAACCTTCGCTATTGTTTCAACTTTGAACATCGTCTATTGGTCATGGTTTTCACTTGTAAATATTGATGATTCTTATATGGAACTGTGATCGATTTGAATTTTTTTGTGATAAAAAAATGACGGGTTAGTTGGTTTTCGTATAACAATATCATCTTTATTCAGGCCCATTTCTAACATTCTATAGGCCCTGGGTGACATGTGAAAATGGGTCATCGATAAGTACGATAAATTTTTTCAATATGTTGTTTTTATTATTAGATTAACATTGAATTTAGAAAAAATACTAATAATTCATATAAAACCATTTTTCCAAGTATTCCTAGACGTAAAATCAATCAAACATTATTTATAAATTAATATTATTTACCATATCATTTTTACATAACACTGTAAATTTGTTCCACCATCAAACACATCATATGATATACCTTTAATATATAGATTGACATCATTTTGGGTAAGAGTTTTGACTATTCGGAATAACACTTTATGTAAATCAATGTAAATCAGTTGGGTTTTCATGTCACCTCATGTTAATGTTTTCATCATCATTTTAAATTTAATTTAGAGTTAAAACAAACTTTTTATTAACCATCAATCTTAGAATCCAAAGTCCATGTTGGTAATAGTTTGAGATCTTATTTTTGTTTTAGAGATATAAGTCAATATTAAAACAATGATATTTATGAAATCCTAAATATAGATATAAGTTGGATCGTCTCATTTTGTTGGTAAAAAATTTCATCTAAGTTAATAATAAGAAATATATACCATATTCTAATACAAAAACAGAATTCATGCGAATGCAGGAGCGGATGTAACATGTACAAGGTGGGGGGGGGGGGATGAGCCCCCATTTAAAAAAAAATTACCTAGGTTAAAAATAATTTTTTTTAACTTCTATCATAGTTCCTCCCAGTAATTTTCCGTCTGTTCCCCACCAACCAAAAAACCAAACAAATATCTCGAAATCAACCAGAAAACCGAAAAAATCCGTTGAAATCGACAAAAAAAACCTTAAAAATCAACCAAAATCAACCAAAATATTTTAAAAATCTCTCAAAATTGTGGAATTAGATTAAAGACACATCGGACGATTTTGCGAACCTTTAATCCACTAGGCAAAAATCGTGGATCTGCTATTGTGCTGATAGAATAATCAAAAGAGTTAGTAAAAGATGAATGATGAAAAATATATCAAGGTTTTTTTTAGACAAAGTAGTTTTATATTTTGGTACTGAATAAAAAAACTTAGAGAAACCATAAGCAAATAAGCAATACTATAATGATCAATGAATTTTTTACATATTTTATTCTCCAATGTAATTAACTAATACATGTTTGGGCCTTTAATATAATATTAAATTCTTTTTGGTGACCTATTAGATACTTAATAAAATTGTCTCTTTTATTTACTAATTTCTTGTAACTATTACTATATATACTATATAGTATTATACTAAAAAATTGGGCCCCTATTTCTTGTGGGCCTTGGACGTGCGCCCGGCCCGCCCTCCCCTAAGCACGGCCCTGTCTTTATTAATGATTATGATTCATCATATTAGTTTTCAAAATAGTTTAAGATAGTTTAGGTAAAACAACATGCAAATGATTATTTTCAAATCAAATAGAGATAATATAAGAATTACAAAATCGGTTATTGTATTTATGATTTATCGAATTACCTTACCTTTCTTTTCTCCTTCAAATTTGGTTCATAACCACCACCCCTGAAAAGTAAAAATGAGTGACTACCTGTAACACCCGTAATTTCCTATAGGTAAGACAAATCTTGTTAGGTTTCAAGTAGTTTGGGCTTTGTTATTTAATTCCTTATTTACTTTCTAAAATCATTTTGAGTCACTAAGCCATGCACACAACTTTTCGGACGGGTCGTTTGGATTTTCGGGCCTCTGCCCCTCCTGTGCGACTATGACCGCGAGAGTGCCCAAAGGCACAATCGCCAATCACAATCTTCGACCTCTTGGTGCCCGCGGTACACTTTTAGCGAAAGTGATAGCGAAAGTGCCTTGGGGCACAATCGCTGGTTACTCTCACGCAAGACTCCCCTCACTCTCGGTACACTTCTGGCGGAAGTGCCAGCGAGAGTGTCATAGGGCACAATCCTAAGGCACTATTGCTCGCGCCCCATCAGGAGTATAAATGTGTCCAACCCGATTTTCTGCTCATTTTGTTCCAACCTAAATCAGTCTTATACAGTTTCTTGAGCCTCTTTGTGCGATTTTCTCCCACTAAAACTCTCCCTTCGTTTATTTAAAGCATAGGGCTTGTTGGGATCATCTCACTCCTCCAAGAACTAGGGTTTGCTAAAGGTTTATGGATTCTTTCTAAAACATAAGTGGTGAGTTTTAAAATGCTTTATGAAAACTAGATACATGTCAATATGTGCATTCCATCATCATCTCATGCTTTACTTGTTCAAATATCTCATATTTGTTAAAATGTTCGTATTTCCTTATTTTGAGAAGTTATGGAACTCTTGGTGTAAATCACCTTACTTGGTATATTGATAAACATGAGTTTGCACTTAAAAGTATACTGGAAATGTTTTATGGAACCTTCTTGATGTTTTGATACTTATATGTGAATATACACATTTTAGGATTTCACCCAACTTGAGTTTTGGCCTAATAAGAGGCATTATGGTATTTCAATACTCATTGTACATGGTCTTGTGCTTTTTTTTTGGTAAAGGAGTATCCCATACCACTTTGGGCCCGGACTAATCTCCTGGAAAACAGGCCTATGGCCCGCGGGCATTCATCCCGTGGCCACAATGCTGCGAGTGGGGCTCGAACCCGGGCAACCGCTATGAAGTCCCCAGGCGCTTACCACCACGCCACAACCTTGTGGTCTTGTGCTTTTATGAACATATTGTGTAGTTTTATTACTTGAGAATATCCTATGTGGGATTATATGCATATTTGACCAAATTTGAAGGTCGTTGATTATTATGTAAAACTTCTTTCATGTTGAATATAGTGGTTGAACCACAAACTTATATTATTTATATTATGTACATTTTGCTTGGAGTAAATGTGCACTATGGTATAGGGAAAATTGTGGTTGAACCGTCAAGTAGGCACTAGGAGGATATAGTCTTGTGGTGCCACCAGCGGGTATGCACCTAGATCTCCGCCATTCGAGGTAATACCATGGAGGTAGTCTTTAATGTGTCGGGCCTTATGGTATTACTCGTGGGAGTAGACACTAAGGTATATCGACTTTTGAGGTGAAACTTGTGTAACAGCCTGATTTTTATCTCAATTGAGGAAAAGTGTTGAACTGGATGAATCGGTAAAGGAAGAACCAAGTATGGGTATGGCTATAGTGTCATGTGGTTGTGACATTTGTCACAATAGGTACTAAGAGTATGGTCGTCTGGACTATAGTGCCATGTGGTTGTTACATCTGTCATAATAGCACCAATGGTACTAAGAGTATGGTCGTCCCGGCTATAGTGCCAAGCAGTTGTGACAAATGTCACAATTGCACCCGCGTTACCGAGTGTTTGGTCGTCCCAACGAATGTGCCAAGAAGTTATGACAATGGCATGTAACTGGCATAATATCATCCAATGTACTGAGAAAACGGTCAAGGAACGACCGAGAAAATGGTCGAGGAACGGTCGAGAAAACGGGTGAAAAGGGCTCTCGGTACCTTTTGGGCAAAAGTGTCATGAGAAAGTGACACTGACACTTTATCCGGGAACTTCGGCATAGAAAAAGGAGCCCATGATACACTTTTGGGCAAAAGTGACACTGTCACTTTCGCATGTCACTCTCGCGGTCGGAGTGCAGTGCATAAATCCGATTTTCAGCCTCTTTCTTCATTTGGTCATATCTTTCTCATCTCAACTTTGATTTTGATGATTCTTTTTCTATGGTTTCGTTTTTGAAAGTTTTTCAAGGTTAGATTGTTAGTTTTGGGAATATCCAAGAGTATTTGGTGGTGGAGTGGAAGCAAAGATCAAGAGCTCATCATCATCATCACCTACATCTTCAAGAAATTTAGGGTTTTCTAGGTTTTCACTAAAACCTAAGTGGTGAGTTCATCCTCCTAGTTTCTAAACTTTATTATATGTTATAAATTCTCCATTGACGACTTCCTAGTGTTTATGTTTCTCAAATTTCGGTTTAGAGGATTTTGGGGAAGTTAGGTCAAAACCAGGGTTTTGGTCAAAACGAAGATTTATTTTGGAAAACTTGTGAATCTAGGGTTTGGAGGAATTGCTGGTGGATTCAAGTTTCTTCAAGGAGCTTATAATGGGGTAAAATCTAGATTAGTCTAAACCTAGAAAATGTGAGTTCAAATTGATTTGTGAAAACTATGTACATGCCAAAAATGTCAATTTTTGTAGTATTTATGTGTTTTACTTGATAAATATCAAATGTGGGTTTATGTGACGAGTTTCGTATATTTTGGGTATGTGATTCTATAAATCTTGTGAAAACCCTATATGTGGGATTTTAGGATATTTTGATAAATAAATCATGTTGATATGTTTCCTTGATGATTTAATATATAAATGGAGGTTATTTGATGCAAATATTCTTTTAGTGTATTTGATCTTACAAACCGTTTGGAAAATGCATATCATTGTGTTATGAATCATTTTGGAAATATCAGGGTATGAATTCATTTTGAAAATGGTTGTCTCAACCAATGATGAGTTTTGGGTTAATCATACTTTTTGGTCGCTGTGTTTTTTCATTTGATGTATTATTGAAAATTTTAAATTAGTTTCTCTTTCCAAATTTGAGAGTACTACAAGTTGGTATCAAAGCTTAAGTTTGAGAGGTTTATGTGTTGATTTCGGATACCTAGACTCAAACTAGCGTTCTTCTAAGTAAGTGAAAATGAGATTGTACTATTACGCACCTTACGATAGGATACTTTGAGGTAGATAAAGTCACTAGAATCGGGAATCATGACGAGGGTAGCAAGGGTAATCATGTATGGTATGTTTATAATTGCACCTGACCAGTGTCATGGTGAACTTACATGTTACATGTATGTGCTTGAATTGCCTTTATGTGATGACCGATGGGGTAGTGGATGAATTTATGAGGAGTAGTAGTTAGAAGAAATTGATGTTTATAGCATTGTCACTTGGAGTGACGGTTAAGCATGATGAATACATTAAGTTGACCATTTTGGGTCGGGACTATTGGTTGAATTAGAACCATAGGCCTATTGAATCGACTTTGTTTCAAGGAGAAATTGTAAGGTTAACCAATTTAGTTGCCGATCGTTACCTTAAGATGTTGAGCATCCAGATGTCGGTAATGTGATCGTTAGACTTGATGAGCTCATTCCAAATATTTGGGTCTCAACCAAAATTCATGCACGAAACTTACTTCTAAAATAATTAGCATAAAGTATTTCATAGGTTCCCAAATCATCATACGAGTTGTATTATGAATTCTTGGAAAGACGTTTAACACACACAAGATTTTAAACCATGAGTTTAAACATGCATAAAATTGTTTTATTGCATATGGTTGAAACTTTATTGAGATTTTCTTTATCCCCGTTATTGTCCAACACTATTTTCAGATATTGTAATATCCATGCTTTATTGTTGGTTGGGGTCTTGGGCAAGTAACTGCGATTTACAACATTGATATTGGATCTCCTCCACATATGTTAAGGTTTTGAATGAATGAGTTATTTCTAGTGAGTCGAAGGCGTTCGGGTAGATTGCGGTTGTTAGATGTGGTCCTTTTAGACATCTCGAATGTGATAGCATAATCTATTGGATATTGGTTGTTTTTTTTAAATTCCGTATGTTTGTACTAGGACCCATTTTTGGGATTTTATCTTTATATTATGTTATGCGTGTTTTCGGGGTCTTACACAATCCATTCAATTAACATTGGATAACTGATCCAACTCAATCTAATGGATAATTGGATCAGATCAATTTCATTAATTTGATATTATTATTGGGTATTCGTTGGATTGGATCAGATCCATCCATTTTCAACCAATTGATCCATCATTTTAACAAATTATACATATATATTTTCGAATTTCCTAACAAACACTTCATACAAATGTCAACTAAAAATAAAATCATAAAATATAATTAATTATATTTATTTATTAATTGGATAGTAAATAGACAATAACTGAATGAATTATTAGATTGCATCGGTTTCAGTTTTATTGGATTTTAGATTATCATCTAATAATCGACCGATTCAATTTGGATGTCGAAGTTTTGGATTCAATATACTCCAATTCTGATCGATCGATTCTTATTGGATCAATTGACTTTTTACACAACCCTACTACATTAGATCAAACCACCTTTAATAACTCGGACCAAATGACCAATCAACCCTCGCTCTATAAATATTAATTCTATAAATTATTAATATAAATATTGATGTTGTAGTAGAAACAAAATTTGGTGGGGCAAATTCAATGAACCATAAATGAATGAGTGAAGCCAAAACGTACAAGTAACCTTCAATAAGGTACAATCATTAATGCATATAAAGGTAAATGACAATTGTACCCTTTTGGAGTGATGTTGGTAAAACTAGATCTGTACGGTCGCAGTCTCTTGGGTATTCTTTTTTCCTCAACAACACTTCACTTGTGTTTTTACTTAAAAACCATATAAATTTTAATAATTAGCTCAAATGGTCAAATCACGGAGAGGGATTGGCCTCTTAGCCATCTCTCTCTCTGACTTGCAAAAATGTTCAAATGGACGCAAATGGAGCCCAAGGACACAAATGGAGCCTAGGGCGAAATTGCGTCCTACACATAATCTTAATGAAAACAAGTAATTTTTTTTACTGAAAACAAGTAGGGGCGCAATTGCGCCCTTGACTCCATTTGCGCCCTTGGGGCTCCATTGCGTCCCTTTGGACATTTTTGCAAGTCAGGGAGAGGGATGGCTAAAAGGCCAATCCCTTTCCATGATTTGGTCATTTGTGTCATTATCTTTATAAATTTTCACCAATAATCATTTAATGTTGTAGAACTTTTCAATATAGAGAGAATATAAAGACTGTAAATTCTCATTAATCATAAACCCTTTATATAGGGATGGATTACAGGTAGATAACTAGATATTCTAGTTCTAATCTAACTCTGATATATTTTATTTCTATCTCTATCACTATCTCTATCTCTATCGTCATATCCTTTAGACGATGACACACTTATCCTATAACACTTCCCCTTGTGCCGAGTCAAAGGAGTGATGGTGCAATATTGTTGCCTCGTTAAAACCTTGCGTCAAAATAAAAACCCAATGGGAAAAAAAACGAAGGAAAGAGTACAACGCACCTGTGTATAGACTATTCCTTTAGTCTATTATTCCATCAGATTTATACATCAATCATGGGAGTAATATAAATTGTTGCCTCACTAAAACCTTACACCAAGGAACAAAACCCATTGGGAAAAATAAAACCTTGGGTGAAGGAAAGAGCACAACATACTAATATCACATGTATAGTATACTCCCCCTTTTGTCTACTACTCCCCCTGATGAGTACGTTAATCAAGGGAGTTTAGAAAGTCTCCGCATTCCAATGCTTTCCACATGTTTTTCAAATGTAGCCTTAGGCAATGATTTGGTAAACAAATCAGCCACATTCTCCTCAGATCTTACTTGATTCACTTGAATCTTAAGGAGAGTCTGTTGTTGTTGATTATAAAAAAACTTTGGCGAAATATGTTTTGTATTATCACCCTTGATATATCCTACTTTCATTTGTTCAATACAGGCTGCATTATCTTCATATATGCATGTAGGATTTTTAGTGGTTGAACTTAAACCACTTGCTCCTCTAATATGTGTAATGACAGATCTTAGCCATATACACTCTCGAACCGCCTCATGTAAAGCAATAATTTCTGAATGGTTCGACGAGGTAGCTACAAGGGTTTGCTTGGTAGATTTCCAAGAAATCGCTGTGTTCCCAATTGTAAAAACATATCCTGTTTGGGAACGACCTTTGTGTGGGTCAGAGAGGTACCCAGCATCAGCAAAGCCTACTAATATATCATTTGGGGTTTCACTGTAGGGGATATCACTTTCTTTGTTAATATCTTTAACAGGTATTGTAACCCCATTTTTCTTTTTGTAGGGAAAGAATAAGCCCATGTCGATGGTTCCTTTTAGGTATCGAAATATATTTTTGATACCATTCCAATGACGTTGCGTTGGCTCCGAGCTAAATCTAGCTAACAAGTTCACTGAGAATGCAATATCAGGTCGAGTACATTGTGCTAAGTACAATAATGCGCCTATTGCACTTAGATAGGGAATTTCAGCTCCCAACACTTCTTCATCATCATCCTTTGGACGAAATGGATCTTTCATTATATCCAAACTTCGACCTATCATGGGAGTGCTAGCCGGATGCGCTTTATCCATATTAAATCGCCTGAGCATTTTTTGGATGTAAGCGGATTGGTGGATTAGAATTCCACAAGCTCGGTGTTCTAGTTCTATACCTAGACAAAACCGAGTTTTCCCAAGATCTTTCATCTCAAATTCAGATTTCAAATAGCTTGCAGTATCTCTTATTTCTTCAAGAGTACCTATTATGTTCATATCATCAACATACACAGCTATGATTGAAAATCCAGAACTTGTCTTCTTTATAAAAACGCAGGGGCACAGTTCATCGTTCTTATATCCCTTTCCAATCAAGTATTCACTCAGACGGTTATACCACATCCGTCCGGATTGTTTTAATCCATAGAGTGAACGCCTTAGTTTAATTGCAAACGCACTTCGTGGCTTACTCGAATCAGGTAGTGGAAGGCCATTTGGCACTTTCATGTATATCTCTGAATCCAGATCCCCATAGAGATATGCAGTAACCACATCCATAAGCTGCATTTCCAGTCCTTCGGAAACTACTAGGCTAATTAGATAGCGGAACGTTATTACGTCCATTACAGGGGAGTATGTCTCCTCATAGTCAATCCCAGGGCGTTGTGAGAAACCTTGCGCCACAAGACGAGCCTTATATCTTATGACTTCATTTTTCTCATTACGCTTTCTGACAAAGACCCATTTATGTCCTACAGGCTTTACACTTGGTGGGGTTAGCACTACCGGACCAAATACCTGTCTCTTTGCCAAAGAATCTAGTTCTGCCTGGATTGCTTCTTTCCATTTAGGCCAGTCTGCTCTTTGTTGACATTCTTCAACTGAGCGTGGTTCGATGTCATCGTGCTCTATGATCTCATGAGCAACAGTATATGCAAATATATCATCAATGAGTATGGATGATCTTTCCATCAACTCGTGTGCATTCTCATAATTCATTGAGATTTCTTTGTTCTCTGGAATCAATATTGACTTCGGAGCGTCCTCCAGTAATGATTCATGGACATAACTGTAATCAGAGACAATCTCATGAGAAGGGTTTTCAGTATTGATGATAAGTGGGTCAGATTGTGCCTTACTCTCCCTTTTCTTTCTTGGATGAGTATCTATCGAACCAAGTGGTCTCCCCCTTTTCCTTTTGGGAGCCACGGCCTCAACCACACTTCCACAGTGTGTGGTTGCAACACTCTCTCCGATGGTGTTGTGCCCCTGTTTGGGGACTTCTAACCTTGCGGGTACATTTGCATCCGGTATGTGTGATCTTGTCACTTTTGCAATATCAGTGAACGCATCAGGTATCGAGTTTGCTACGTTTTGAAGATCTAGTATTCGTTTGACTTCACTTTCACATTGTGAAGTGCGGGGATCAAAATGAGACAGGGTAGGAACATTCCATGACAATTCCTGTCGTTCCCTTGGAAAATCCTTTTTCCTATCTCCCCCTAACGATGGGAAGACTGTCTCATCAAAGTGACAGTCCGCAAATCTTGCGGTAAATAGATCACCCGTCAAGGGTTCTAAATAGCGGATAATTGTTGGGGATTCATATCCAACATATATACTTAATCGTCTTTGAGGACCCAGTTTGGTGCGCTGTGGGGGCGCAATTGGCACATATACTGCACAACCAAATATGCGTAAATGTGAAATATCAGGCTCATATCCAGTTACCAACTGGTACGCAGAAAATGGTTGGCTAGTAGTGGGCCTAAAACGAATAAGTAAAGCTGCATGTAATATTGCATAACCCCATGCAGAAGTGGGTAAGTTAGTGCGCATAACCAATGCCCTGGCTATCATCTGTATCCTTTTGATGGTAGCTTCAGCGAGACCATTTTGTGTATGCACATGGGGTACGGGATGCTCTACATCGATCCCAATAGACATGCAATAATCATCAAATGCTTGTGATGTAAATTCTCCAGCATTATCAAGTCGTATAGACTTGATAGGATAATCAGGGTGGTGAGCCCTCAGACGTATAATTTGTGCTAGGAGTTTTGCAAATGCAGTGTTTCGTGTGGACAATAGTGCGACATGCGTCCATCGTGTCGAAGCATCAACCAGAACCATAAAATACTTGAATGGCCCGCACTCTGGATGTATAGGTCCACAAATATCACCTTGTATACGTTGTAAGAATGGAATATTTTGCTTTGTGTCTTTAGCATAGGATGGTCTCAATCCTGTTTTAGCTAAGGAACATGCTTTGCAAAAGCTAGGGTTATTCAAGGAGGCATATTGTGATGATATTGTTGCTTCTTGTGCTTCAGAAGTCAACGATTGCAATTTCGTTGATTCAAGTAATTGCTTCATCTTGCCTTTCATTCGAAAGAAAGGGTGTCCATGTGTGTTTTTCAACACACGTATCATCATATCACGGCCAGGGTGCCCCAGGCGGTCATGCCAAAGCTTGTATATGTCACTATTCCAAATTCCATTATTGATGACATAATATGATTCAATAACCCGAATTGTGGTAAGATATAACCCACTATTTTGACATATTAATTTCTCTAATATACGTTTCCTTCCGTATTCATTAGAGGTGATGTACATATATTCATTTCCATTCTCACGGCGTGTTTCAATATGATAGTCGTTCGAGCGTATGTCTTTGAAACTTAGCAAGGTTCGTTTAGCTTTAGGGGCATAGAGTGCTTCTGTGATTGCCATTTTAGTGCCATTAGGTAACAAGAAAATGGCAGTTCCTCGACCAAGTATTAAGTTGGATGATCCAATCATTGTGGACATTGAGGATTTATAATCACTTATTTCAGTGAATAGTAATCTGTTTCTTAGTATTGTGTGGGTAGTCCCACAGTCAACTAAGCACTCCAGTTCTCCTCGATACATTCCTACAAGGAACGGAGAATATTTAATTGCTTTGATGTATTCCTTTACATCAATGGTTTAGATAGACACAAAATAAAATTTATTTAATCATCAATTCAAACAATAAATTAAGTTCGCTAAATAATAATAATAATAATAATAATACCAAATAGTGTCCCAATAACTATAAATGAAAAAGGTGGGAAAATTAGTTAAAATCTGGGAGTTCTAGCGATGAATTATTTCTTTTGTTATTTGTGAAATCTGCAACTGTTAAGTTGGCTTCTGGGAGATCATTTGTTTCTTCAAGGTAGTGAGATTCCTTTTCTTTGGATTCCCTATATCTCTTGTAGGTGGCGGCTATGTTGTCGCTTGCTCGACAGTTCTTATACCAGTGCCCAATGATGCCACATCTATAGCAAGGTTCATTTCCTTCTCTTGCTCTTTTGGCAGAATCGACCATTGGTGCTTTTCCTTTAGAGTGACCTTGATTACTTGGTCCAGCAGTTGCATCTCTGTGCCATGAATTGGAAAATCCACCCCGACTATTGTCGTGCCCTTGTCCACGGCCACGCCCATGGCCCTGCTTATGACCCTGTGCACGCCCACGCCCACGTGATGAATAGTTTCCACGCGCGTGTGATTCAATATTTTTAACTCCCCGTCCTTTGGAGTTCTTTCCACCTCTAATGCTTGCATGATTAGATTCAGTAAGTTTCTTTGTCCCGACAGGTCTAGCGTTGTTATTCAAAAGAACTTCATTGTGTCTTTCAGCCACTTGCAGTAGGTTGATAAGTTTGTTAAAGGTTGTGATTCTTTTACTATCATACTCCAATCGATATTGATTCATTAGTATGATTGCTGATGTAGGGAAAGTGTAAAGTGTTTTCTGAATCATGTCATCTTCTGTGAGTTCTTTTCCACAAAAGTTTAAACGTGCTTTGAGACGCAACATTTCTTTGTTGAAATCATTTACCTTTTTGTAATCGAGTAGGCGGATTTCATTCCACTGTACGATTAGTTCAGGAAGTAAAGAGTCATGAATATTCCCGAATCTTCCTTTCAGTGCATCCCACAGTTCTTTGGGGGTTTTCAATTGAAGGTACTCCCATCGAAGACTGGGATCAATGTGTCGTCTCAAGAACATTAAGGCATTTGCTTGTACCTTTTCTGACGGTTTGTTTTTAGGGTCAGTAGGGGGGTTGATTGTGTAGCTATAGTCCTTGCCAATGAAGGTGGTTTCTACATCGGATACCCATCTGTGGTATTCAAGTCCTTCTGAATCCATGATATCAAATTCGGGGCGAGTTGGTTCAGCCATCTACATAAACAAGAGATAAGGTATTCTTATTTTATGAGGGGAAAAAAAAGGATGCACATGAAATTTCATTATCATGGCAATATAAGATTGTATTTCAAACATTTCTTTTGCTGAAAATGTTATCTTAGCATCTCAATATTCAAAAATAAATCGCAAAAACACTTTTGGATTTCCAGGTAAGGAGGGGAATCACGCGGATTACTTAAATCCCTGCAAACCTTTAGGCTATTTACACCCGTTTTGACAAAATCTTTCAATGCAATGAGATTACTTTCGTTTATGAAATACATGAATAACTTTTGTGAAATGTTTGAAGTTTTAGAAAACATTCATTTTCTTTTAATAATGTTTGGGATTTTTTTTTTTTTAAGTTTTATTCAAAAAACGGTTGGATTTTGATAAGCATATAAAATTTTTAAAACATCATTAGTTATCGAATAAAAAAATCTTTTTTTTTTCGTTTGCTTTTATTTTAAAAACGTTTGCATTTATCATAACATAATAAAAGCAATAAAAAAAACAAACACAGAATAAACAACCACAACAAATGATAATATATGGTTTTGCCCCCCTAAAGTGGTGTTGTGAGACAACCACCACGGTCAGTCTAACGACATCTTGAAGCTTCCACCGACTACGCCATTTTGCTGAACTCCAAAGACTCCTTGCTTTCTTGGAACTCCGTCTTCGGATGATTACATTTTTTTTTAATAGAAAATTGACAATATCTATTCTATTTACAATTGTCCCTATCTAAAAAAAATAAAATTACAACCCTTTGCAATTAATACATTTTAATTTTCCCAAAAAAAAATCAACCAAACAAACCACAGGTCTTTTGGGGCAAACCATATATTATTCTCATATTTAATATTTGATTTATAGCAAAATTATATATATGAAATAATATTTATATCAGTAATAAGATATTCACAAAACAGATATTCACGAAACGTAATTTTAGCAATCAAATTCAAAGATTAATTAAAAGAGTAAGCTATCTTCATGATAATAATATGCTTAAAACATTAAATAAACACACATATATATAAAAAATTAAACAGGAAAAACGAAAGAAAGAAAAATTTATAGACAATGGGAGAATATAATAATTATCGATATAAAATATTTATGAACCAACAAACATAAATATAACATGCTTAGAATAAAACCACTTAAATAAAAAGAGAGCATGAATGATAAATATCCAAAGTCGATGGGTTGGGATAGCTAATTCCAAAGAAAATCGTTTTTAAAAAAAATTGGATCATTTATCCAAATCGTAAAAAAACAAATTTACAAATAATACGATAATACAAACTTTATATATTTACTAAATAGATAAACAAATTAATATTTTAGTGGAAAATTGTTGGTTCGATGAAAGAAAACAAAATTAATATTCATTACAACAATTATAAAAAAAATTCAATCAAAATTGAATTGGGCAAACAAATGGTAGGGTAAGCAACACCCTTATTAATGAATTTCTGAAATTTTGATTAAATACTATTTAAAATCCTTCATATGTTTTTAAATAAAATAAACCGTTTAGTTTTTCATATACGATTTGACATGTATATTTGTATCCAAAAGTAAATATTTCACTATTTTCTCAAAAGATTCCACACCAATTTTGACTGTTTTTCCACCAATAATATATGACGAGAAATTAATAATAAGCAAGCTTTTAGAACTTTATTCCGTTAATTGATCGTTAAAGATTTTATTTAAACCATGTGTTATGTTATATATTTTATTTTTCAAACGATTGGAATATAGGTTTTATATTGATTATCAAATAAATAAATGCAAGTTAATAATAAGAAAAATATATAAATCAATATTAAGCTCGGAATTATATTGTGATTAATGTTAATAAGTAAAAAAATGTATATTTGAATCAATTAAGAATAAAAATAAAATAAGTTTTTTATAATAACTCAAAATAAAAATTGTTACATGTAGCTTTAGATGCAGTGAAAATATTTTAACGTTTCATGAAATGTTTTTGTTTTTATTTGTTTTTAAAGATACATAAAATTTATAGTATTTGTTATATTAGTTTTATGCACTATTTTTTTTGTAATACCCCTAAGATAAGAGGAGGATATAGAAGTAGATTTAGGTTATATTTGACAAACTAACTGATTGCTGATAAGCTAGCTGGTGACTGATAAGCTAACTGGTGAAAAAGTCACATTTGACAAAAACTAGCTTATTAACATGTAAAATTACCAAAAATGACATCTAAAAAATAATAAATTGCAATATTTAATAATATAATTAAAACAAATTTATAGTAATATAAGATGTTAATTAATACAAACAAGGTAGTAAATAATATAATAAGTTAATTAATAGAATTTTAAATTTATTATATATATTATAAATTTTGAAGTTGTTAAACCAAATTATATATATTTATATATATATATATATATATATAGGGTGCGTTTCTTTTGCAAACCAGACAATTTGTACAAACTATGCAAACCAATCTTAGCCGTTCATCAAGTCTAATGAATATATGATTTTATTATGTTTCCTAATTTAAAATCATGATTATAATGAATAAACTTAACATTTCCTAATTTAAAATCATGATTATAATGAATAAACTTAACATTTTCCATATATATCACAATCATTATTAATGAATCATAATCATTATCCATAAATATATCTATTGTTTCCTAATATAGTGGTTTGTATAGTTTGTACAAATTGTTTGGTTTGCAAAAGAAACGCACCCTATATATATATATATATATTGTCGGTCCTTTAACAATACTACTATCAAGTTTTATAGAAACAACAACACAATAACGATTACCAACCTGTATTGATATATCAAACAACGATTACAAGGTTCGGTATTGATCTTTGAAGCTCTCTTGTGTTCTCTCTGATTTTACACCTTTTAGTGTGTGTTTTGTGTTGTTAATAATATCAGATTTGTTAGAGAGTTGTTGAGAGATCTGATCATATCTGATCTAGCTTCTATAACACTCTAACTTACAACTTGCAACATTAAACAAATAATAAACTAATAACTAAAACTAAACTAATATCTAAAAGTAAACTAATATCTAACTATTAAATAACTAACTAACTAATATATAATATCTAAATATCTATTTATAAGATATTTAGATTAAACATAAAATACAATAGCAAACAATTACATTGACATTTATTACAAACGACATAGACTTTAATATTGAGAGTTGACGTTTCGGCTTTAGCTTCAGATTGCGATCTTCAATTTGGATGATCTTGAATCCAATGAGACTGTGTCTTAACAATCTCCCCATTTGGATCAAGATCATTACGAAAATGATTTAGCAATACAATATTCTCTTTCAGCACAGAAGAAGATGTAATCTCTTTCTCTAGCTCTGAAATTAGCATGTCTTCAATCTAATTTTGAAGAGTGGACGTGATTCTTGAAACATGTGATCTTTGCCATTTCTTGTGTAGTCATTCTCCCCCTTTTTGATGTTAAGTGCAACGACTTCATCAAAATTAGTGGTAAGAAATGTCAATCTTTCGGTTAGAGCCCCTGATTCGTCAATTCATAAGAGATTCATCTAGATCTTTGCAAATCCAGACAAATGTGTCGTGTAACACCTGAAATCAACTAATGAATCAGTTAGAATGCCTGTCAGTAACACTAAGTTACTGTGTGTAACGAATACACATGGGAAAGGAGCTGTTTTGATGTTGACTCCCCCAGGGCTTCCATCTAATCATCGAAACACCACAAAGGTAATTTCTATAAACGTTATGACAAAGAAACTAATTCCTTGTGTGTTCGTGCTTGTGTTTGAAAGAATTAAGCACTGATGATTGCTTATTTGGCTCAAAATTTGTGTAAACCACTGAGACAACAGTAAGTTAAACACAGACTCAATGTGCATGATTGAAGTGCAAAGGTAGGGCAGACTTCCTTCTTTTCAATATCCAGATTTTCCAAATGAAAATCAGATAGCAAATGTGCTGCATCCCCTTAGAAAATGAAACATTTTATTTTTTAGAAGAAAATGAGTAGATGGTGAGGTTTGATCAAGAGTTGGCATGGGTTAGTTGCCTGTTTCAATAATGATCACCAAAGAATTGTGAATCACTAGAATGGTGGCTACCCGGCTCAGAAAAAGTTGGTGCAGAGTTGTGATATTCTTTTAACTCTGTTCTCACACGCTCTTTCTTTTAAACTTTTTGCTTTATCTAATCACACTCATTTCTTTTCGATTTGCACACTTAATCACTAAGGATTAACTTCTTGGGTAGAAATCACTGGTTAAGGTGATTCCATAGAAGTTGTGTTAATTCCTAGCACAAAGATTTTTTGTTTTCCTATGATGCACGTGATGCTCAGATTGGTTTAACTATTTCAGTTAAAGTACAATATAGATCATGAAAACATTTAAAATACACTCCCAAAATATAAAATGTGTTGAAAAATCGGGAAGTGTTTTGAACATTAAAAACAATGTTTTCCAATGATTGAAAGTTGTCCTTCTTTCAACCATATATGAGATGAAGATATAGAATTATACCTTAACGTGCGATCTTACATCTCATGAAGCTAAGTTTTAAGTCATAAACATATGAACTTGTAAGCTTCTCTCAAAAATTCTGCAAAAGTCTTATGTCAAGTCAAAGTAAAATTTATTCACTTAAATTGAAAAGACAAAAAGCAGTAAAACTTTTTAAAGTACGAGTTCTGATCAGAAATAATCATAAGTCATATCCGTACTCCCCTTTGTCGTGAAGAGCTCCCCCTAAAATCTTGCATTACAAAAAAAAATTGACAATAAAAGGTATATGCAAATTTTATGAGCTCCCCCTCGAAGTAATATTGACCAGATGTCAATTTCTTCTCATACTCCCCCTTCTATCATGAACAGAATGTTAACTTGCAGATAGCAATCAGATTTAAGAATAAGATAAGGATGAAAAAGTATACAATTAGAAAACTTTTATAGGTAATTACTGGTTATACTTTGAGATTTATCATACCAAGCTTCGAGACTAGAAAGGTAAACCTCTTTTCGTCTAAAGGTTTGGTGAACAAATCAGCAAGTTGATACTCAGTCTTTATAAAGAAAAGTTCAATTGTTCCTTTCTCTACATTATCCTTGATAAAATGATACCTGACGTCTATATGCTTTGTCTTCGTGTGTTGAACAGGATTCGCCGTTATTGCGATGGCACTCTTGGAATCACAGTAGATCGGGATCTTGTTGAAGTGGAAACCATAGTCGCGTAATTGAGTTCTCATCCACAAGACCTGAGAACAGCAGCTAGCAGCATCTACATATTCTGCTTCTGCCGTGGAAGTTGAAACGCAAAGTTGCTTCTTTGATCCCCAACTTACTAATTTGTCACCGAGGAACTGCACATGTCCTGACGTGCTCTTCCTGTCTAACATACAACCTGCATGATCTGCATCTGTGTAGGCTGTTAGTTCAAAACTAGTATCTTTAGGATACCACAGACCAAGATCTGCAGTGCCCTTCAGATACCTAAAGATGCGCTTCACAGCAGACAAATGGATTTCTTTAGGATTGGCCTGATATCTTGCACATAAGTATGTTGAAAACATTATATCTGGCCTACTCGACGTAAGATACATTAAAGAACCTATCATCCCTCGATAAGTCCTAATATCAACAGCCTTTCCCGAAGGATCGCTGCCAATCTTAGTACCTGGTGCCATTGGGGTACCAATCGGTTTTGAATTTTCCATTTGGAACTTCCGAAGAATATCCCTAATGTACTTTGATTGATTGATAAAGATACCCGTAGAAAACTGTTTGACTTGCAATCCGAGAAAGAAATTCATCTCTCCCATCATGTTCATCTGAAATCTAGACACCATAAGGTTTGCGAAATTCTTACAATACTTAGTATTAGTAGAACCAAAGATAATATCATCTACATAGATTTGAATTAAAATGATATCGACTTTTTCCTTTTTAATAAACAAAGTGGTATCCACTGTACCTTTGGAAAACCTAGACTTAACTAGAAAATTAGAAAGGACATCATACCAGGCTCGAGGTGCTTGTTTCAGACCGTAGAGTGCTTTGTCGAGAATGTAAACGTGATTTGGAATCTCTTGATTGACAAATCCCTCTGGCTGAGAGACGTAGACTTCCTCCTTCAGAATTCCATTGAGGAATGCTGTCTTCACGTCCATTTGAAAGACCGTGAAGTTCTTGTGGGCTGCGTAGGCTAAAAACATTCTGATTGCCTCTAATCGCGCCACAGGAGCATATGTTTCGTCATAGTCTATTCCTTCCTCTTGTCTGTATCCTTTGGCTACTAGTCGTGCCTTGTTTTTGATGACGGTTCCATCTTCGTCTTTCTTTATCTTGAAAACCCATTTCGTACCTATAATGGTTTTACCTTTAGGCTTTGGTACGAGTCTCCAGACTTGAAGTGCATCGAACTGATTTAGCTCTTCTTGCATTGAGATCACCCGTTCTGGATCAGCAAGTGCCTCTGATACGCGTGTTGGCTCAAACTTGCTCAGAAAGGAGTCATGCATGCACATGTTCAATGATGCTGACCTAGTTTGCACCGGTTTTGATGGATCGCCAATAATCTGGCTTAGCGGGTGCTCTTTGGTCCATTTATGTTCATGAGGCAGTGGATTAGATGATTGTATTTCGGTTGTATCATCTACAAATCCACTTGTACTTTCTTCTGTTTGTTCATGAGGAGTGATTTCAGTTGAAGTGGCAGGTTCAGAAGGCTCAGCAGGTACAACTTGTTCTGGCTGTAGATTGATCTGTACAGAACATCCTACTGTTTCAGCTACTTCTGTCTCGTTCTAATTTGTTACTTGTTCAACTGTTGGAGTCGGCATTTGAATTGTTATCTCTTGTTGAATCGGGGCGTTTGATTCAATTGTAACATCTGAACTGGTTGGATGAGTAGTCGTTAAGTCTTCCATCCTGTCAACCACAACAGATTTCTTTACATTAGATCCGAGATATTCATTATAAAACAATTCAAATAATAAATCTAAATAAGATAAATGGTTAGTAGAAGTTGATGCTTCATCTGATTTATTCTGTTAAGACATAGGTTCTGGACTGAGTTGCCCAGAAGCTAGTATTCCGGTTATTACGGGTTCTGAACTGTGTTGTTCGGAAGCCATTTCTTCATCAAAGGTGACGTTGACGCTTTCAATCACCGTCTTTGTCTTCTTTAGATAGACACGATATGCAGTTGAAGTCGAGGAATATCCAATGAAGATTCCTTCATCTGCCTTAGCGCTGAATTTGTTGAGATTCTCCCTATCGTTTAATACGAAACACTTATATCCAAATATATGGAAATATTTGATTGTCGGTGTTCTGTTGTTGATTAACGCGTAAGGAGTCTTCTTGAATCTCCGATGTATCATGGATCTATTCTGTGTGTAGCACGCGGTCGAAACAACTTCTGCCCACACAAATAGAGGTAAGTTGGAATGACTTAGCATAGTACGAGCAACCTCGACTAGCGTTCGATTTCTTCTTTCAACCACTCCATTTTGTTGAGGCGTACGAGCAGCAGAGTATTGATGTGAAATCCCGACAGATTCGAGATATTCTTCAACTTTGTTGTTCTTGAACTCTGTGCCGTTATCTGTTCGTAGAAACTTGACTGGTTTCTGCAGATTCACCTAGGTCGTCTTCAGGAATGTAATGATAACATCTGGTATTTCATCCTTTGTACGTAGAAACTTGACCCATGTGTACCGCGAATAATCGTCCACGATCACGAGTAAGTACTTCTTGCCGCCTAAGCTTTGAGTGCGCATTGGACCGCATAGATCCATATGCAATAACTCTAAAGAAGCTTTTGTACTTGGTTCAGGCTTCGGTTTATGGGGTGCCCTCTTCATCTTCCCATTTTCACAAGTTGCGCATAGATGTTCTCTTTCATATTTCAGCTCTAGAAGTCCTTTGACGAGCTTTCCATTGACCAGATCGTTGATGTACCGAAAGTTGAGGTGCGAAAGACGTCGATGCCATAACCAACTTTGTTTCATCGAAGCTTTCGATAGTAGACAAACTTGCTTGTCAGTCTGGACATCTGATAAATTGATTGTGTAGAGGTCTGATTCTCGTTTACCGACCAAAAGTTCTTCGCCTTCTTCATTGCGAACGGAACATCTTTTGGCTTTGAAGTTGACCTCTAAGTCTTTGTCGCAGAACTGGCCTATACTGAACAAGTTGTGTCCTAAGCCTTCTACATAGCTCACCTTCTTGATAGTGACATTGTCATGTTGTACATCACCGTATCCCATGATTGGAGAAAACTGGTCGTTTCCGAATCTTACTGTTCCACAAAATTTGTCTTTAAAGTTGGACAATATCTCTTTTTGCCCTGTCATGTGCTTTGAACATCCGTTGTCCAAGAACCATGTATGACAAGTCTGCATAAGAGAAAATAACATAATTTAGATTTTCGTATGACAAAATTGGAATTTACACTTTGATTCTCGAAGTGTGGGTCTTGAACTGATTTGTTCAAAAGCCTATTTCGACTTTGATGTTCGGGTTTTGAACTGCATTATCCAAAAACCTATTTTGACATTGAAGAACGAGTCCTGATCTGTACATAATCAGAAGTCGCTTTCTCTTTAAGCTTTGTGTGCCTGCAACACAGATTTAGCCTTAGGTACCCACTGGAATTTGGGTCCTGCTGTGTTAGCACAAGTTTTTGGTATCCATTTCAAATTGGATCCTTTGTTCTTTTGAAAAGCATGAGAGTTGGTATGAGATGAATGCACATGGTAATTTCCAAACCAATCTCCAGAATCTTGACAAGTAATAGAAACATGTTTATTATAGATAGAGGACTTTCCAGCAGATAAAGATAACTGAAATAATTGCTTCATTGTATATTGTTTACGAGAAACAACAAGTTTTGGATTCAAAACAACAATTTCAGCAATCACAACATCTTTAGTAAGCGAAGTCTTATTACAATTAACACTACTAGACGATAAAACGGCTTTGTCAAGCTTCCGTTTTGGTTGCCATTGAGAATGGGCTTCAGGTCTTGACTTGCTCATATCTGAAACATGTAAAACTGGTGAGTTAGACCTTTGAGAAACAACTGAATGCTTCTTCTTAGAATTACCAGTAGTGGTTGGTTTCTGTGAATGCTGAGATATTTTCTTACCTTTAGCACTCTTAGCGTTCACAGAGACTGATTTATCAACGAAAGTTTTCGTTGATTTTGCAATGAACACAGGCAAACTGGTTTTTCTTGAAGTTTTCTTAACAAAAGATGCATGGTTAGGAAGTTTCGCATTAAAATCAATTTGTTCAAAACAACCATCTAAACCACCGTCAGAATTAAGAAAATTAAACTCTTCGTTTGATGAACCAAACATGTCATCAGAAGTAGAAGCCTTTGTAAAAACAACATTTTTCATAACAGTTGAAAAAACCTTTTGTTGAATCTCAATCATAAGTTTTTCATCTGATAAAGAGTTCTCGAGTTGAGAAATTTTACTTTCTAGCACGAGAGAAGGGACATAAATTTTACCTATAACAGGCTTCGCCTCCATTTCTTTTTCAGAATAACTTTGAAAGTAGTCAGTTGAAAGAGATTTCTTTTCATCATTTAGATAGTCATAACTATTATTCAACTTTGCATAATAAAATGGAGCGTGAACTTTAGTTGACTTCATCCGTTTTTCAAATTCATTAGCTTCATCCTCTTATGATAGTTTAGTATGGAAAACTTTAAATGAGTCGATTCGGTGAGAAACAAGCATAGAGGTATAGTCATAAAGTGCAGGCACTTCTCTTATACCCTTTTGAAGACGTTGAGGTTTCACATAACCGATTCCCCAATTTTCTTTGTTCTTTTTCGGTTTGTTAAGATGAATGGTTTGCTCACTTTGATCTAATGAGTATAGCTTCTTTTCCAAAACATCTAATTTAGCAATTAAGGTCTTGTTTTCTTTAGTATATAAAGAATGCACTTCAGTAAGCTTATAAAAATCAATCTCACTTTTTGTCAATTTAGACTTGAGCTCACTATTCTCTTTTAGAATTATAGTCTGTTCTTTTGCGTTGGTGTCAGCGTTTGTATGTAAAACCTCAACTAATACTTTCTTCTCAGCAATTTCATCGCTAAGTTTCTGTATCAATTGGTTTTTATTAATAATAACACCATTTTCTCGCTTAAGATTAGATTCTAACTCTTCTTGTTTTAAAACCATAACATGCATTTTATTCATTAAATCTTTATACGATAAATCACATACCTCATCTTCTTCATTTTCTGAATCAGCTTCAGTATCTGATTCGATTTTGCCCATCAAGCACATATTGACGGCTTCATCATTTTCTTCTTCATCTTCTTCTTCATCTGAGTGATCCAGCCAGTATTCATCTTCAGCCATCAGCGCCTTGCCTGCCTCCTGTTGCTTTGCAAGAAGCATCTTGTTCTTGTAGAAGTCGGAGTTTCTAACCTTTGATATTCGGCAATCCTTGGCAAAGTGACCGGTTTTGCCATAATTGTAGCACATCGGTGGTCCTGGCTGACTTGATCCTTCAGCTTTGTACTTCCTTTCTTCCGGTTTCTTCTCTTCCAATCTGTTTCCTTCTATCTGATATCTTCTCTCATCAGATTTATTCTCCTCTTGTCTCTTCCCTTCAAATCTCTTCCCTTCATACCTATTTCCTTCATATCTGCTTCCTTCAATTCTTTCCTTGTGAGCATAGTTGTTAGGTCCAGAAGAGTACCTCTGACTGTTTGACGTTGGATTCCTGTAGAACTTTTTCTGAAATGCATTTGTTAGAAACTGCATTGCTTGCTGCATTTGTTCATTTTCATCCGAGTCAGAGACAACATCAGCTTCAGCTTCTTCTGATTCATACACAATCGTCTTGTTCTTCTTCTTCACAACAACAAGAGCGACCGTGTCTTCAACTGTCTTTCCTTTTCTCTTTTCTGCTAGAATTTCATCCACCTCATCTTCATTTTGTCGGAGGGTTTCATACACCTCGTGAAGTGGAATCTCATTCAGGTCTTTTATCTGCCTCATCTGCCTGGCAAAACTTTTCCATTCTGGTTGTAGAATACTCAGGAATTTGATATTCAGCTCGATTTGAGATTTGTTGACCTTGTTCTTGCTCAATTCGTTTAGCAATGTCACAAACCTATCATATGTTCCTTCTAGAGTTTCTCCAGTTCTGCCTTTGAATTCTTCAAAACTGTGCAGGCAGTTAGAGATTTTCAGTTGGTTCCCAATCTTTGAACCCAACATCATTTTCTCTAGTTGATCCCACATTTGTTTGGCTGAGGCTTTGTAGCTGTCAATCTTTACATAGATTTCATTTGTAATCCCTTGTAGAATGTATGACTTGGCTAACCTGTCGCCTTTTGCTCTTAGCTTAGCATCACCTGTTAGATCTGTATAAGAAAGTGCAACTCTTACTTCTTGAGTTCCTGCTGCTGGCTCCCTATACTGTGTTTCCATTAGGCCTTCTTCTAGGGATTGTATAATGAAATTACCCAAATCATGTCTTTCAATGAAGTTTAGAAACCTATCATTCCACTGTTCGTATTCCCCTCGAAAGAGAACGGGTGGCTTGGTGTCGGCTCCTATTGCGAGAGCTTCTTTGGATGTCATCCTGTATTGAATAAGAGAAAACTTGACAGATATGATCGTTAATCCAAATAAAATTTGATCACACAAGAAATTTTGTCCCCCTAGGCAGACTTAGCACGGGGTCCCGCTAGAGAAAAAATTTATGACAATTAAAGACCCTATTATAGTTTTGAAAAATTCTCAGAAAAAATATTTTAAGTCTGGAAATTGGAGCTTTGCGTTTGAGAAGGTTTGCGTTTTAAGTGAGGAGCGCACAATGAGGTGTGCGGGTCTTGTGGGAAGCGCACAATTGAGGTGTACGGGTCTAGTTGGACGCGCACAATGGAGTTGTGCGGGTCTGGTTAGGAGCGCACAATTGAGGTGTGCGGGTCTAGTTGGACGCGCAAAGTAGACTTGTCTTTTGAAGAGATGAACACGATGGCTTGAGGTTTGCGTTTGTGAGGTTTGAACCGAGAAGTGGGGTTTGCGTTTCCTTTGAGAAGCGCAAAGTAGGCTTTGCGTTTGCTTTGGAACGCGCAAAGTGAGCTTTGCGATTGCTTTGGGACGCGCAAAGTGATACTTTGCGTTTGCTTTGAGGAGCGCAAAGTAGGACTTTGCGTTTCGTTCTTCCTCTGCTTTGCGCTTTATTCGTCCTGAACTTCGAAAATTTGTCTAAAATATGTTCCTGTAACGATTAGCAATAACAAACACTACCCTTATGTCTAGAAACACTTCTAGAACAGATTATGAGCACTCGATCTCAATAAAATACACTTTTTGAAGATTATTTTGATCGCACAGTGACTTACCCACTTCGACTGTTTTCACTCAAAATCCACAAATTGGAACTCGATTTAAGCTTAAAAGTGAAATTAAATAGCAACAACTCGATCTAGCATGTAGTACGATCACACTCTAATCGATTCTAACACCTAAAACAGTTTAAATCACAAACTCAAATTTTCTTGAAGAACACAGAGACGTTTTTCTTTTATAAAACTTGTTTTGATCTTAATCAGGCTCTGATACCAATTGTCGGTCCTTTAACAATACTACTACTATCAAGTTTTATAGAAACAACAACACAATAACGATTACCAACCTGTATTGATATATCAAACAACGATTACAAGGTTCGGTATTGATCTTTGAAGCTCTCTTGTGTTCTCTCTGATTTTACACCTTTTAGTGTGTGTTTTGTGTTGTTAATAATATCAGATCTGTTAGAGAGTTGTTAAGAGATCTGATCATATCTGATCTAGCTTCTACAACACTCTAACTTACAACTTGCAACATTAAACAAATAATAAACTAATATCTAAAACTAAACTAATATCTAAAAGTAAACTAATATCTAACTATTAACTAACTAACTAACTAACTAATATATAATATCTAAATATCTATTTATAAGATATTTAGATTAAACATAAAATACAATAGCAAACAATTACATTGACATTTATTACAAACGACATAGACTTTAATATTGAGAGTTGACGTTTCGGCTTTAGCTTCAGATTGCGATCTTCAGTTTGGATGATCTTGAATCTAATGAGACTGTGTCTTAACATATATATATATATATATATATATATATATATATATATATATATATATATATATATATATTAACTTATGATTTTAAATAACGTTAGATATAATATAAAAAAATAAACAAATAATAATTAGAAATAGTAATAACTAAAGAAATAATAATAATTGATAAATAAAATATATTAATTAATCCTAAAAAAATGATATAATTATCAATAATTATAAATAATTAAAAATTAATATTAATGTATAATTAAAATTTAATTTATTATTTTGAGTGAATATTAATTAATAGTAATTAAATTTTAATAATTAATATTTATTTATAATTAATAGTTAATAAATACTAATCAATATCAATGAGAGCAAATTGGAATAATCACAAAAAACTTCTCATAAGTTAATTCAAGTAATTTATCAAAAAGCTAGCTAATAAACTAGCTTATTTTCATCCAAACATGTACCCAGAAAATAAGTTAGCTTATAAGCTAGCTTATTTTTACCAAACGATGCCTTAAGACTTAAATGCATATGTCGATAAAGATAATTTATAATGATATATTATCAACCGGTTAATTTATTAAATTGATTTTTTTTCTCACACACAAACGTAAATAAGTAATAAATAATGTATACTTTGTAATCGGTATTATTTAAAAAAGAGTAAAGTGATTTTATTGGGTTATTAAAAAAAGTAAATTTTTATTTTTATTTTTGAGGTGAAAAGTCTGAAAGTGAAAATTGAACTTTTATAAATTAGAAAATCATCTATATGGTTTTCATTTTACTTTAAAAGTGTTTCGTGATCGTTAACTCTGTTTATTTTTTTCGTTAGAGCAAAGGCCATTTAAATCTTTTCATCAAAAAAATTAATTTCTCTTTGCATTGAGAGAGAAATTTTATATTAAAATAAAATACAAAATATAAGATAACATATTAAGTTATTTTTAAAAGGAAATTAAAGATTTTGATATAAAGATTGAAATGTCTCTCGTTTTAGCGAAGAAATAATCAGAGTTAATAATCAGGCACCACTTTAAGAATAAATAAAAATCATAAAAATGATTTTTAAACTTATCAAAGTTTAATTCTCATTTTTAGAATTTTTGGTAAACGTTAAGGACCAAAATTGAAGTTTAGTCTAAGAATGATACTATATATGGTATATCTTTTTTACTATTTTGGATTTCATCTCAAATTTGCTAATTTAAGAATTATATAATGATATTTTTAGTAATTAAAATAATTTCATAGTATATTTAAACTTTATTCTACTAAAAAAAATACTTTATATATGATATATATATATATATAGGCGAATGATGGTGTGATAACTTGAGGTTAACGTAAGAAACATGAGAAACAAATCTGAACTGTTGATCACTTTTAATCTCATGTCCTCCCATAAATTGTGTTTTAGAATGGAATTGATCCGATACATCTTGGTGCATTTTATCTCAGTACATCTCATTCTAATGTACATCTATTTTTCATCTAACGGTTCTCACGTTAACCTCAACTTCTCATCGGAACCCAACCATATATATATATATATATATATATATATATATATATATATATATATATATATATATATATATAGGATTAAGTTTATTTGAGAAATGCTAAAAATATGAGAAATAAAGAAATGATCCTAATCCTTTATCTGGTCAACATTTACGATTTTGACCGTGAAACACCAGATAATTTCTTGTGTGGTCTGTAAAAGATAGAGGGTTAGTTTCGTAAAATACGTGGGACGAGTTCATATATGAATCTGTATGATTCACATATGAATTATATGTTCATATATGAACTAGTGTAATTTACGTATGAACTCTTTTAATTGGTTCATATATGAACTATACGTTCATATATGAATCAGTTAATTAGTTTATATGTGAATCTGTTAATTAGTTCAACTGATTCACATATAAACTTACAGTTAATTAGTTCATATGTGAATCAGTTAATTGGTTCATATATGAATCAGAAATGTTCATATATGAATTAGTTAAAATAGTTCATATGTGAATTACATTGGTTCACATATAGTTCATATGTGAATCATACAGATTCATATATGAACTCGTCTCGTGTATTTGTAAAAATTACGAAACTGTCCTTCTATTTTTGGAATAGTTACAACTTTTGACCGGTCAAAGCCACAATTGTTGATCAGTTAAAGATGCAATATTTGATCAAACAAAACCGATCATGATCGAACGAAAGACTATGATTACTTATATATTTCTCATATATTTAAGATTTCTTAAATAAACCCCTCTCTCTCTCTCTCTCTCTCTATATATATATATATATATATAATTATTTGTGAGAGTGGCTAAAGAAGAATTCATTTTTCAAACAATTATAATAAAGTTTTTATATACAAATATTTTTCACATGACTACCTTTTTTGCTACATGTTCTGCAAAAAAATTCTATAAATCCAACCCACAACCCTCCATATCCTCTTCCCCACTCTCTTTCACTTCTTCTCCAGATCTTAAGATCCATCTCTGTTCATCTTCTTCATCAAAATTTCTCAAGATTACATTCTCAGAGAAAATTTTCTAAAAAATTCAAGCTTCCACACCAAAAATCCATTCTTCTTCATCAATCACCTTCAAAACCCCAAAATTTCACCTGCGTTTTCTCTATAATTTGCAACAACAAGTCTTATTTCTTCTGGGTGTTTTTTTTTTTCAAAAGAATCAACCATCAATGTTCAACTTATTGTTGTTAATGTTTGAAATACATGCCTCAAATTCTCAGTGAACTGTTTCGTTCTAAGTTTATGATCAATTTAGTTCAATCGTTTTCAGTTGTTTTCCTCTACTGGTTCTATTACATCTCATGATTTTTTGCTTCTGTTTTTACAAACAATAAATCTACCCCTAATTACATCCAAAATCTATCCATAAGAGACTGTCTTAATAATTCCATTAAAAGACAACCTCTGAATTGCCAATCATTCACCACCCTAATTTCATTCTGCACTATATTATAAGAGTCTCTTAATCGTTCTGACCACTTAATCGTCCACCACCAAACCATTCAACAACTGCATCTGCTCGTCTTCTTCATTTTTTTCACTCTAAAATCTTCGATTTTCAAGCTTCTGTTAGTATTTTAATGGCGTCGACAAGTGGTGGTACTACTACGGGTACAACATCATCAGGAGGTGGTGGTTCATTATCATACCCGATTCAGAGCTCGGGTTCAGATGAAGATCTTAAGCGCTTGATGGATCAGAGGAAGAGGATGGTTTCGAATCGGGAATCGGCGAGGAGATCGAGGATGAGGAAGCGAAAGCATTTGGACGAACTCGTGACTCAGCTGAGTCAACTCAGGGAGGAGAACAACCGGATCATTGGTAATATTAGCATCACCATGCAGCATTATACGAGTGTCGAGGCCGAGAACTCGGTATTGAAGGCTCGGGTGGCGGAGCTCGGACACCGGTTGGAGTCGCTTGACCAGATGATCGGGTTCATGAACCAAACCATCGACAACATCGGTTGCGGGTTTGCGGCAGAGGAGGTGTATGGTGGTGGTGGTGAGTTTGTTGACGAGTTCATGAGTAACTCACTGAGTTGTCTTTATGCAAACCAGCCTATTTTGGCTTCTTCAGACATGATTCAGTACTGAAAATGTTGCAAGAATCTTGTCATTCGATATGGAACATCATTTAGGGGTATAATCGTCATTTTGTATAATAATCTTTGGGGTCCAAAGTGGCATAAGGATTTCAATTGTTAAACGTCAAACATATAAAAGTTTTCGGTCCCAAGTTTTGTGTTTTAAGGGCGTTTGGAATTACTTATACATGTAAAATAACCAAAAAAGTCATAAGTTGTTTCAAATAAGTTGATAAGTGAAAATGATTTAACTTATCAAAAACTCCTTATTAACAGTGTAGAAAAACTATAAACACCTTTTTTTTTTCTCAACTCAAACATTAAAAATAACTTATTAGCGGTGAGGAAAAACTATAAACCAATAAGGAGTTTAAATAAGCAATCCCAAACACCCTCTTGTTCATGTTCATCAGTTATGTGAAATCATATCATTATTTTATTCAAAAGTGTTAAATAAAAAGATTATATTAACTAAAATAATGACGTGTGTTCATGTGATTAGTAAATTAAAGTTCAAACATTTTGTATTAATGTAACTAAAAATAGTGTAATATAGTAATATACTATTAGATAAATTATTTTCTTTATCGTTTTTTACACCATAAGGGTGTGTTTGGTAGAGAGAATTGAAGACAGAGAAATGGATTCTCTTGTTTGGTAATACAGAGAAAAGAAAATTGAGAAATAAGGCAATTCCATTTCCCTATTTTCATTTCTCCACAAAGTGAAGGGAAATGGTGAGAATTGAAATCAGAGAATTGAGGGTAAAAAACACATCGTCTCTTCCCTCACCTCTCACTCTCGGCGCTCTCTCTCTAATCGGCGAGCTCTCCATCTCGGCTTCCCTCACCTCGTCGCTCTCTCCCTCACTCTCGGCACTCTCCCTCTCCGGCGAGCTCTCCATCTCCGACGCTCTCCCTCTCCGGCGAGCCCTCACGGCGGCGCTCTCTCTCTCTCCCTCTCGGCGCTCTCCATCTCTCGGCGCTCTCCCTCCCGGAGATCTCCATCTCCAGGTTGAATCCACCTCCATCTCCACCCCTTACCACCACCAAACCCACCTGATCGTTGCAGCTCCGGCCACCACCAGCGAAAGAAACGAGCCGAGACTTGGGTCAAAGAAGAAACTCGATCATAAGTTATAATTTTTGTTGTGATTCATTGATGTGATTTGAAAGGGGTTTTTTAGGGTTCTTATTTTCAGTTCTAAATAGCATCTAATTCGATCATAAATGATTTCCTGGTACATTTCTCTGCTGAATTCTCTGTGCTACCAAACAGGAGAGTCAATTCCTATTCTCCAGACCAATTCTCTTTCTCTGCAATTCCATTCTCTGCAATCATTTCTCTGCAATTCCATTCTCTGTACCAAACGCACCATAATAGTGAAAGACATTGAAAATGCTCTTAAGATATATGTCCTTAACTATAAATCATTTCATTTTTTGATTCTTGTTGATTATAACTATTGTAACCACGATGACGATCTTGATTATAACCACGATGACCATCTTGTAATTTTAAAATCAAATGAATCAGGGACGAATCCAGAAATTTTTTTATACGGTGATACCATATAATACCGACAATTTTTTTTTATACAAAAAACACGGTTTTTATCGACGTGTCTTCATCTTTTTACCGACGTTCAATATTGTCCGGTGTGTTTTTAGCCTAATTCCACAATTTCGAGCAATTTTTAAAGTTGTTTGATTGATTTCGAGAGATTTTTAAGTTATTTTTATCGATTTCGAGATATTTTTTCGGTTTTTTTGGTTGATTTCGATAGTTTCTTTTGGTTTTTGGTTGATTATGAGGTACGGTTGCACCTTCTTGAAGTTTTCAAAATAATACGGTAGCACCTTCCAAAACGATACGGTTGCACCTTATACGAACCTAAAAATTTTACTCTTCGTCGACGAAATAATACGGTGGCACGTGCCACCGTAGCCACCATAGTGGATCCGTCCATGACATGAATGAAAAGTGTTATTTTCGACAAACCACAGGGACCATATTTATAGTTTACTTGAGAATTTTTTTTTTTGAAATTTTTTCAATAATTCACATATGAACTTTTATTTTTTTACATTCTCACAGTATTTAGTTTTTTTATTTATTTGAACCGGTTCATATATGTAATTATAGTATTTAATAATACATTACAAATCAATTTCTTTATTGATTTTATAAAATGATAAAAGAAAATTAATAATTAACAATATTGACAGGATGTGGCAGGTAAAATGTAATATTCAAAGTCATTTAAAATTTAATTTAATACCACAATATTCCGTTTTTCACAGACTTAAAAAGAGGAATCTCTTGTACTTAAATTACATATCATGTTGTTTTATTAAAATAACTATACCATTAAGTCGTATTTAACTGCATAAATAGTTGTTTTGTTATTTAAAGTTTTAATTACTTTTTTTAAAAAATGACCCAACATAAATTATGTATATATTAAAGTAGATAGATAAAGTACATTAAAGAACAACCAACTTTTTCGAATGTTCTAGTCTTAAAATTCCGACAACTCCATTCAAACACCTTTATATACTAAACACATCACGTCTCCTCATTGATGGTGGTCCCTTACCTCCTTGCAGACGTTGCCCCTTCCGTCGAATATCCGTTGCACCTCATCAGAATTGAAGCAACAACAACGACAATGAGTCGATAAAGAAATATTTCAATTTATCGGTTAAGTTGTAGATTACTAGTAATTTCCGCCATGGTTTAAGTTAAATCTGAAGTTATTGGGCTAGCTAGCTTGTTGCACACCTTGGCTTTGGGACGTTACAAATGGTATTAGAGTCGATGTTTATACCATCGTAATGGTGGGACAAACCTCATCGAGCATGATGAGTCCTCGAGGGGGTTGTTTTTAACATATTAGGTGAATCCCACATCGCCGATTACAAGGAGGATTCTAGGAGGGCCTGATGAAAACCTTAGGAATTTTAGTTTGGGAGTTTGTGACAACTCATTCCACATGAATAGAAAAGTAGATTAAAGTTGTGAGTTACCGATAACTTCCACCATATTTCTGCCAGATCGTTCCATACATATGTTCTTGGTGAGGGATGTATGAGTGTTTTTAGTGGATGCTTTGAAATGATTTTTAACTTTTTAAAAATAAAAACTGAGATTTGGATAAAAAGATGAAAACGTTCTTCATTCAACATAGATTTTTTTTAACGGACTTGATAATAGAAAACAAATCAATAATGAAATACAACCCACATGATTCAAATCTACAATTATGTCGTTTATAGAAACCAAATCCATAACTTCATGGGAAGGCATTAAAAAACATGTAATTCACTTATCACACAAGAATCAATATTGTTCAATTTACCAAAACCCTTAATTGGACACACATTATATATATATATATATATATATATAGAGAGAGAGAGATATGGAATCAAGGTTCAAAATGACGTGAGGCGTGACGTGACGGTAAGGTCAAGCCTTAAGCCTTACACGCCACGGTGAGGATGCGACGTTTTTTAAGGCGTGACATAAGACGACAAATTTGTATGTCATATTCAAAATTATATATACGTATATGTTTTATATATATTATTCGAATCAAATAATGATACTAAAAAATGTACATTCATATTGGAAGAAGAAAAAATCATATAAATTACTAGTATAAAAATATTTTTTGATTGAATATTTAAAATAGAACTTAGAAAGACAATTTTACAACTTCGTTTTAGTCGTGAGTCCATAACGTTTATGACTTCGTGAAATTGTGAGTGATGTGATTAGATAAATCTATAAAAATGTTAAATCTAAAGTTAAAATGTAAAAACACGAAAGATAAAAAAATTAAAAAAAATATTTTTTTGAAAACAAATCACGTCTTACAAAAAACGCGCACAACGGCGCGTCATGGCGTGCCTTAAGGCGTCATAGCGTGATCCACGCCTTACAGAAACGTTATGGGTGATTTTGTAACGACAGAGACACGTCTTACGCCATATAGCGCCATGACGCGCCTTTTTGAACACCGGATGGAATTCAAATGATAACACCTTTGTTTTATGAAAATACGAGAACATTTATGATCCTTCAAATTATTTAACTCATGATAAAAATTAGAATAAATGAAAACAAATTAGTACTTATCAACTGTTTAGGTAAAATTTCACAAGTCACGACCGACGCAAGAAAACCAAAAGTCTCCAGACTAACGACCATTCTTGTATTAAGATAAGGTCCTGACGACAACGTATGACAAAAGACATCGTCGTCCTCGACGACAATCGTCGAGAGTTTCCCACTTCCACGACCAAAGGGAGTCACTCGATAGCTCTTATCTCACGATCTATATGGCGTCACTAACGATCTTTGATCATTTATTACCTACAACCGTTTTTCCTATGAATCTTTCATGACACGTTTAAATGCACATAATGAAAATGGATATAACGGACGACCATCATCAAGATTAATCAATACCAAGACCGTTGGACAATTAATGATCATTTATGGAAACCAAAGCTATATATACAATCCTGGAGAACAATGCAAGGGAAATCAGTATTTGATTAACAAGCAATTACGGAGATACAACTCTCACACATTTCCTCAAGCAACATCTCTCGACATCAGTGTTTTATTACACAATATCTTAGTTTAATCGCACGATTATATTACTTTTTCACTGTAATATTGTCAATTGTATTTTTAATCACTCCTTCTAAAGGACGACGTCCCTGATTGACGTCCATAGTACTTGACGATCTCCATTATCGTCCGCGGTTTTTACCCTCGACAGGGTTTTCCACGTCACCAAATTCTCTGTGTTCATTTTACTTTTTATCTCTGTCGTACAATTTGTCGATCGATCATTTACTTTAGTTGTTAAAGCTCCACTCTGACCTTAGATCTTCCTTTGGACAGTTTTTGGCATTAAGAGTTTGGCGCCCACCGTGGGGCCCCAACTAGAGTAACATCCTCGACAAAGAGTACGACCTACTAACGGTTTCAGTGTAGTTTTTTGTTTGGCAAGATCATGGCAGCTCAGGGAACTCAAGTTCACAACATTGCTCAAATACGTATGGAGCTCGACGATGCAAACAACCGGATTCACCCTCTGGACGAGCAGAACCGCAGGGCGAATGAGGAGCTCTCAACCATGAGAAATCCAACAATGGGGAACCCAAAAATGGGCAACCACTTTGGATCCCAGTATGGTCCAAGACCACCTTTTCATATGCCTTTTGCAAGTGTTCCACCTCCACCTCCTCCATATCCCAGGCCAAGGCAAGGTATGGGAGCAACCACTGGAGTCGCTACTTTCTCTATCCCGACAATTCCAACGATGCCACCTCCGACGACAATGTTTCCATCAATGCCTATGCCTTACATACGCGCACCTATGAATGGAGATATCGGAGGCACGTCACAACACAATGGATTCTTTCCTAACACATGATCTACATCTCAAAATTCTGGATTCGTGCCAACATCTTTTCCAAGCAGCAATGGTCTCAATCTGGATGATCCTGTTGCACGACGTCTGAAGCGGTTGGAAGAGCAGAACGAAAAGATGCTATCGCTACTCGTAAAGCTACCCGGAGCTGCTGTACCAGTAGACGTCGAGCCAAGGACCGGGTTCCAAGCGTCACCTTTTGTCGACGAAATTTCCCTGGTCGACGTACCAAAGAAATACAACATCCCGACGTTCACGCCAAAATATTCGGGAATCAGTGATCCGACAGAACACATCGCACAGTACAAACAACTAATGTGGACTGTATCGATACCTCATTAGTATCAAGAAGTCTGCATGTGTAAGAGTTTTGGTGCGACCCTTACTAGAGTTGCTTTGCAATGGTTGATCAATTTGCGACCCAAGTCCATCGACAGTTTTGCGGAGTTAGTTAATAAATTCTTTCAGCAGTTCGCCAGGAGTCGTAAGATGGAAAAACAAACCAGTGATCTCTATTAGAAGACTAACGAATCGGTTCAGAGCTATTTCAATCGATTCAACTCTGAGATGATCAGTGTATAAAACTACGATGTTTGAACTCCAATCGAGGCTTACAAGCAGGGTCTCGACGATAGTTCCGATCTCTACACGGACTTGACAAAGTATCCACCAGAAAACTTTAAAGACGTACGAGCCCGAACATTAGCCTATATGCGGGTCGAGGATGACGCGACTTTCCGTCGAAAGCACTCTAGCGACAAAAAAACATTGAGCGTCAAGAAACCAGACTTCAAGACACGATCGACCGCTCGTGTCGAGACATCCAAACAAGTCTCGAACGTAAGATTCGACAAGAAGAAATCTTCCCCAGCAAGCAAATTCCCCCAACATCCTAAGATTTCTTCTTACGGGTTTAAGGGAACGTCCAATGATGTAGTCGAAGCTCTCAATAATGTTTAGACTAACGTCAAATGGCCTCCCAAGAGCGAGAAAGACGACGCTAAGAAAAACAAATCCAAATTGTGCGACTTCCACAACGATCATGGTCACCTGACAGATGACTTCATTGCTCTGCAGTTTCGAGTTCAAACCAATTTGGTGTCACTTGGATCCGTGTTTATTTTACATTTTCTCTTTGAATATGGAATACGTATGGTTAGTACTTTGGTGTTTTAGAAGGGCGTGGTGACAAAAGCAAAACGACTAATAGGTGCATTTGGCCATCGTTCAATCTTTTTAATTTATAAAGGTGTATAAAATTTTTAGTATAAAATTATATAAATTAATTATCTAGAGAAAAAAAATATGGTCAATATGTAATTTTCAATTCACAAATCTATCATTTTTTTTCAATACCAATTTTAGATGATGTATATTTTGTCACTAGTTTCGTCAAACATATGCCATGACTAAGTCATCATTTACTAAGGGGCCGTTTACCCAAATGCTTACCCGGTAAGTGCTTACCGGTAAAATTTAACACTTTCATTTGTTTTCTCGCATAAGATTTTAGTTCATTTAAACGGCATCGTATGCAACAATATATCTTGTAAGTGCTTACCGGGTAAGACTTGCCGCCCACACTTACCGGGTAAGACTTTTGGCCCTTGCCATCGTTCTTACCGGGTAAGACTTTTGGCCCTTGCCATCGTTCTTACCGGGTAAGATTCTCAGTAGTTGTAATGTTTATCCGGTAAGGTAAGTGACTTGGTAAGAGCTTACCGGGTAAGCGTTTGTTAAACGGCCCCTAAGACTCTCCATCCTTATTATCACTCTTACCGGGTAAGATTCTCTGCGTTTTCCATGTTTATCTGGCAAGGTAAATGCCCCGGTAAGCGCTTACCGGGTAAGTATTTAGTAAACGGCCCCTAAATGTTTATTTACAAGATTCACTACGGTCATTTATTTTATGGAGTAACATTCTCGGCCATCAAAATAAACTTTTTTTTATCTGATAAACGCTAATTGGGTATTGATCTTTCTCTATCTTTCTCTAACTTACCAGGTAAAATTATCGATCATTATAACGAATAATTATCATGCTCATTATCATTATCAGTCCTCTATATATGATGCAAACTACCTTAATAAAAATATTTAATGATATCATATTATCTTATTTTAACCATATTAATTTTATGATATCATGAGTCTTGTAATTTTTTTAATTATATTATCTTATTTTTAATTAACTATATTTAGTGGATCTAAATTCAAAAATATATCAAAGTAAACCCTTTTTTTAGAAAATTCTTAATTAATAATACAATAAATAACCTGGAGATTTCAAGTAAACCAATCTAAAAGTTATTTATTTATTAATTTACATTAATTATAACATTTTTGTTTTGTTTTTATGGATAAACATCTTTGATATAATATTTTTATTTCACACTCATTTATTCTTTTGTTTTTCAATTTCCTAGCGACGGAAAAGGTAACAAACGAAAACTGAAAGCGAGTAAAATTGCGATTTCAATGTCCACTTTCTCCCTCGCTCAATTGGAGCCCTAATAGGCCAAATTGAAGCTTCGATCAGGTAATCACTCCCCTCACTCTTGATATCTGTTAGTTTATTGTGACACCATCATTTATTGACGTTTTACGATTGTTTTTTACGCATTTGTTTATAATCGATTGTGAAGTTCCAGTATCATCATGTGACAAGAACTCAAAATTGGTCCTTTTATCATTTCTGCATTTAGATTAGTTGATTACACCGTCCCTTATAATTTCACTTTGCGGTTGAATAGGAGTTATTTGAATTTCAAAATTGATATGCGTTTTAGGCCTTTTAAGAAAAATTGATTACAAACGACATTAAATGCTATTATAAATTGCGCATATAGAATGATCTTGGTATAACAACCAACCAAAACAACAAGATAACAATTAAATCTTAATAATAACTCATGCCAAAACGATCACAAGCGTACAATTTAATTTCAAGGTTTGCAACGACAACCTATACACAACTGAGATAAAGTAAAGACTAAACAAAGGTGATGGTCTTCTACGCATTCCCGCTACACTTTCTCCTTGCCTTTATCAGCTCTACCTAGATCACGCCTGCCTGAAAAGGGTTTTTAATATTTGAAAGAGCGAGGGTTAAACCGGAGGTCTAGTGAGTCCCCTCTAACAAATAAGCAACACAAAATAACTTTTCACACTTTAAACAAACAGATTTATAAACAACATAAGAGTAATTCACACTACTGACCACACTACCGTCGAAGACGCTGTGTCTAACTCGCACTGCCTTAATTTTGGGACACAACCCCAATGGCATAAACGGGCCACACTCCCCGGTACGAGCAGGCGGGCCATACTCCCCGACTTAGGTCACATCTTCCACAAATAATGTATGCATACATTTAAATATCAACAAGTTATAAAACATGCTTAAATAATTTCATCATAAACAAGTCAACATAGTAAACCGCAATTTTCATTAAACTTTCAAAAGCTTTCGTTAATAAACTTTTAGTTCAGAAATACTCACCTGGTGTCCTTAGCTTACTTCTTGCGTCTACTCTTATGGTTCGATTCGAAACCTATAAAAAGAGACATTGGCCGGTGAACTCTCTATACCTTCTAATTTATAACGGGGTTGACATTAACACCCCATAATCTCAAACGGTTAACCTAATGGAGATCGCTAGATTGGGCTAAAAGAATAGATCAACCCAAGACAATATACATTGAGTCCTATTATTGAAAAGAAAAACGGGCTGACCCACCTACGTTGAAGTCCATTTACGGAATTAGCCACAAACTAAACTTGGGCTTCGGCCCACATAACAACAACCCGGGGACCGGGGTCAACGGTGGTCGCCCGGATGAGGCAAACGACCGGGGCCTAATCCCCCCCGGTGTCGACCGGTGTCTAAGCATAACCCGGTATCGACCGGTGCCTAGACCTCCCCCGGTACCGACCGGAACACAAAATCCTCGGGGCCGACCGGGATACTCGGGCCCGGTATCGATTGTTACCCACCCTTTCGAACGATAATCGCCGAAGACCGAAGACACCCATACCACATTAACAAATTACTCCCAAAAATTGGTAAAGGACCCCAACCCAGGACCCCTTTACTACCGCATAATTCGTTCTCAACAATAACACCCATTAATCAATTAGTTAATTCTACAACAGACTTCCAAATACCCAAAACCCAGAAAACTTAGAAAACTCCGAGAACTATCGATAGCTACAAAAATCCAACTAAAAAGATTTTAAGAAATCAAATGCTAAACCCTTACTTAACAATAAAGAGAATAGGATTAGGACTTACCTTGGAAGATTGATGAACACCAAAACTCTACCTCTTTTCCTCTCCTTCAATCGAATCGCCTTAAGCTCTCTCTCCCTTTCCCAAAATATCAGCCGCCAACAACAACTATACTAGGTCCTAGGGTTAAATCCCTCTTATTTCCCATTTTCACTCTAGACCCCTTTACTATGGACCTTTCTACTCCTTTACCCCAATTTTTAATTATTTGCTTTTAGCCCGGATATTACAATATCCCCCCTCAAAAGAATTCCGTCCCCGGAATTCCTTCGTCGAACAAACTGGGGTATTGGGTCCTCATAACCGACTCCAACTCCCAAATTGCTTCTTGACCTTTGTGGAATTGCCACTGAACTTTCACCAGTTGAATCTCCTTGTTCTGCAATTTCTTCACTTTACGATCTAAAATGGCCACCGGTTCTTCAACATAGCTTAGTTTCTCGTCTATTCGAATGTCGCCCAATGGTACCACCACATCCACCTCCGCTAAACATTTTTTTCAAATTAGACACATAGAACGTAGGGTGTATACCTCGTAGCTCCACGGGCAAATCCAACTTGTAAGCTACCTCCCCAACGCGCTCCACGATAGTAAATGGTCCAACAAACCTTGGTCTTAACATGCCTTTCTTGCCGAAACGAACTACTCCCTTCCACGGTGAGACCTTTAACATCACCTTGTCCCCTACTAGAAACTCTATTGGCTTCCTTCGCTTATTTGCGTACGTCTTCTGACGATCCTGAGCTACTTTTAACCTTTCTCGAATCTGGTTGACCTTAAAATCCGTCACTTGTACAATTTCTGGTCCTGCTAGTTATCTTTCGCCCACTTCATTCCAACATAATGGTGTTCTACACTTTCGTTCGTACAACGCTTCGAACGGAGCTGCTTAAATACTAGCATGATAACTGTTATTAAAAGAAAACTCTATCAATGGCAGATGAGTTTCCCACGAACCTTTGAACTCGATAACACACGCTCGAAGCATGTCTTCCAATGTTTGGATGGTCCTCTCACTCTGGCCATCTGTCTGTGGGTGGTACGCTGTACTCAACTTAAGTTGCGTACCCAACTCCCTTTGAAGGCTCCTCCAAAATGATGACGTGAAGCGAGCATCCCGATCAGACACAATAGATGACGGTACTCCATGTCTAGATACAATCTCATCAATGTACAACTTCGCCAATTTCTCCAATGGGTACATCTCCTTGATCTGTAGGAAGTGAGCAGATTTCGAGAGTCGATCCACTATCACCCAAATGGCGTCATTCCCCTTAGATGATCGCGGTAACCCAGTAACAAAATCCATCGCTCCCACTTCCACACTGGTATTTTCAACGGTTGCAATTCCCCATACGGCCTTTGATGCTCCACTTTCACTTTCAAACACGTTAGACACCGCTCCACGAAATAGGCTATGTCTTTCTTTAAGCCCGACCACCAATAACTTTGCTTCAGGTCTCGATACATCTTATTGGTTCCCGGATGTATCGAGTATCGCGACTTATGAGCCTCTTCCAACACTCTCTTTAGAAGATCTCCCAACTTTGGAATCCACACTCTTTTCTCATAACATTTAACTCCGTGACTGTCAGCGATCAACAAGCCGACAATTCCGACGATCCTCTCGCTTTTCAAATTTTCTTCCGACACAACTTCCTCTTGACACTTCTTGACTTCTTCTAAGAAGTTAGAAGTTGCCTCAACCCGAAACGCCATCACTTTAGATGCAACACTATGATCTTTCCGACTCAACGCGTCGGCCACTACATTGGCTTTACCTGGGTGGTAAAGAATCTCGCAATCATAATCACTTAGCAACTCCATCCATCTTCGCTGCCTCATATTCAACTCTTTCTGATTAAATAAGTGCTGGAGGCTCTTCTGATCGGTGTAAATTTGACACTTTACCCCATACAAATAATGTCTCAAAATCTTCAATGCGAAGACCATTGTTGCCAACTCTAGGTCGTGCGTCGGATAATTCTTCTCATGTTTCTTCAACTGTCGAGACACGTATGCGATCACCTTCCCATCTTGCATCAGCACGCACCCCAGTTCTAACCTAGAAGCGTCGCTGTAGATCACGAATTCTTCCGAACCGTTGGGTAAAGACAGGATAGGTGCACTACTCAGCCTTTCCTTCAACTTACTAAATGCATCCTCTTGAGCTTCCTTCCATACAAACTTGACATTTTTCCTTGTTAGAGTCATTAATGGTGTGGCTATCCTCGAGAATTTCTGAATGAACCTTCGATAGTAGCCCGCCAAGCCAAGGAAACTCCTCACTTCAGACGGTGCTTTCGGCACTTCCCACTCTTTGATTGCCTTGATCTTTGCTGGATCCACCTTGATCCCGTCTTCCGACACCACATGCCCTAAGAACTGCACTTTTCTTAGCTAAAATTCGCATTTCGAGAATTTTAGCGTACAACTTCTCCCGCTTGAGCAACTCCAACACGGATCACAGATACGCCTCATGGTCGCTCATGGAATGTGAATAAATTAGTATGTCATCGATGAAGACAATGGCACACTTGTCCAAAAATGGACTGCATACTCTATTCATCAAATCCATGAATGCTGCCAGTGCGTTTGTCAACCCGAATGGCATGACTAAGAATTCAAAATGCCTGTATCTCGAGCGAAAAGCAGTCTTGGGTGCATCCTCTTCCTTCACTTTCAGCTGATAATAGCCCGAACGCAGATCTATCTTCGAAAAGTAACTCGCTCCTTGCAACTGATCGAAAAGATCGTCAATCCTGGAGAGTGGGTACTTATTCTTGATTGTCACTTTGTTGAGCTCCGATAATCTATACACATCCTCATAGACCCATCATTCTTCTTGACAAATAACACCGGTGCTCCCCACGGTGACGTGCTGGGACGAATAAAATCTTTATCCAATAACTCTTGCAGTTGAGTCATCATCTCCTTCATTTCGGCCAACGCCAAACGATAAGGTGCCCTTGCTATTGGTGCCGCCCCCGACACCAAATCTATTTTGAACTCCACTTGCCGATCAGGTGGCAAGGTGGTTAAGTCTTCCGGAAACACTTCCAGGTACTCACATACTACCAGAACTGACTCTAGCCCCTTCTTCTCTTTCTTAGCGTCTACTACATACGCTAAGAACCCCACACCCCCTTTCACTAAGCACCGCCTAGCCTTGATCATGGAGATCAAACATGACTTCCTATCCCGACGATCCCCATACACTACAACTTCCTTCTGATCAGTCAAGGATATACAAATTAACTTCTTGTTACAGACAATGTTGGCATCATTAGACGCCAACCAATCCATCCCCACAATGACGTCAAATTCCCCCATGCCCATCGGGTATAACCACAATGGAAAGGTATGAACGTCAATGTCTATACTACACCCGTCATATACTTCTCCCACTAAGACTCGACTATCATCGGCTACTTCTACTTCAAACCCATGACTAAGTTTCTTGGGCTTCACATGAAATTTATGCACGAAGTTCGGAGTCACAAACGAATGGTTTGCGCCCGAATCAAACAACATTTAGCAAAAACCGAGTCTATAGGAAAAGTACCTGTCACCACATCGGGTGTCTCCACCGCTTCCTCCGCTGTCATATTAAATTCCCTAGCTTTTGTCCGAGCTGGCTCCACCTTCTTCTCACCTCCTTTATCTCTATATCCCCCAGCCGCTCCTTTCTTCAACTGGGGGCAATCAGTCCTGATATGATCAGGAGACCTACACTGGTAACAAGATCTCGGCCCACGACAGTCCCGAGCCATATGTCTAGTCTTTCCACACTTGAAGCAACCTTCCTGCTCCAAAATACACCCCCCTTATGCATTCTGTTGCACTTGATGCACGGTCTACTTTCAAACTTTGAAGTAACTCGCTGATCAGACTTTGCTGATTTAAACGTCTTGGAATCACGGGTAGTCCCCTCCCACTTTTGTTTGTCTCCACTTCTCTCGGTAGCCTGTCGGTTCTTTTCCCTCTCTATCATCTCGGTTGCATTCACCGCCGCTTGAAACGTAGCAGGTTCCCTGTTCGAAACGAATTCTCTAATACTGCTTCTCAGTCCAAAAATAAAATTCTCCACTCGCCTTTCTTCATTAGGCACATAAACCTCTGCAAAACGGGATTTCTCAATGAACTTTGTCGTATACTCCCGAACGGTCATATCCTTCTGTTCCAAGCTCATAAACTCTTCCTCTAACTTTTTGACAGCTTCTAGAGGGTAGAACTGAGCTTTAAATCTTCTCACAAACCCATCCCAAGACATCTCTCTAGCCGCTGCCGAGCCCTGTCCTCCTGCTTCGACATCCCACCACATTACAACTTCGTCTTTCAGCATAGACGTCACATACACAACCTTATCCCCCTCAGAGCACTTACTGGTATCGAATTCCAGTTCCATCCCTTTTACCCATTTCAAAGCTAACACTGGGTCACATTCTCTTTTGAAGGTATGAGGTTTGCAGGCAACAAACTCCTTGAAGCTGCATCATTTCCCAACCACCGCGTTAGTCATCACCACCGGATTTGACTGCAAGTGGCTTCCCACCACCGTCACTGGCGAGTCGGAAATCTCAGTCACCTCTTTGTCCTCACTCTTTTCCTTGCTTGTCGATAATTCATTAGTTCGCTGGGCCAACAAGGCATTCAGAGTTTCCTGCAATTTTCCCATTTCAGTCGCGAAGGTTTCTTGTGTAACAAAACCTTGAGTTCGACCTCCACCCCAGTTTCTTGTCTGCCTCCGTCCCCTCACCGAAGCAGAACTCTCTTGAAGAGAGGTTTCTTGCTCAGACCTCACCTCTACACTTCTAGCTCGATGAGCAACGTGAGCCATCTTTCTCCCTCGAGTCCCCCCAGCTGGTTCATTCACTTGAGTAACCGCCTTCCGAGTCGTTTTCCCTTGGCCTTTAAGTCGACCGCGACCCTTTCCTCGGGTGGCAGTCGGGTTAACAACAATCGCTTGCTCCTCAACAACGACTTCGTTAACTGGTTCGTTCACAGAAACTGGAACAAACCCACTTCTCGTTACTCGCTCGAACATGATTTATGATAAGAAGAAACATACGACATTCAATTCAACACACCACATGCAATACGACAAGTTAAGCACACACACATACCTGTAAATTTGCAATTACACTGGCCAGATGTAATTCCAAATTTACCTTACATGCTAGTCCTCACTACCCTATTGTTGTCTCCCTACGACCGTCCTACTTCTCAGTTATGTCTCTACACTCCTAGTTTAAGTCTAGGCCCGTCTGGTCACCTAGATCCCTTAAACATGGCTCTGATACCAACTATAACAACCCAACCAAAACAACAAGATAACAATTAAATCTTAATAATAACTTATGCCAAAACGGTCCTAAGCGTTCAATTTAATTTCAAGGTTTGCAACGGCAACCTATACACAACTGAGATAAAGTAAAGACTAAACAAAGGTGACGGTCTTCTACGCATTCCCTCTACACTTTCTCCTTGCCTTTATCATCTCTACCTAGATCACGCCTACCTGAATAGGGTTTTTAAGATTTGAAAGAGCGAGGGTTAGACCGGAGGTCTAGTGAGTCCCCTCTAACAAATAAGCAACAAAAAATAACTTTTCACACTTTAAACAAACAGATTTATAAACAACATAAGAGTAATTCACACTACTGACCACACTACCGTCGAAGACGGTGTGTGTAACTCGCACTGCCTTAATTTTGGGACACAACCCCAATGGCATAAACGAGCCACACTCCCCGACTTAGGTCACATCTTCCACAAATAATGTATGCATACATTTAAATATCAACAAGTTATAAAACATGCTTAAATAATTTCATCATAAACAAGTCAACATAGTAAACCGCAATTTTCGTTAAACTTTCAAAAGCTTTCGTTAATAAACTTTTAGTTCATAAATACTCACCTGGTGTCCTTAGCTTACTTCTTGCGTCTACTCTTATGGTTCGATCCGAAACCTATAAAAAGAGACATTGGCCGGTGAACTCTCTATACCATCTAATTTATAATGGGGTTGACATTAACACCCCATAATCTCAAACGGTTAACCTAATGGAGATCGCTATATTGGGCTAAAAGAATAGATCAACCCAAGACAATATACATTGAGTCCTATTATTGAAAAGAAAAACGGGTCGACCCACCTATGTTGAAGTCCATTTACGGAATTAGCCACAAACTAAATTTGGGCTTCGACCCACATAACAACAACCCGGGTACCGGGGTCAATGGTTGTCGCCCGGATGAGGCAAACAACTGGGGCCTAACCCCCCCGGGTGTCGACCGGTGTCTAAGCGTAACCCGGTATCGACCGGTGCCTAGACCTCCCTAGGTACCGACCGGAACACAAAATCCCCGGGGCCGACCGGGATACTCGAGCCCGGTATCGATTGGTACCCACCCTTTCGAACGATAATCGCCGAAGACCGAAGACACCGATACCACATAAACAAATTACTCCCAAAATTGGTAAAGGACCCCAACCCAGGACCCCTTTACTACCGCATAATTCGTTCTCAACAATAACACCCATTAATCAATTAGTTAATTCTACAGCAGATTTCCAAATACCCAAAACCCAGAAAACTTAGAAAACTCAGAGAACTATCGATAGCTACAAAAATCCAACTAAAAAGATTTTAAGAAATCAAATGCTAAACCCTTACTTAACAATAAGGAGAACATGATTAGGACTTACCTTGGAAGATTGATGAACACCAAAACTCTGCCTCTTTTCCTCTCCTTCGATCGAATCGCCTCAAGCTCTCTCTCTCCCTTTCCCAAAATATCAGCCGCCAACAACAACTATACTAGGTCCTAGGGTTAAATCCCTCATATTTCCCTTTTTCACTCTAGACCCATTTACTATGGGCCTTTCTACTCTTTTACCCCAATTTTTAATTCTTTGCTTTTAGCTCGGATATTACACTTGGTGTACACATTTGCAATCAAATCCACATTGGGATGCTTTAGTTTTGATATTCAAAATTAATATTTAACCTGTAATTCGAGTTTCGGAATAGAGGGAGAATCAGAAACCTTGGGATGTTAGTTTAAGGACTTGTTTTTTTTTTTTTTGGTTTTCAGCTCTTAATGAACACTTTTGTCTGAATCGGTCAAACATTTATTAATTTAGAGTTTTTGTTTTTTTTTGTTTTTAATTTTCGGAGGCTCTTAAGTCTAAGACACATCTAAATTAAAAAAATGATTGTTTACCTCTTAATAGTTCCATTAATAGGCAACATCTGAATCGCTGAAAAAAAGTCCGTCTCTTAATGGTTCCAAAACCTTCTTAATGATTTCCATAAAATCTTATTTTTTAGTGCTTGTCTACGGTGTCTAATGTGACTTATGTGCGACCTAACCTGCCCCAAACTCGCCTTTAGACCACTGGCGACAATTTTCTAACCCTTTTGACAGGTTTTCTGTCAAAATTTGATTGTGGATAATGTTTGAAATTAGTTTAAGGGCTTGTTTGTTTTTATTGGTTTTCAGCTCTTAATGAACACTTTTGTCTGTATCGGTTAGATATTTATTATTTTAGAGTTTTTTTTTTGTTTTTTTAATTTTCAGAGGCTCATAAGTCTAAAACACATCTAAATCAAAAAATGATTGTTTACCTCTTAATAGTTCCATTAAGAGGCAACATTTGAATCACTAAAAAAGTCCGCCTCTTAATGGTTCCAAAACCGTCTTAATGATTTCCATAAAATCAGATTTTTAGTGCTTGTATCTAGTGTCTAATGCGACTTTTGTGCGACCTAACCCGCCCCAAACTCGCCTAAACCACTGGTGACAATTTTCTGACCATTTTTGATAGATTTTATGTTAAAATTTGATTGTGGATTGTTAGCTCAAATAAGCCCCAAATTAATGGAATGTTTTATAAAGAATGGTATTTTGGGCTTTGTAATTATTTTATGGGCTTGGGCTTTTTATTTGTAAATGGACCCTATAAAAGCCTTAAAAAGGTATCTAAGGTTCCTTTTCTCATTAGGTTTTTGGAGAGACTACACAATTTTCACACACAGACTAGGTGAGCCTTATGAGAGTCGACTATATGTTTAGTGTGGTGTTCTCTACATTTTCCCCTCCATTGTTATTCAATCAAAGCATATGAGATGGGTTCTTGATGAATATTGTTCTTCATTTCTATTTTATATACAATTTCTATGGAGTATTTTCATTTTGTTGCTTGAAATGGGATCTAACAATTGGTATCAGAGCCAATTGAAGAAATTTTTTTCTTCAATTCGGTCATCTATGACAACAATTGAAGATTATATGATTATTTTGTGGTTTTGGTGCTTAGATTGATTCAATCACATGAGCCTTAACCCAAATATCATTTCTGTGATTTATTCACTGTTTTTGTGCTTATTAGAAATCCATTTTTCTTGATTTAGATGAGATTTGGATGATCTTTGATAGATTATTTGTTTGATTCTACACAAAATTTGTTTATGCACACCACATATTTGATGAAATGCCTATGAGAAGATTTAATTTCATTTTGGTTAAATCTGATAAGTTTTTATTACATGTGTGGTCTTGATCTTTCTCATTTACTGGTCTAATATTTGATAGCACTAAGTAGATGGTTGATCTATGATCCCATCCTTGTGTGTGCTTTAGTCCATTGCTATTTTAGCATCTCGATAGTTAGGTTGTTGATCTCAGATCTGACCTTGATATCATTTGAGATTGGACTCTCTTTGATAAAGATTTTGTTCAAAATTCTGCTGCTTATAATCGATTAAATGAAAGACTAATTCATTTGGGTCTTGGAAAATGTTCCTTGATCCAAATTCGGAGAGATAAGGTTGGATTCTCATTGATCATGGCCATTGAGATTGATTTCATTTCCAAATTTCAGAATTAGAAAATGTGCAAGTCTGTGATTTTGAATTTGGTCAAGTGATCAAAGTCATGTACAGATTCTTAATGACAACCATTAAAAAAAGAGGACATTATCTGTTGTTCCATTTCTTGAAAGAGGTTACTGTGAGACAATCTTTTGATAAAGAGATTCGAAGTGATCATGGGGTTGTGTTGAGTTGTCATTAATGCAAAAATAGAAACCGACATAAAGTTTGTTGTTGTCGAGGTGACCTTGAAGTCCATGTTAATGTTGTGACAGCAAGTTTAAAGTGCAAAATCTGTTGTGTGTAGCAAACGTGTTGTATGTGTAGTTAAGGTCGTCCAAAATTGCACCGCTTGTTGCTCCTAACAGATTCTAATGGTTGTCCAGATTTCTCTCAAACAACAAGTTGTTCAATTGTTCATATGCAGAGCTTAATCCATGTTCATACAATTTAAATGTTGACAACAATCCTATATATCAATGATGAGCCCACATAGAGTTGTGATTCGAGAGATACATTGGTGTGTATACAGATTCAAATATGTTTGTTGTTGTGCTCAGTATTGATCCAGATTTGAAGGGATAAGGGTGCTCTAATGTCAAGAAATAGCTTTTTGCTGCTATATACGAAGTGTATCCGGTGTTTGTTAAGTGATCTTATGGCAACTTTTGAAAAAGTGCAACAGTCCTATTGATTTAGATATGATGAATTCGATTAAGGCAGAAATGTGCAGATTTCATACAAGTTCAAAGTTGGTAAATGTTCAATAATGACAACCACATAAGTTGCAGCTTGTTGGTTTTGCAGATGCTGTTATAAAGAATTCTGGAATTAGTGTAATCAGAGTTATGATAGATTTGTTTAACAGTTGGTGCTACTGCCGATCTTTATTGAAAGAAATTCAAGATGCGTGAAAATCTGTCCATATGCTTATTGTATTCGAAGATTACAGTTGATGCACTTCTTTGATGTTCATAATTTGATGTTGTTGATACGAATTTTTGCACACCTCTAATACATGTGATAATTGAATCTCATAACAAGTATACAACAAGATCCAATATCGTCTTTTCAAGTAATAAAATGGTAAGAACCAAGTATCGTATTCCACAGGGATATGTATCTTATGTTGCTTGATCTCAAGATGAAAAACTAACTTCAGATGGCGAGTTTGAAGACTTTGTTTGAGTTGGCTAACAGTGATATGATTAACAAGATATATAAAGATAGAATGGGTGCAAGACTTAAAGTGAGGAGTAAACACAAATTCTAGAGTCCAATGCTATAGAAATGCTATAGCACTAGTTCAGCAACAACAAGTTCCACCATGTACTTTAAAGAGTATCATTCCGAATATCTACCATTGCACTATTGTTTAGCCTTCCATCAACATATGCCTATGCAAATGTCCGGACCAGTGTGAGTGTCAAATGGTTTCTTTAAAGTATATGGAAAAACAAATGCCTTTGTTTAAAAATCACCCTTCCGAGTCGATTCCCATATCATTCAAGTTGACGTGTTCTTAATGGCTCATTCCTGAGTCCACTACACTTTAACACTTTGACTAGTGATCAACCCGTCAAGAATCAATCGGTTTGAATAACAAAGATAGCAAGTTCCCTTGCTAGCAACTCTTCCAAGTATACTTCCCGTATCATTCAAACTGACGTGTTTTTTCATGGCTTATTCCTAAGTCCATGACACTTTCACACTTTAAGAAGTGATCAATTCGTCAAGAAGTGCGTTTGGATTTATAAAACTTAAAATGACATAGTGGAACAATGTTATTGAAGAACAAAGTCCACTAGTTTTTGGTTTACAACCTCCCTTTTTGTCTCACACCCAAACTATAAAATTAGCTACTCATTACGTAAATTAAATTGCAAGAAATGTAAATAACATAGAGTAAAGACATAATGTAAATGACGGAATGTAAATGACGGAAAATAAATGACGGAAATGTAAAATGCAAATAAGTAAAGACAATAAGTAAATAAGGAATTTAAGGACTTAATATTAATGTTTTCTAGAGAGGATCACGAAATCAGTTCTTCCACATGATGGAATACCAAAAAAGATGAATCAAAACAAGAGAATACTACTCCTATTTATACTAAACCAACAATGGCAAACTAGTAATAAAAAGGAAACTTAAAATAATATAAAGGACACAACAACTAAAGTTATAACCAAAGTTACACTCCAAGTATGTCATCATCTTCCTTCCTCCAGCCAACAACTCTAGTTCCATTTCAACAAAAGATTTGGTGTAAAGTAATCTAGTTAGCAATCTTCATCAAAAATCCTCCATGGTTTCTCCAACAAGCAGAATTGGATGCTGTAGCTTTGACTGACAGTAATGAAATCAGCATAAAACCTAAGTTAACTTCCATAAGTAGTAAAAGACAGAAAAATCATAAAGTTAGCTCCATGAAATAAAAAGAAGAAAATAAGATAAGAAAAATGGACTCAAAGTTGGGATTAAACAAAATGATCTATCTAAAAAGAAAGAAAAGGTGTTCTAATGCATTGAATTCTCAATGCATATCAGTTGTCCATATCTTATTTCAAAGTTATGGTAGATTGTCGATCTGCAGATTTGTTGGTGTTAAGCTGCAGAAAACTGTAGAAAGCTGCTGTTAAGATGCAAAAAACTTCAGAAAGTTGCTATTAAGATGCAGAAAGCTACAAATTTTTTTGATCAAGTCAAATAGAGAAAATTGTTGCTCGAAGTGCAACATGTTACCGAATTATCAAGCTACTGTTGTGCATGTTGATCTTGTGCTGAACATGTTAAAAAATCTAAACAAAAAGTTGCTACTGTCCATATTTCCAAAAGTGTAGAAGTTGCATATTGTCAACACAAATCCATTACAATCCAATGTGGTTGAAAAGAATCATATGTCAAATGTTCTTGCAGCTATTCTGGTGATCAACATGTTCAATCCAGTAACCGATGCATATATCTGCACTTAAATCACTTCTTTTTGCACTCCAGCATTTGTCACATAAATCCATGGTTGGAACGTTAAGTGCTATTGCACAAACATCAAGTCAGAAAATAGGTTCGATTGAATCAGTTTTAATTTGCAAGATTCTGGAAATTAAAAAAAAGGGATTGTTGGTTTCAAAGAAGAATATCTAACACGTTATCAGTTTTGCAAAATTATGGAGTGTCAAGATGCCCAATCAAAGTCTGAACCAAAGAAGTTTCATGTATTGTGATCAAGATTTATGGTTGTTGTTGTTTAGTTCAAAACAGAATGTGTATGTTTGAAAAACAACATATGTGGATCATGTATCTGCTAAGGGAAGAAGAATTTGATCTTCTGTTGTCATGGGGTTGTCAAGACCTTGCCGAAGCTGTTGCAGAAGCAAAACATAAAGCTTCTGTTGCTGTGTTCATGTTCGACATTTCCAGAAGTTGTCCAAAATTCGCAAAGTGTATTCTGATTCTATTAAGTTGTTGTTGCTTACTACCGTGTTAAAAAATGTGTAGCAGGCAGAAAGTTTTGGACATATGTGATTTCTGCAGACTTATAAGTCTATGTTTTCATAGTAATGGATATGATTATGCAGAATTCGATCAAGGCATGCAAGTTTACAGAAGCAAATTTCATAAGTTGCTGTTGTTTTTGTCTATGCACCTGCACAAGCTATGCGTAGAGGCTGTCTAGAGAAAGGCAGAGGCTTCCAGAGCCTCTGTGCATATACAAAAGTTGTCTAGAGCCTCTGTAACAATCCAGCAGTATGTTATGTGCAGAACCTCTGTTAGGCTATCCAAAAGACAGATTGCAGAAGTTGTACACAGGCTCATTTCAGAGTCTATCTAGAGCCTCTGTTTGCGATCAACTGTTGTCAAAATCTTAGATACATGCACAGAGCCTCTATGCATGTGATCAGAAGCTGTCCATTCGAAGTGAAAGCATAAGGATGATGTGCAATGCCTCTGGAAGGTCTGTCCAAAATTTCTGTGGAAGATTGCAGAGGCCTCTGAGATTTTAAGAATGCATATTGTAGAGCCTCTGTGGACCAAAATCTTGTAAGAGCAAAAACCATAAGGGGGAACCAGAGGCAGACCCAAGCACGCAGACCCAAGCACGCATATCAAAGGTCGATGGTCCAGAAGTCGCAATGATCCAAGAGCCCGAAACCCGATTATTTCAGATTTTCTGACAGCATTGCGCTGTTTCAGAAATACGCGCACAACGTTTTACTCGAAGCTCCGATTTACTTGAATCTAGTTGAGTTGGATTCCTAAAACACAGAAGTATGACTTTGATGATTTAAGTTTTCTCAAATTCCTTGAGCTGATATGCCATAATTAGTGTCAAAGTCTGTGTTAGGGTGCTAGACCTAAAGCATTGCATTTCACTCGTGCTCTTTCCGCTTTCTAGAACGGTGTTCTCTCATCGGTTCTTCATGGTTTCAAGATAAATATGAGACACCATGTTTTTCACTCCTTCCTGTGTTATTCAATTTTAAGGCCCGGTGCTAACGCTTACTCAACAAGATCTTAAGAGTCAAATTTTCTGTTTTGATGACCATTCTACGCAGTTGAGGGAAAACTTGTACAACTCACTCACTTTTCATCCAAAATGGATGAATCAAAGCTCATTCAAAATCTAAGAGGCTGGAGTTCAATGTGAATGTTTTATGTTTTCTCTCAATCAGGCTCCTTGATGGTCAAAAACAACGGTGAAGTTGAGACATGATAGCTGGAAAAAATGGGGTAATTGTCTCGGTCTTTCAAGAATATTAGCCTACATTTGAGGGGGATCTTGTGATGCTTTGAAGACACGAAGAACTGTACACCAAAGCTTCTAAAGAAATCAAGGGGAGACTATATGATGATGTATTATTTATAAAACATTAGGGGGAGATTGTTAGCTCAAATTAACCCCAATTTGATGGAATGCTTTATAAAGAATTGTATTTCGGGCTTTGTAATTATTTTATGGGCCTGGGCTTATTATTTGTAAATGGACCCTATAAAAAGGTGTTTAGGGTTCATTTTCTCATTAGGTTTTTGGAGAGACTACACAATTTACATACACAGACTAGTTGAGCCTTATGAGAGTCAACTAAATGTTTAGTGTGGTGTTCTCTACATTTCCCCCTCCATTGTTATTCAATCAAAGCATATGAGCTGGGTTCTTGATGAATATTGTTCTTCATTTCTATCTTATATACAATTTCTATGGAGTATCTTCATTTTGTTGCTTGAAATCGGATCTAACATGGATAATGTTTGAAATTAGTTAACCTTATCCAAATCAGTTATGTGCCAAAACCTATATATATGTGGTATAACTCCATCAATTTCCTTTCTTAATCCTCTCTTGATTCTCCACTTTCTCTTCATGAATTTTTGCACTTTTGTTCATGGAGAGTATGTTTTGTTGTTGAACATACTCTATTGAATAGATCATTCCTGGAGGTGTGTTAGCCTAAACCCAAACAACCTTATAGTGGGGGATAATAATATCCTAAGGGAAGTGATTCCTTCACGTTCTAATCAATTGATTTCTACATCTTTTCTTTCAATTAACATACCTTTCTATCACTATGTCTCAAAACACCAAAACCAATGTCAATGACGACGTGAAACCAATAATTTTTCATGATTTTCTCGGCCGTCACTGTACTCCATCGGTTCACTGCGCCGCCGCCGCCGACGGTGGTACCCCTTCTGCTTCTGCATCCCGTGTCGGTGCCCTCATTTCCACTACTTCTGATCTGGATTCCTGTAACTAACGCTGCCCACCAACTGTTTGATAAAATGCTTGTTGTTATTCAGATTTTTTCCCCATCAATATTGCAATTTCACCAAATTCCCATTGTTTGAATCAGAATATATATATCTTCATGATTGATTTAAACGAGTGGTTTAACACGCTAGAATTCATACTTGTTTCTTTAATGGAGATCATATTGTCATATTAGTATTATAATTTGATAAGTTTTCTCATTTTTAACCATGGTAGATAGACAGGTTGGATCTCATCTTGAAGGAGTGCCAATTTATGGGCAAAGAAACGATTTTTCACCCTCTGAAATCGGTAATCGACATGCAGGGAGTAAACGCATTAACTCAGATTCTGTATCGTATTCATGGGTTCATCTAGAGATTGTGTCCCCCCAAATCAAACCAGATTTTCAAGAAAACTCACATCTCATTAAGGTTCTTTCGAATATAAGGCAAGAACAACTAAAACGACCCCATGAAGTTAAAGCTTTCATGCTTGCTAATCCAATTAGACTAACATCTAAATGGGAACGAGCCATTCCGGTTAACGCTGGACCGGTATTGCAGTACCCTCCACAAGCTGTTCAAGCTGTACCATATGCATATCAAACACTTTCGAATCGATTTAAAGATGTCAATGTGGGTTCAGTGATTTCGCAATCTGCTGGTGATCAAGGATCTAGAACTGTTATCAAAGGGTCAGGAATTTTGAGCTCGAGTAATATCAATGGTGGCGTAGCTAAACCAGCTATTGGGAAACAAAAGTCTGTAATCGGTGTTCAGAGCCAGGGCCATCTTCTCCTCTTCGGTAAATGTTATAAACAATCGATTCAAACATCTTGAACCAAGTATCGTGATAATATATATGAGGGTTATGTTGGTGATGTTGTTGTCATTAACCATATGGTGTAATTGAGATTTACAAGTGACTGAAGGGTTTTTTGGTTAAGATATAAATATGTGTTAGGAGGTGTAGACTGCAGAGTGTACATTTGTATAAGCTAACTAGAACCCGTGATCTCCTTGCAACGGGGGTCTAGGGGTAAGGCCTCTAAACCTAAACTGTATGCGGAAGTGGCTAACACTGAGATCAATACTTTCGGTGTGCCTTATTTCTTGAGGCACTGAAATATCTTTGGCAAAACTGATCAACGAGTGCCTTAAGTAGCATGGATTAGTGAGTCACTCTCTGTTAATTAACACTTTCAGCAGAGATTGGGTCAATGGCTCAATGCTGATCAGCAGAGAGTGTGCAGTCAATGGCTCAATGCTGATCAACAGTGAGTGCACTCATTGATGTTGACGTTAAAAGGAGTTTTTGTTCTCCATTTAACATAGGAATATAACAAGATCACTATGTTTTATTCTTGTTTTCTGATCCAGACTATGAATTTGGATTATTTCCAAGTAAATTTCATAATACCCAAGGCTGTAACAGAGTCGAAATATTACTTACGCAATGTGTTCTTACACGATTCAAGATTCTATCCAAGTCTTATACAATTGATTCATCAAGATACCCTAGATCTAACATTTTAATGGCTACATTTGCAACAAACAAGGTTTGATATATTTTACGGTGGTCAAGCTCACGTCTTTGATGATGTTCATCCGAAAAAAGTCAGATTCTTTTTCTCTTTGATCCTTTTCGGTTTGTTCTAATGAATGCAGTTGAAATAATCATCAATAAAAGTTCACTCTTTTTTATCCTTTGAAAGTATTACATATCATCTTGTTTGGTTTCCTTCACGCAGATGCGATACTGGATCTATTGGATCTACTGGATCTACTGGTGGATCATGGTCAACAAACTGAGATAAGGGGATGTCTAGTTCATCTGCAATTGGTTTCAGGTTCTTAACTTTCTTCAGCACATCATCCATCAATGATCTGCTAGCCAGATTCTGCATTCACACTTCCAATCAACACTTGCCACATAGACGACACCAATAACTGTCTTTAACAGATTCTTCCAAAATGGAGCTTTTTGGGGATTTTGGGCTAGTTTTTTGCTCCGAAAATGCTCCAAAACCTTTCTCCAAAATGGAGAAAGTAGGAGAGAGCGTGAAATTCTTCAGATTTGGAGAACTCCCCAAAAAATGATTATCATTAGAGAGAAGTATTCTTTTACTATATTCCCACTGGTAAGAAACTTTGAAATTTAGGGGGTGTTTGGGATTGATTATTTAAAGTGCTTATTAACTTATTCCAGTGTGGTGCCGGTAATAAGTAGTTTTTAGTGTTTGGATGAGGAAAATGAAAAAGAAAAAGAAAAATGCTTATACCGGTTTGGCACCGATGACAAGGAGTTTTTGCTAAGTCATTCAATTCTAACTTATTAACTTATTTGAAACAACTTATTAGCCTTTTGTTCATTTTACGTGTATAAGCAATCCCAAACACCCCCCCTAAAATCAACTTGTTACGTTTTGATACCACGATAAGCTAATCCAAACTCTTTTTATAAAACTCCGGTTTAACATCATATAAGTTGATAAACACTTTTACAAAAAAACATAAGTATTTTCAAATAAGCAATCCAAAGAAAGGAATAATATTTTATTAATAATATAATCAAGATTAAACTACGATTTTCGTCCCTGTGGTTTAATGTTTATAACGATTTTCGTCCCTTGACTTTTAAAACTGCTTTTTTCGTCCCTGTGGTTTCTATTTGCTTTCATTTTCGTCCCTCCATCCAACTTTATTAGAAGAGTAAACTACAATTTTGGTCCATGTGGTTTACCAAAAAATACGAAAGTGGTCCCTGAACTTCAATAAGTGTAGATTTCATCCCTGAGGTTTCGATTTTGCTATGAAAGTGGTCCCTCTGGCGTTAGTTCCGTTAAATCGTCTGTTAAGTTCAGGGGTAAATCCGTCTTTTAAGGGTTTTTTTTTTCATTTTTTATTAAATTGTTTTTAGAGTAAAGCATGTGTACAACTCATTAATGCATCAACCTCTCATCTTCTTCCCCAACCTCTATCTTCTTCCCCAACTTCTATCTTCTTCCTCAAAATTAATCATACACACACACACACACACAGACATATATATATATATAGTCATACACACATACCAACATATATATATATATATATATAACCATACACACACACACACACATATATATAATCATATACGGATATATATATATATATATATGTGTGTGTGTGTGTGTGTTTTAATGTTTTAATTTTTTCAAAAAAAAATGGTGGGTTAAAAAATGGTGGGTTAATCTCAACCTGCGTGTATATACATATATATATATATATATACATACACTCACACACATAATATATATATATATATATATATATATATATATATATATATATATATGTGTGTGTGTGTGTGTCTATGTGTCTGTGTGTCTGACTGTTTGTGTATGCATTGAGATCGCCGGAGATGGTGACCGGAGCATTGAGGTTCACCGGAGTTATTAATTTTGGGGAAAAGGATAGAGGTTGGGGAAGAAGATAGAGGTTGAAAGGAGGTGGAAATGGAAGCTTTTTTTTTTAAATATATATATACAGGTGAGGTCACCGGAGATGGTGACCGGCGACCCCCAACCTCTCCCCTTTTCTTCGTTGGCGTCACCCATCCTCTCCCCTTTTCTTGCGTCGATCTCGTGATTATATACATGTGTGTGATTATATATATATATATATATATATGTGTGTGTGTGTGTGTGTGTGTGTGTGTGTTTGATTATGTACATCTGTGTGTATATATATATCTGTGTATATATATGTGTGTGTGTGTAATATATATGATTATATATGTGTGATATATATATATATATATGTGTGTGTGTGTGTGTGTGTGATTATGTACAAGAAAGAGAGAGAGAGAGAGAGAGATAAGAATAGGACAAAAACAAGTAAAGAAAAAAAAATTGTGTAAAAATACGTAATTACCCCTGACTTAACGGACAATTTAACGGAGCTAACGCAAGAGGGACCATTTTCATAGCAAAATCAAACATCAGGGATGAAATCTGCACTTATTGAAGTTCAGGGACCACTTTCGTATTTTTTGGTAAACCACAGGGACCAAAATTGTAGTTTACTCTTATTAAAATTAAGTGTTAATTTATCCAAAAAGGGAATAAGCAATATTTGGTCCTTGTGGTATAAATTTTTTTACATTTTTATCCTTAAAACTACCTAGTTTACATTTTTTATTTTTCTTGAGAGAATTACAGTTTTGGTCCCTGCTCCTCATTAACCCCATTAAAAAACTCAGTTAGTGGGAGGGGTATTTTGGTCATATCACTTTTTTTCCCTCTCAAACCAACCAAACGAGCTAATTGATTTAGCCAACTCTTGGCATCCCCATCACTCTCACTCACTGATACCCTCAGCATGCTCTCACTCACACAAAATCGACCAAGAAACTGAAACAATCTCAAATGCAATGTCATCTTTGCGGGTTTTAAGAAGGGAACTCCATAAAGGATGGAGTCCAACAAATGTTTACAGTTAGCATTTCCGTCTGTTTTTTGATATTGACATTGTCGATCATTTTTACAGTGAAACTAACCTTATTTACCTTCTATTTTGATCATAGATATTTACCCAATACTGATAACAACAAGAATCAACCATGGAGGGGTGTTTACAAAATTACCTGGAAGAAGATACATAAATGGTAAAACTAATTTAGTTGATTTGATTAACATTGATCACCTTTCAGTTCATCGGTTTGACAATATCATGATAACACTAGGGTACGATAAGAGAGAAATAATGTACTACCATTTCTTGATTCCATCCAGTGACCTAGATACAGGGTTGAGAGCTTTAGGGAGTGACCAAGATATTTCAAACATGTTAAATTATGTCCCTATGGTGAAGTTAATAGATGTTTTCATAGAACACGGGAAAACAAATTTGACAACTTACTTTTCACCCCAAAATCCCACTAATGTTGTTATTGAGGAAAGGAATGCTGAAAACATACACTTGAATCAAAATTTTGATCATTTGCACTTTAGCTTTGATCCTTTCATAGGGTTGGATTCTGGTTTACCAGAAGTGGGACAAGGGGTTCATTTGAACCAAAGAGTTGAAGTGAACAATGTGTTAGACTTGAACCAGGGATTAGAAGTGAAAAATGTAGTTGATGTGAACCAAGGATTAGGAGTGAACAATGTAGTTGATGTGTACTAGGGAGTTGATATGAATCAGGGAGATGGCTACCATGGGCAGTACATGTGTGATGAAGATCCATTGAACCAGGGAAGTGGCAACCATGGGGAACTTGAGAGTCATGATAGCAATTACTATGATTCATTTGATGGATTTGATGCAGATATGGAAGATTATGTAGATACATCTGGAGAATGGTTAAGATTAGATGGAGAACATAGTGATACACTGAATGTGCAAGGTGACATTGACCCTTTTGAGCTAGACAATTTTGATTCTGTAGATGAGGATCAAGAAGGTAGTTATTGCAAAAAAAAAGGTAGCATAGAGCAACTAATGGATGGGGGGTTGACTTTTACTTAGGCCAATCATTTGGGAACAAAGAGACAATAAAGAACTTAATTAATCAACATTCAAATGAGACTTGGAGGAACATAGTTGTGGTGAAGAATGACTCATCAAGAATAAGGGTTGTTTGTAGGGGTACATTGCCTTATTTAAAGGACGAGGGTGAGTCTAATGGGCCTGGGAAAGGGAGAAATAGTAAATGGATAAAGTCCAATGGGCCCACTTGTCCATGGGTTTTGTATCTATCAACCTCTAAAAAGGAAGAAACTTGGAGAGTGAAAACCTACTTTTCCTCTCACAAGTGTTTCCAAACAAGGGAGGTTGGTATGTCTACTACAACTTCTCTCCAAGCATATCATAGAGCAGCTGAAGGTAGATCCAAATATTCCATTGAAGGCAATTCAAGGCCACTTATCTGAGAAGTTTGAGATTCTTGTATCATCTTCCAAAGCCATGAGGGCAAAACAGATAATCACCAAGAAGATCTGGGGAGACTATGAATTACAGTACCATCAACTTAGGGATTACCTTCGAGAGGTGCAAAGGTGCAATTCAGATACCAATATCAAATTGGAAGTTGAGACAGAGCCTAATCCTGAGAGTGGTACAAGGCAATTCAAAAGGGTATACATTTGTTTGGGTTCTTTGAAAAGAGGATTCAAAGCTGGAAAAAGAGATTTGTTGGGTTTATATGGGACATTTATGAAGGGTCCTTTTCCATGACAAGTTCTAACAGCAATGGGTATTGACCCAAATCATGGTATCTATCCAGTTGCTTATGCAGTGGTAGAGTCTGAGTCAACAGTGTCATGGATGTGGTTCTTAGAGTGCCTTGGAGATGGTCTTGATCTTCAATTCAATTCCATCTTCACTTTTATCAGTGATAGGCAAAAGGTATGATTCCAACTTCACTTTTATCATTTATCTGTTAATACCAACTCCATGTTAATTTGCATAACTTTTGATTTTCATATAGGGTATAATTCCATCTATTCAGAGGTTTTTTTCCCTCAGTTGAACATATATACAGCCTTAGGCACATTCATGAGAATATGAAACTTCAATGGAAAGGTAAAGCATACAAAGATTTGTTGTGGCAGTGTGCAACATCTCCCACTGTCCCCCAGTTTAGAACAACAATGAATCACTTGAAAAGATTCAATTTGAGTTGTTATGAATGGTTGATCAAGATCCCACCTCAACATTGGAGCATATCACACTTTACAGGTTACTTGTTTTCTTCCCAAATCCATGTTTATTGTTGTGAACTTGTTTGAGATTCTTATACTTAATATATTTTATGTTTGTTGATGAATATAGGTAGATGTCACTCTGATGTCCTCCTAAATAACTTGTGTGAGGTGTTCAATAGGAAAATCATTGATGCTATGGATAAACCAATTCATTCTTGCTTGAAGTTCATTATAGTGTATCTTATGAAGAGGATTGTGAATGTGTTAAAGGTAATTGATGTTTGTGATGGACCACTGACCTCAACTGCAAACAAAATCATGGATTGTGTCAAGAAAGAGGCAGTCAAATACCAAGTGGTATATAATGGTGGAGATAGGTATCAGGTATATTGCATTTTCATTCTTCAATCCATGTCCCAAGTAATGTGCTCCTAAATAACTTGTGCATAAGCTAATAGATGTTTGTTATCATAGGTATCTGGACCTTGGAATGACTAGTGCATAGTTTATGTTAGAGCAAAGACATTGTTAGACCACAGTCTCATTGGATTCAAGATCATCCAATATAAAGATCGCAATCTGAAGCTAAAGTCGGAACGTCGACTCTCGATAATAAAGTCTATATCGTTTGTAATAAATGTCAATGTATTTCAATGTAATGTATTTCTTTATCATTGTAAAAGTTAACTTAATATCTATTTGTTAGATATTAGGTAACTTAGGTAATTATATTAGCTTAGTTAGTTTCTAGTTTGTTAGAAATAATATCTAGAATTAATATCTAGATATTATCTAGATTGTGTGTTCAACACACTAGGATTAGATATTGTGTCTCTCACTCTAAAAAGATCAGATCAAATATACATCACACACAAACACACACATCAAGGTGAAAAAGAGAGAAAACATAGAGAACACAAAGCAAAGCTTAATCGATCAACCTTGTAATCATTTCTATATTCAATACAGGTTGGTAATCGTTAATGTGTTGTTTCTATAAACTTGATAATAGTAGTATTGTTGAGGGACCGACAATTGGTATCAGAGCCTGATTAAGATCAAAAACAAGTTTATGAGAAAAACGACTCTGTGTTCTTGAACAAAATTCGATTTTATGATTTTGAGTGTTATAGGTGTTAGAATCGATCAGGTTGTGATCCTACTACATGCTAGATCAAGTTGTTGCTATTTAATTTCACTTTAAAGCTTATATCGAGTTCCAATTTGGTGATTAAGTGGTCTGAAAGTCGAAGAACAAAAACGTACTGTGTCATCGATTTTATTTCGAAAAAGAGTGTTTTAGAAAGATCGAGTGCTTACATTCTGTTCTAGAAGTAATTCTAGACATAAGGGTATTGTTTGGTTGTGCTAAATCGTTTCAAACAGATTTTAGACGAATTTTTGAAGTACAGGTCGAATAACCCGCAAACCAGAGGAAGAATAACACGCAAAGTCCCACTTTGCGCGTCCCACTACAAACGCAAAGCAGACTTTGTGGCTCCAACTTCTCGGTTCCCAAGTGACCCGCAAAGCTCAATTTCTCGGTTCCCAAGTGACCCGCAAAGAAAACTTCTCGCATCAAGTTAGACCCGCAAACCTCCATCTTGCGCGTCCAACTAGACCCGCAAACCTCCATTTGCGTGTCCAACTAGACCCGCAAACCTCAACCTTGCGCTTCCCACTAGACCCGCAAACCTCATTTTGCACGTCCCATTAGAAACGCAAACCTCAGTTTGCGTACCCCATTTGACACGCAAACCAGACTCATAATTTTTTTTCTGAGATTTTTTCGAAACTGTAATAGGGTCTTTAATTGTCATAAATTTTTTCTCTAGGGGCGCTGCCCCCATACCCCCACAAGGGCATTGCCCCTTGACCCCACCCGCTAACCGGGTAGCGGGACCCCCGTGCTAAGTCTGCCTAGGGGGACAAAATTCTGATTGTGATCAAATTTTCTGAATTTTGAATTTGATTTTATTTGGATTAACGATCATATCTGTCAAGTTCTTTACATACAGGAATCATGGATGATGATTACTTTGATGAGCCTCCTAGACAGAAAAGTCTGTCTCAGAAACTTTCAGATCTTCAGGAACAGTATAAACTAGATCAGATGTCTATTTCGAAAGAATTTTTATCAACTGCATCTGATATGAAACCTACTGTTCTAGAAAGAGGACAATATGAGCAGTGGAAACATCATTTCTTAGACTTTATTGACAAACATAAATTGAATACTTATATCAGATTATCTTTGCAGGAAGGAATGATGAAAATTCCAACAAAGGTCAATCCATATCAAAGAGCTTATGGAAATTTGGCAGGAAAAGAGGTTCCAATATACCTTAATGAATACACAGATGATCAACAAATGATACATGAAGCTGATAAATTTGCCAAAGTTCTTCTCTTGAAAGGAATTTCAGAAGAGATAACTATTAAAATATATGATTGCAAATGGGCTTCAGCAAAACTGATATGGGATCAGCTTGAAGCTTTATCACAGTTGTCTCCAACAGAAAAGGTAAAGGTATTGGAAGCTGAGAACTTTGAACTTAAAAGAAAGATTTCTAATTTAGAAGCTCAAATACAGAAGCAAGAGTCTGTTGAGAGCAATGAGAAGAAGTCCAAAGATTTGGGGAATGCAAATGCTGAGCTACAAAAGAAAATATCTGAGTTTGAAAAGAAGTTCTCAGATCTGTCAAAGAAGGGTGTGGAAGAGAATAAGGTGTTTGAGCTTCAAAGTTTAATGCTTTCTCAAAAAGTTGAAGACTTTGAGAAAGTCATCATATTGGAAAGAGATCAGTTTGCCAAGGAGAGGAAGGCAAATGATCAGAAGGGTGCTAAGAAGGGATTCGAAGAAGAAAGAAGCATCCTTCAAGCAAAGATAAAGAAGCTTACAGAGAAGCTATCTGAATTATCTAAAAGTGTTCTGACAGAGAAGAAAAAGAAGTCTGCATTTGAGAAGAAGATTGATCTCCTTATCAAAGAACGAGACAGTTTTTCTTCAAAGGTAAAAGAGCTTCAAGATATTATTTCAAAGACGGTGGTGGTGACTGAGCGAACGACTCCAGAGTCAAAAATCCACTCACCTAGAAATAATTCAGTTGGTTCTAACAAACCAACCGCAAGCTCACATCAGAAAACTGCTCTTTTCAAAAGGTCAGTTAAATCTTCTAATCAGATTCATTCTACTAATCTTTTCTATGACAGGAATAAAGATTTTTCAGGTACACATCAAAGAAGGAGAAGAAGCTTCCAGGAAGAAGAAGAACTGGTCTGGAACAGGAAACCAGTTAAAGAAGAGCTGAAATGTAAAAGCTCATGTGTACATACGTAGAATGCCAAGAAGAACAATGCGTTGAAAGGTAAACCTGATTTTGTTTATTCGAGAGATCAATTAATCAGGTTGTCAGGTAAGAAATTTTATTGTTCTTATTGTCGTATACATGATCCTGTTCACAAGACTAGTAACCATTACTGGTATGGTTCTTACTCAGTAACCCCAATACGAACTGCAACTAACACTCATGGACCCAAATACCAGTGGGTACCAAAGAAAACTAAACCTGTGTTGCAGGCACCTACTGTCAAGGGGGAGTAGGAAGAATAATGGCTTTTGAACACAACAGTTCAAAACCCGTACTTCAACGAAGCAATGACTTCTAAACACAACAGTTTAGGACTCGCACTTCAATGATCAAAATACCTTACTCCGTGCTGATAAGAGATTGTACTTCAATACTCCAAGAGGAAATCAACCATCAAGGGGGAGTACATACATATTTGTCTGAAATGTTATGCATATGTTTTACATTGATAATTTTTTCTAATGCATAATTTCAGGGGGAGTAAAAAGGTGATGACTTCTGATTATTTCAGATCAGGACTCATACTTTAAACAGTTTTACTGCTTTTTGTCTTTTCAATATAAGTGAATAATTATTACTTTGACTTGACATTAGACTTTTGCAGAATTTTTGAGAGAAGCTTACAAGTTCATATGTTTATGACTTTATGCTTAGCTTCATGAGATGAAAGATCACTCGTTAAGGTATAAACCTTTATCTTCATTTCACATATGGTTGAAAGAATGACAACTTTCAATCATAAGAAAACATTGTTTTTAATGTTCAAACCACTTCCCGATTTTTCATCAGATTTTATATTTTGGGAGTGTATTTTTAAATGTTTTCATGATCAATATTGTGCTTTAACTGAAATAGTTAAACCAATCTGAGCATCACATGCATCATAGGAAAACAAAGAATCATTGTGCTAGGAATTAACACAACTTCAATGGAATCACCTTAACCAGTGATTTCTACCCAAGAAGTTAATCCTTAGTGATTGAGTGTGCAAATCGAAAAGAAATGAGTGTGATTAGAGAAAGCAAAAGGTTTAAAAGAAAGAGCGTGTGAGAACAGAGTTAAAAGAATATCACAACTCTGCACCAACTTTTTCTGAGCCGGGTAGCCACCATTCTAGTGATTCACAATTCTTTGGTGATCATTATTGAAACAGGCAACTAACCCACGCCAACTCTTAATCAGACCTCACCATCTACTCATTTTCTTCTAAAAAAAAATGTTTCATTTTCAAAGGGGATGTAGCACATATGCTATCTGATTTTCATTCGGAAAATCTAGATATTGAAAAGAAGGAAGTCTGCCCTACCTTCGCACTTCAATCATGCACATTGAGTCTGTGTTTAACTTACTGTTGTCTTAGTGGTTTACACAATTTTGAGCCAATAAACAATCATCCGTGCTTAATTCTTTCAAACACAAGCACGAACACACAAGGAATTAGTTTCTTTGTCATAACGTTTATAGAAATTACCTTTGTGGTGTTTCGATGATTAAATGGAAGCCCTGGGGGAGTCAACATCAAAACAGCTCCTTTCCAATGTGTATTCGTTACACTCAGTGACTTAGTGTTACTGACAGGCATGATAACTGATTCATTAGTTGATTTCAGGTGTTACATATCTAATTTGTCTGGATTTGCAAAGATCTGGATGAATATTCTATGAATTGACGAATCAGAGGCTCTAACCGCAAGATTGACATTTCTTACAAGAAATTTTGATGAAGTCGTTGCACTTACCATCAAAAAGGGGGAGAATGACTACAACAAGAAATGGCAAAGATCACATGTTTCAAGAATCACGTCCACTCTTCAAAAGGGGAGATTATTAGATTAAAGACATGCTGAGTCAAGAGCTAGAGAAAAAGAGAAGATCAAATTGCTACATCATTTTCGTAATGATCTTGATCCAAAGGGGGAGATTGTTAGACCACAGTCTCATTGGATTCAAGATCGCAATCTGAAGCTAAAGTCGGAACGTCGACTCTCGATAATAAAGTCTATGTCGTTTGTAATAAATGTCAATGTATTTCAATGTAATGTATTTCTTTATCATTGTAAAAGTTAACTTAATATCTATTTGTTAGATATTAGGTAACTTAGGTAATTATATTAGCTTAGTTAGTTTCTAGTTTGTTAGAAATAATATCTAGAATTAATATCTAGATATTATCTAGATTGTGTGTTCAACACACTAGGATTAGATATTGTGTCTCTCACTCTAAAAAGATCAGATCAAATATACATCACACACAAACACACACATCAAGGTGAAAAAGAGAGAAAACATAGAGAACACAAAGCAAAGCTTAATCGATCAACCTTGTAATCGTTTCTATATTCAATACAGGTTGGTAATCGTTAATGTGTTGTTTCTATAAACTTGATAATAGTAGTATTGTTGAGGGACCGACAGACATGCTCTTGTAGGAGGTGGGAATTAACAGGAATTTCTTGCAAGCATGATGTGGCTACCAAATGGAATATGGAAGTTAATGGCTATAATGCATTGCCTGTGGCTAGGCTCGAAGCAATTCGACTCTTCTTAGCTTATGCAGTTTACAAAGACTTCAAAGTATATTAAATGTGTTGGGAACTGAAGAAAAGCTTAAGTATGGTTAATGCTGCTGGTTCAAAGTTACTACTGATAGAGATATTCAAGGTTAATACTGCTAAGTATTACTACTGCTAGTAGTTAATACTGCTAGTCAAAGTTAGTGCTGCTTGAACAAAGTTAGTACTGCTTAACTAGTTAGTACTGCTAGTAGTTAGTGCTGCTTAGTAGTTAATGCTGCTAGAAGAAATTTAATGCTGCTGAAGATTAATACTGCTTATATGATGAAGATTCGCATGAAAGGATATACATGGAAGCTTAGAGATATACATGGAAGATATACTGAAGATATGTTTATTTTTTTGTAATTATCTTTTTGTTTAGTATATGTATAGAAGATACAGAATAGTTTTAGAAGTGATTAATTCTAAGATTAAGAGAGAAATCAACCTCAAGGCATAGATCCTAATTCTAGAGAAGTAGAATTCGTATTGGTGACCCTGTTCATCAATATTGAGTTTGAGTGTGTAATCTTGTAACTTCAAAGCATTCAATACAAGTTTACAGTTTGTTCTTCATATTTTCTGTATTGATTTACTGTTTCATTGAATATCAAAGTGTTATTCCGCAAACTTCTTTGATATTGTTTTTGAGAATTAATTCTTGTTAAGAATTCGATCCTGACAAGTGGTATCAGAGCTAAACTCTCTCAGAAACATCTATTTATCATGGAAAATCTTACAGAATCAAGCAGTACTTTGGTCTCCAAGGTTCCAATGCTCAAACCCAGTGAGTTTGACATGTGGAAGATCAGAATCAGACAATATATTCTTCTCACTGACTACTCAATGTGGGATATCATTGAGAATGGTCCTTCTGAAGCTGGAAGGATAGGACCAGATGGGAAAAGACCTCCACCAAAGACAGATGGTGAGAGGAAGATCAGACAGACAGAGATGAAGGCCTTGAGCACTCTACTCTTGGCCATCCCCAATGAATATCAGCATCAATTTTGCAACTGCACTGATGCTCAGATTCTCTGGAATGCTCTAGAGAAAAGATTTGCTGGAACTAAGAGCATCAAAAGAAATCAAAGAGATGTTCTAAAGCAGCAGTATGAGAACTTTACTTCCTCAAAGAATGAGTCTATGACTCAAACTTTTGATAGGTTCAACAAGCTCATTGGTGAACTAGCTACTGTAGGAGTGAAGATGGATCAAGATGACATCAACAGAAAGTTCCTCAGATCTCTTGGGGATGAATGGACTATGTACACTGTCTCATATAGACAGAGTGATAATCTGGAAGAGAAAGAACTTGATGATCTATACAATGATCTAAGAGTTTTTGAAACTGAGGTAGAGATCAAGAAGAAGCCCACTGGTTATGTCCACAATGCTGCACTTCTTTCAGCATCCACTGATACTACTGCCATCTCTGAAGCAGTTAGTACTGCTAGTGGAGCAAGTTCAGAAAAAGGAACTGAAACAATCTTTGAAGCCTTTTTGTCCAGTCATAGTAACAATTCATTGATTAATGATGATCTGGATCAACTTCACCCTGATGACCTGGAGGAGATGGATATTAAATGGCAGATGGCCATGTTATCCATGAGGGTGAAGAAGTTCATTAAAAGAACAGGAAGGAATAACTTCTCTCAAAGAAGAGAAGATGGAGCTGGTTTTGACAAGACCAAGGTGGAATGTTATAAGTGTCACATGAAAGGACACTTTGCTAGAGAATGCAGGAGTGTTGTTCCAAACAACAACCACCAACAAGCTCAGAATGGAGGCTACACTCAGAACAAGAATCCTGCTCAAGCCCTTGTTTCTCAACAAGGAATGGGATTTGACTGGAGTGATCAAGCTGAGGAAGCCATTCAGAATCAAGCTCTTATGGCAGAAGTGTCTGATCTCCCCTCTGAGGTAATTTCTAATCTTTGCACTAAATCTTGCATTGACACTGTCAAAAGATACAGGGATCACAATCAAAGTATGTGTGATGACCTCAAAAGATTAAAAAAGGATAGAAGAGATTATGTGTTAATAGTAGAGAGATTTGAAGAGCAAATCAAAGGCTTTCAAGCTAATGAACTTCAACACTCTTATGACACTAACTATTGGAAGTGGGAAAAGAATGAGTTAGAGACCAAACTGTCTAAATCCTTAGAAGAGAGTGATAGGCTGAAGGAGGAACTGTCTAAAGTTAAGCTTGACATAGAAAAGTTTTCATATGCTTCAAAAGCAATGGATTCTCTTCTAAAGGCTCATATTCATGATAAGATGAAGCCTGGTATTGGATACAACAGTACACCTCCTCCTTACAACAACAATTATATCACTCCTACTTCAGACTTGTTAGAAACCAAGGAGAAAAAGGACTTATCTGAGAAAGCCTTTAAGATAGATCCTTTGGATGAAGTAGTAATTAAGGATTTAACTGAGAAAGAAGCCAGTGAGAATAGAGATAATGATGTGAGTAAAGAGATCCCATTAGAAAACAACATTATCACCAATGAGGGATGTGGGAAAATCTAGATCAAGTCCAAGGAGATAGAGAAGAACAAAGGAAAAGATAACAAGGTTCATTACAAACAAACCACGATTGTGAATCCTGGATCTTGTAAACAGTGTGATTGCAGTAAAGCCAAGAGCCTAAATTCTGGTTTAAAAAGAGGAAATCAAAGAAACTGGAATAATCAATGGGCTCAGAAGCAAGGAGTTGATCTGAGTAAAATCAATAGACCAAAACCTTGCTTCATATGTGTCAAGTTAAATCATTTGGCTAAATATTGCTTCTTTAACCCTATTAATCAACAGATGACCTTTCAAAGATTTGTGCAAAAACCTGTTGGTTATAGGAAGGCTGGAAAGAAACATGGTGAAAAGAAAGGCCCCATGAAAAAAAAGATTTTAAAAGAAAGTATTAAAATGTGGGTGCCCAAAAGCACTAAAACTGTTAGTACTGCTGACAGGGTTAGTGCTGCTGGAAGTATTACTGCTGCTACCTGTGTTAGTACTGCTGAAAACATTAATGCTGCTAATACAGTTAGTACCTCTAAAACCAGTAATGTTTCTAGCACAAATGTTTCCAAGCCTATTATTGTGACAAAGTACTCCAAGAATGAGGAGTTAAAATTCAAAAATCTTGTCAAGAAAGAATGCAAATATTTTGATGAGAAAGGGGTACCCAAGACCACTTTGGCTTGGGTTCCTAATTCATACTAACTGATCTATCTTTTGTGCAGGGCAACCAACAGCTCAAGGGAAAGAACATATGGCATGTTGATAGTGGTTGCTCTAGGCACATGACAGGAAACATGTCATGCCTTCAGGATTTCATGCATATCAATGGAGGACATGTTGCATTTGGAGATAATCTTACTGGTGGTAAGATAAGTGGAAAAGGTAATGTCACCAAAGGTAAGATGACATTTGAGGATGTCTACTATGTTGATCAATTGAAGTACAACCTGTTAAGTGTATCACAGGTATGTGACAAACAACATAGTATATTATTTACAAATACTGAGTGTATGATCCTTGCTCCAGGGTTCAAGGTAGTTGATGAAAGCATGATACTACTTAGAACTCCAAGAAAGGAAAATGTTTACTGTCTAGATATGGACAATGTTGATAGTGATTCATCTCTAAATTGTCTTGTTTCAAAAGCTTCTGTAGATGAATCCTCTCTTTGGCACAGAAGGATGTGTCACATGAATTTTAAAACTATGAACAAACTTGTTAAAAACAACCTTGTAAGAGGTTTACCATCTAAAGTCTTTTCATGTGATGATCATTGTGTTGCTTGTCTTAAAGGCAAACAGCATAAAACTTCTCATAAGACCAAAGAGATAAATTCAATTTCTTCTTGTCTCCAGTTATTACATATGGATCTGTTTGGTCCTACAAATGTTATGAGTATAGGTAAGAAATCTTACTGCTTGGTTATTGTTGATGATTACTCTAGATTTACCTGGGTATATTTTCTAAGGACTAAGGATGAGACAAGTGGACTGATCAAATCCTTTATCCTAAGAATTGAAAACCAAACTAATCAAAGAGTAAAAGTCATCAGATCAGATAATGGGACTGAATTCAAAAATCTGGATCTAAACACCTTTTGTGAAGAAAAAGGCATTGAGAGACAATATAGTGCTCCTAGGACTCCTCAACAGAATGGTGTTGCTGAAAGGAGAAATAGGACACTAATAGAGGCTGCTAGATCTCTGTTGGCTGATTCAAAACTGCCAATTACCTTCTGGGCTGAAGTAGTTAATTCTGCCTGTTATGTCCAAAACAGAGTTCTAGTAGTTAAGCCAAAGAACAAGACACCATATGAGCTTTTAAATAAAAGAAAACCTTTCATTGGATTTTTCAAACCTTTTGGGTGTCCTTGTACAATTCTCAATACAAAATCTCACTTAGGTAAGTTTGATAGCAAAGCAGATGATGGATTTCTTGTTGGGTATTCATCTCAGAGTAAGGCCTACAGAGTTTTTAACTCATCTTCTAGAATAATTGAAGAAAGTGACAATGTCAAATGCAATGAGAATACACCAAATCCTATTGGGTCTGGTCCTCAGTGGCTATTTGACATTTATTCACTAACTAACTCTTTTGGTTTCAGTAATGAGTATACAGGTTCAGGAAGTGGAGGATCAGGGATCACACAAGTTCAAGAAAGTATATCTAAATCTGTGATATTCCCCATACCCACAGTGAATTCTGTTGAAGACTGTGAAAAGGAATCATCTACTGGACCAAGTCAGAGTGAAGAAGAAACTAGACTTGAAGAATCAGAATCAGAAGAAAATAAAGAATCAGAAGTAGCAGCTGAAAACACTTCAGCTGAGTTGCATGACTCTAATCTAGAGGCTGGACTTAATGAAGAACCTAGTCATAACACCAGAGTTCAAAAGAATCATCCTCCACAGCTGGTAATAGGAGATATATCCTCTCCTATGATGACTAGACACCAAAGCAGGCTTCAAGAAATACAAGATCAACAGCACACAGTGCTTTCTTGTTTTCTATCCCAGCTTGAGCCTAAAAAGGCACATGATGCTATGAAAGAATCTAGCTGGATAGAAGCAATGCAAGAAGAACTGTTACAGTTCAAGCTACAAGATGTATGGGATCTAGTAGACCTTCCTAAAGGTCACAGAGCAATTGGCACAAAGTGGATTTTTAGGAACAAGAGAGATGAAAGAGGTATTGTCATAAGGAACAAAGCAAGGCTGGTGGCTCAAGGGTATACTCAAGAAGAGGGTATAGATTATGAAGAAGTCTTTGCACCTGTGGCTAGAATAGAAGCTATCAGATTATTCCTAGCCTATGCTTCTTACATGAACTTCAAAGTCTATCAAATGGATGTAAAAAGTGCTTTTCTCTATGGCTCAATTGAAGAAGAGGTATATGTCTGTCAACCACCAGGGTTTGAAAACCCAAGCTATCCAGACAGGGTATACAAATTGAAGAAAGCTCTTTATGGTCTGCATCAAGCTCCAAGAGCATGGTATGACACTCTGTCATCCTATCTCTTGGAAAATGGCTTTGAAAGAGGAGTCATTGATAAGACTCTATTTATCAAGAGAAAGAAGAAAGATATCTTGCTGGTCCAAATATATGTTGATGACATTATCTTTGGATCTACAAGAGACAACATGTGCAAGGAGTTTGAGGAACTAATGCATCAAAGGTTCAAAATGAGTTCCATGGGGGAACTTACTTTTTTCCTTGGACTCCAAGTTCAACAGAAGTCAGATGGCATCTTCATCTGTCAATCCAAGTATGTGCAGGACATTCTAACCAAGTTTGGTTTCTCAGATTCAAAACCTGCCAGCACACCTATGGAGACACACAAGCAAATAACAGCAGATCTTGAGGGGGAGGATATGGATGTGCATCATTATAGATCCATGATTGGCTCTCTCATGTATCTCACAGCATCAAGGCCAGATATAATGTTTCCAGTCTGTGTATGTGCAAGATTCCAAGTTAGGCGAAAGCAATCTCACTTTCAAGCTGTTAAGAGGATATTCAGATATCTCAAAGGGCAACCCAGATTGGGACTTTGGTATCCTCATGACTCACCCTTTGACCTAATAGCATACTCAGACAGTGATCTAGGTGGGGCAAACTTGGACAGAAAATCTACTTCTGGAGGATGTCAGTTTTTGGGTGCTAGACTAGTTTCATGGCAGTGCAAGAAACAAACCACAGTGTCCACATCAACAACAGAGGCAGAGTACATAGCAGCTGCAAGTTGCTGTTCTCAAGTCTTATGGATTCAGAATCAAATGCTGGACTATGGGGTAACCTTTCTACACACTCCCATTTTTATTGATAATAGCAGTGCTATAAGCATTGTGAATAATCCTGTCAAGCACTCTAAAACAAAGCACATTGAGATCAGGTATCACTTCATAAGAGACTGTAATGAAAAGAAACTTGTTCAAGTTGTAAAAGTTCATACTGACAACCAGTTTGCTGATCTATTCACCAAAGCTTTCACTACAAGAAACTGCACTTTTACCGGCGGGTTTGGGAAGTCCGTCGGTAAAAGTAACTTTTACCGGTGACTTAGACGAAAGCCCCCGGTAAAAGTTCGACTTTTTACCGAAGAAAAATACCGCCGGCAAAGATGCACTTTTACCGGGGAGTTTGGGAAGTCCGTCGGTAAAAGTAACTTTTACCGGCGACTTAGACGAAAACCTTCGGTAAAAGTTTGACTTTTTGCCGGAGGAAAATGCCGCCGGCAAAGATGCACTTTTGCCGGCGAATTTCATATAGTCCGCCGTTAAAAGTTATTTTCTCCGACGGACTTCCCAAACTCGCCGGTAAAAGTGCTTTTATATTATTAATATATTTTTTTCACTTACACTTTTGCCGGCAAACTTTCCAAATCCGTCGGCAAAAGTATTTTAATTTTATTAATTTTTTTTATTTTTACCTTTACTAGGGCTTTCCGAACCCTCCGACATAACTACTTTATTTGTTTAATAATTATTTTAACAACGATTTACCGGTGAACTTCATAAACTCGTGGAAAAAGATATATTACTTTTATTAATAATAATTTTATTTCTTATACTTTTGCCGGCGGATTTTTCAAACTCACCGGCAAAGGCATGTTAAACTTATTAATACGACACATTATTACCTGATACCCATTATAATGCAATATAACACATTACTACTTGTTACGACCAACATAACCCAATGTGACTCATTACAAATCAATACTACATAAAACGACCCATTATGACCCAATCGAACCTAATATGGACCGTCACAACCAATTAGAACCTATTACGACTCATTACAACCCAGGTTGGCCCATAACAACCCAACGTAACTAGTTACAACCCCTTGCAACCAAACAAAACCATATATCGCCCGTTGCAAACATTAGGCATGGTGATTTGCAATAAAAACAAGTATAAGGTCCAAGGATCCCGACATGTTGAAAATCGGGGCCGCGGCCGTGGCTAGGTTATGTATTCCCCAACCTGCCCAGACCTCACATGTATTTTTTCCAGCCAATTTCGACCGTATTTTGAACCGGCGATTGTTGAACCGAGGATAAACCCGGGATATGCCCAACAAAAACCGGGGAGGGGATTCGAGTCCCCATACCTACTGGGAATCAGGGCCAAGGCCGGGGATGGGGATGAGATAATGGAACCGTAGGTCAGGGATGAGATAGTTGAATTGGTGGGGGATTGCATTCCCTATCCCTAACATGTTTCCATGACTAGAAAACATCACCACCCCATTACAATCCAACATAACCCATTATGACATGATACTATTCGTACAACTCTAAAGAACCCAATATATCTCATTATAGTCCAACAGTAGCACATTGTAGCTCATTCCCACCGAATACTCACTGTTATCACCCAATAAAACTCTATACAACCCGATACAATCTATTACACCCAAATACGATGACCGATTATAATCATTACTCTAATACGACCTGTAACACCCTAAGGGGCTGTTTGACAGTTGCTGAATGGTTTGGTGCAGAATGATTAAGTGGTCGGAATGATTAAGAGACACTTATGATATACTTCAAAGTGAAATATGGTTGTTTTGTAATTGTTTAGAATGAAATCAAAGCGCTTAATGGTTAAGGGAGGTCCATGATACAAAATTATTGAGAGGGTTTTGGAACCATTAAGAGGCAAACTTTTTTTTTTACCAAACAAGATTCACATCTTAGCGATTCAGATGTTGCCTCTTAATGGAACCATTAAGAGGTAAACAAACAACCCCTAACATATTATAATACAATCCATTGCAACCTAACAAAACCTATTAATACACTTTACTACTAATGGGGCCCAATTCGTCCGATACAAATAATTACCATCCAATACCATCCATTACAATCCTACAACCCCCACACGATCAATTTTAGCCTAGTAGTACCCATTACCACCCAACACCACCATTACAACCCAACATAACTCAATATGACAACATTACATTGAATTTGACATGTTACAATGCAATACAACTCGTTCGTATTCAATACGACCCATTGCAACCATAGGTGGTCGATAATTCGTTGGTAATTTACAATATTTCTTATTTATTAGTGACTATTTTAAAAAAATATTAAAAAAAAGAGTAGGAATTTGTTGGCAAATACAACATAATAATCCATTCTTGTTTTTATAAAAAAACATTTTATCATTATTTAAAAAAAATACTTCTCAATTAAAATAAAAACCAATTACATCATATATTTTATTCATTTAAATAAATACATCTTCATTAAAATTAAAAGTTGTAATTTTTTCCCCCAAAATGAGGGAATGAACGTCCCCCCTTTTTCCCAAAATTTTCATTCCCGCCCTTTTTCCCAAAAATTTCACTCCCGCTTCTTCTTCCCCCCTCTCTTCTTTTCTGATTTTATTCCCTAAATTTCATTCACACAAGTTAATGTGATCAATTTTTTCCACCGTTTCTCTTTCGGTTTTAATCGGTCATTTCCTCTGTTCCTCGCAATTTCACAATGAGCAGACCAGGTTCTAGATCTTAAGAAGCAAGCTCCCCTTTTCTCCTTGGAAGTTTGTTTATGTAAGTTTTTCTTGAAGCTTCGTATCAAGTTTCTTAATGCATTATGTTTATCTAATGGAACGCCTAATTTTTATCTTTCCCTCCATTGGAATACTATACCAGTACATGAACAAACAAGTACGGAATAGGTTCTCGTTTCATACATTTTGAGACGATTATTGATGGTTGTTATGGCATGGAATCAATTGCAAAATATATGAGAAATCATCAAGTAAATGTTCTATCATTGTCATTGTTTAGAAAATCAGTAAACTAGGTCAGGAATTCCTTAGAAAGTGACTATGTCTCCAAACCGAGATATACATTAAGTTTATTGTATTGCATATCATGTGTTTGTATATTTGTTTCACTGAATATAAGTTTTTTTATTGTCGACTTTTATGCTAATTCACTCTACAAGACTGCAACACAGATGGGGCAGTATTTGATTGTTTAATTCAAGTTCTTATCAAGAGACAATGCAAGATACGATTGATGCATTTTTATCGTTGTAATATTGCTTCGAGTAAATCAAACATCATTATCTTATCTTGGAGTTCTGGGCATTTGGTAATTAGAATTTAAGAGGCTGTTTACCAAACGCTTACCTGGGTAAGTTAATCTTACCCAGCAAATGTTAAGGCAAAAATCCATGATATTAAGTAATGGTGAAGACTCTTACCATGGTTAGTGCTTATCGGGAAAGTTGTTGCATATGATGCCATTTTGGTGGACTAAAATCTTACCTGGTAAGTGGTAACGATCTCTAAGTAGCATAATAGTTATCATTGTTAACATGATGCGTATTCCATTTATTTATGTTAGCAAGTAATTGGTTAATGAAATATTACTTTTTTGTTGGAATAAGCTTTAAATTGTGTGAAGAAGGTACTAACGAGTCATTGGCGATAAACACCAACCATATTTCTATAATGAAATCTAATTGTTATCCAAAAAATGTAAATTGAGACACAGGAGATAGGGAGAAGGATGAAGGGTATAATGTTATATTAAGTAAAGATTGTAAATTTGTACTGCATGGGTAGTAATAACATGTTTGTAGGTTGACATGTGTCCACAAATAGCTTGCTAAATACAATGATAATGGTCTAATATGCATTATGGTGCACACATAATGCTTTAAGCTTTACAATAATACAATATGCATCCCAAGACTTTTTCTAAACTTATCTTTCTTAACTTAATTCAACAGTTATCTCACGTTATAACTACACATGGGCAACTAAAATAAAAACTTAATGTAACAAAATTTTCTTTTCTAGTCTATTGTTGGTCTGCAACTAACATTTGTACCGGTAATCATAAAAGGCATCAATTAAACTATCGAGAAGTAACAAATTTGTACTATATGCAGGGGTAGTTAAGTAGAGCTGGAAATTTTAACCTTTGATGATTACTTGTTGGAAGTCCATATTTCATGGCTTGAGTGGTGCTTAATTAAGTATATTTACGAAGAGATTGATATATTGTGCTACTCTTTAATTATGCCTATATTCCATTTTGGGAAGGTAAGATTTTTTCTTTGGATAAATAATGTGCTACTCATTATGAATATCAACATATTGTAGCGTTTTTGTTTTCTTGATGGAGGGGGAAGATAAAGTTAGTGCTAGACTCTCACTCTTTTGGCTCCTCACCAATTAATTTATGTTTACGGGCCAAGTGAGATTTGGTGACTGACTAGTCATTTGTGTTCTTTTTTCAGTCAATGTTCTTTATTGCATATTTGTTAACCGCACTTAGCTTGACAAAATTATGTTAATGTTCTTAGCTTACAAGTTAAATTTTAGCTGTTTGTAGTGAGTTTTCTAATGCAGAGTCAGAGCAAGGGGTTGTTGGATATCTTATTTTTCATAGGGGATGGATACTAGTGGGAACTTCATCTCTTAATAACTCTATCTGACATTGTCCTTGGCCTGTAAGTACTAGGATTTATTTTTGTCTATAATCTCATCTATGTAATATGTAAAGTTTTATTTTGTATATTTGTATCTCCAAGTCATTGATACTTTAGGGATTTATATTGGACCATGTGGAGAATCTAGGAAGAATTGGAACTATAAAATTTGTGTAATGCTTGATTACAACGTATCAATCATCTTCTTCCTTTATGTTCTAACATCTAATAATTTTAAGCAATCTATTCATAATTGTTTCCCAAAGTTCCATTTATGCATGTTAGAGACTCAGAATGATAAGGTATCATAGTTGCTTTTGCATGAACAAGTACACCTTGTAGATGCCCTGATGGTTGTAAATATCTTCTCCTTGTACAATAAACCTATGGCATTTTGCAAAAGGAAGTATACTAATATAAACATACTAGTTTGTTTTTGTTGGTATAATGGGGTATAATGAAAAGGATGTACAAGTTTCTAATCTTCTACTTCTTATTACTTAAAGGTCTCAAGGTCATCAAATCACGTGGAGTTTTGTTCGTATGTGTTTCAATATTTCCTAACAGGTATGAAAAAGTCCTTGCAGCTTTGAACTTGTATGTTTTCTGCATCTGATTGTTTTTCACCATCGTCTTTAATGCTTATGTAACAGATAAGCGGAAGAGTACTGTAGATATTTAAAGCATGTCAAATATTGTTGCTTGTTTTGGTATTGCAATAGTGTCCTCAACTGAAGATGTTGGACTAGCTCTGCACATAGTTAAAGTTTTGGAACCGGATCACGTTCGACATGGTGGAGCTCAGGAAACCGGTGGCAATTCACTAAAATTTCACATTGTATATTGTAAGACCACAAGTTTCCTAGCTTTTAGACATCAATCAATGAACGGTGACGTTTGCTATTCGACTTGTTTTGGAAGAGCTTTTTAATGTAAAATAAAGATCTGGGAAGACTTTGTTTTTTGTGATTTTTGTGTTAGGTGATGTGGTAATAAATCTGAGTATTGGGCTTTCATTGATTTGGTACAATGAATAAAATTAAATAGAGACTAATAATGCTTTATTTGTTATTATAAATCAATTAATTAGTTTATATTTTAAATTAAAATTACAAAAAGTTAACAAATAATAATTAAAAAAATCTGGAATACAACAAAACCAACCTTTATGAGCTATATTTTGTTGTAATAAAAGTATGACCAAAAAAAGTCAAATGACTTTTACCGTTAACTTTTTGCGTTGGCAAAAGAAATAAATTTTGCCGGTAAAAGGTGCTCTCATGATCATGTGCTATTACTTTTACCGAGGGAAATTAGGACGACAATAGTTTTTAGTCGTCGGGAAAACACTTTTATAAGATTTCTTGATAGAAGCTTTTGCCGACGACTTTAGTTTTTACCGGCAACTATCTTTTGCCGGCAAAGGCATCTTTACCGGTGAACATTTTTGTTCGTCGGCAAAAAGAGTTTTAGCGGCCAGCTTTTCACGACAACTTTTGCCGATGAAAAAATCCGTCGGCAAAGATTATTGAGCTTTTGCCGGCGACTTTTGTGACATTTGCCGACGAACTTTTCCTCCGGCAAAAGCAGTTATTTTTGTAGTGTTTTGATGTGGGTAGATTCACTTTCTTGGTAACAAGTGTGGGAATGATCAACTCTGAATAAGCATCCTCTCAAACAGTGGTTAAATATCTGAATATTATAGATTCTTGGTGTTACTAATCTTCCTTTGCAGGGAATACAAAGCAGTACTCAATTCGGCTAAAGCTTCAAAGAGTAAGTATGGTTAATACTGCTAGTAGTTAATACTGCTTGTCAGTTAATACTGCTCGCAGTTAATACTGCTCGCAGTTAATACTGCTCGCAGTTAATACTGCTAGTTAGTTAATACTGCTCGCAGTTAATACTGCTCGCAGTTAATACTGCTCGCAGTTAATACTGCTAGTTAGTTAATACTGCTCGTGGCTAATACTGCTTGTTAGTTAATACTGCTCGCAGTTAATACTGCTAGTTAGTTAATACTGCTAGTAGTTAATACTGCTCGTGGTTAATACTGCTGGTTAGTTAATACTGCTCGCGGTTAATACTGCTCGCGGTTAATACTGCTCGCGGTTAATACTGCTCTAGGTTAATACTACTTATGTCCCGAATACTATAAATACCCTTTGCCCGCCTAAAAGTTCATAACGACTCTTTGTATACTGTTCACTTGCGCTCTAAACCTTTTCTCTCTCAAGTTCGAAGTTTTCAGGCAAGCTTTTCACTAAGATCAATGGCATCCATGGCATTCATCGATGAACACAATGAGATCGCGATGCTACAAAAGCCAAAGCAAGCTGCAGGATTTCATAAGATTGTGGATTTCCTCAAGTCAAGCCATATTGCTCATGCTCTTATTGTATCACCTACAATCTATATCGAGCATCAAAAGCAGTTATGGGCTAATGCCACCATTGTTGCTGAGAATGGTGTGCAAATGATCAATACAAGGATCTGTGACAAGCCACTAACAATTACTGAAGAGGTAATTCACATCAGTCTACGTCTAGACGATGCCTCTGGTATAACTTCTATTCCGAACGATGAACTGTTCTCCAATCTTACAAGAATGGGGTATGGAGGCCCATTGGGTGTTTTCAAATTCTCTAAAGCCAAATTTTCACCCCAATGGCGTTTCTTTGTCCATACTCTTATGCACTGTATCTCCAAAAAGACTACTGGATGGAGTGAGTTTAGCAGCACCATTGCTTATGCTTTGGTGTGCTTAGCCACTGCCAGAAAGTATAACTTTTCTAAAATGATTTTCAGTGATCTTGTCTCAAACATGGGAAACAAAAAGAGCTTCTTTATGTACCCCAGGTTTGTCCAAGCAGTTATTACTCATGAATTGACGGATATACCTCAACCTGTTGGGGTATATGTACCTAAACCCCCCAAAGGCAAGGTTTTCTCAAATATGAGAAGATCTGCTGGGGACTCGGAAGGAGTTGACACCCCATTGTTCTCTACAATGATGGTGGTGTCCCAAACCAATGAAGGTATGGCAGCAGGGTCAAGGCCCCCATTAGACCATCCTACTGCTAGCCAATCCCAACCTTCCCACTCTAAATCAATCCCCCAGTCCCTTCTTGAAAAACCAACCTCTCCCATCACACAAACTTACAAGAGGAAACAGGTAAAGAAGGCTCCTTCCCTTCTTGTACCATCATCCCCTAAGCCTTTAAGCCCTCTAAGGGAGAATTCTCCTTTAGGGAATATCCATAGGGAAACCAAAGGGGTGTCTCCCAACCCCAAGGAGGTGCTCTCTGAGGAGGAGGAAGAGCATATGGGTGATGAGGCTGCCACTACTCCTGCTAGCACAGAGGAGGAAAGTGGTAACATCAATAAGACCTCCCCCATGGCAACTTTGAATGAGCAATCATTCGAAGGTCCCTGGTGCCAAGAAACCACGGGGGTGGATAGTGCTTCTGCTAGGCAGAAGACTTCCACTACTAAAAGATCCAATGATCCTTCAAAGGAGGGTAACACTTCTAGAGAAGGTGAGGACAGATATGACTACCAGAAATTGATGGAAACCATGGGAAACATCAACCTAGATGTTATGAAACAAGGAAAAGAAATAGAGGAGATGAAGCTGGTTATCCTGTCCCAACAAGTTCAGATTGAAAAATTGAAGAAGATGGTGACCAGGCTGGTTCAAAAGAAAAGAAGGAAACAGTTTGTACTCAAAAAGAGGGACCAAGTTCAAGATTCTTTCAACAAGGGGGAGAAGCATGAAGGGGAAACTGTTGAAAAGAAAGCTGAAGTTGAGGGGGAGACAGAGGAAGAGATGGAAAAAGAAACAGATATTGCTGCTGAAGTAAAAGTAGCAGCAAAAACTAAAGCAGCAGAAATAGGGCTCTCTGTGGAAGAAATGGAGATAGCAGAAACTTTAGTCAAAGCAAAGAATGATACTCCTAAGGCTACTCAAAAGGCCAAGGGAGTAGTTATCAAAGAAGGAGGGATCTCAGAGAAGGAAAAAGAGAAGGAAGTTTTGAAAGAATCAAAGGAAAAAGGAAAAGAGAAGATGGTTGAAGCTGAAATGCCTCCAAGACAGAAGTCTCAGATTGAAATGGATGAGGCAATAGCAAAGCAGTTGCAAGACCAAATGGAGAAAGAGGAGCAGTTGCAAACAGAAAAGGATAGAGAATTGGCAAAGATTATGGCCAAGAAGTTAAATGCAGAATACCAAAAGAGTTTGAAAGAAGCAGCTCAGACAACAGCTCAGGTCAAGAAACTTCAAATTAAGAAGATGCCTATTCAGAAGCAAAAGCAGAAAAGACAACCCTCCAAGACATTTTTGGCCAATCAGGAAAGAAGAAAAATGATAAACTTCCTGAAAGGTGCAATTGGTGTTAAGGGGGAGATGTTTATCCACATGGCATACTCTCAGGTTGAAGAGTTGTATAACAAGGAAATGGCTAAGCTCCAAGGGAATTCAGCACAAAGGGAGGAGGCTGAGAGAAGGATGAAAGAGAGACATGATCTAAACATCCAACAACCATTCATTGAGGAAACCACACCCTCCAAAGAAGAAGCAGAAGAGAAGAAGGAAGAACCTGGAAGTGTTGGTATAGAAGCCAAGTCTGGAAAAAGAGTGAAATCAATTGCTTCAAAAAGGCAGTTGAAAAGACCTAGGGTGGAAGAAACTGAAAAGGAAGCAGAACCTTCAGTCACATCTCCAACAGAGCCAGTACAGAGTCCAGAGCAGGTCACTAAGCAAACAGATGAGAGTATGGATCCGTACATGACAATAGTGGAACCTTTGAAAGCTGTTCCAATCTCTATGCAAGCTCTAGAGATCATCTTCTGGGATTTTCTGAGAGACAATGGAAAGAATTTCTTCAGAATCAAGAGAGCTGATGGTTCATTTGAAGCTTATTCAACATGGGGGAAAGTCATCAGAAGTTGTTCAAGAGCTGATATGGAAGAACTATATAAAGTTGGGATGAAACTTTATGAACCTGTGTTGAAAGGTACTGAAGAGAATCTTCTCAAAGTGACTTTGGAATACTTGTGCATGATGTTTGAGCCTGAAAGAGTGCACTATAGGATTAAAGATCATAAGCATGAGTTTATATTCAAGAAGATTGACAAATGGATAATGTTTGAAAACTGTGGAGTATACATGATTACTATTGACAACTGTTATCATGAATACTACCTGGTGGACAAAATCTATGAGCATAGCAAGGAGAAGTTAGAAGGGATGCTTAAAGCTACACTGGTATGTACAAAGGAGTCAGAGATGGCAAAGATTGTGGTGAGAAGAACTGTAAATCAAAGCTTGGGCCTAGATCCAAATTTGGGAAATTGAATCAGAGGTGTTGAAAGCATCTTGAAGATTAATTCTGAAGAACTTGACTTCTTTTCCTAAAAGTCAAGTTAGGGGGAGATTGTTGGGAACTGAAGAAAAGCTTAAGTATGGTTAATGCTGCTGGTTCAAAGTTACTACTGCTAGAGATATTCAAGGTTAATACTGCTAAGTATTACTACTGCTAGTAGTTAATACTGCTAGTCAAAGTTAGTGCTGCTTGAACAAAGTTAGTACTGCTTAACTAGTTAGTATTGCTAGTAGTTAGTGCTGCTTAGTAGTTAATGCTGCTAGAAGAAATTTAATGCTGCTGAAGATTAATACTGCTTATATGATGAAGATTCGCATGAAAGGATATACATGGAAGCTTAGAGATATACATGGAAGATATACTGAAGATATGTTTATTTTTTTGTAATTATCTTTTTGTTTAGTATATGTATAGAAGATACAGAATAGTTTTAGAAGTGATTAATTCTAAGATTAAGAGAGAAATCAACCTCAAGGCATAGATCCTAATTCTAGAGAAGTAGAATTCGTATTGGTGAGCCTGTTCATCAATATTGAGGTTGAGTGTGTAATCTTGTAACTTCAAAGCATTCAATACAAGTTTACAGTTTGTTCTTCATATTTTCTGTATTGATTTACTGTTTCATTGAATATCAAAGTGTTATTCCGCAAACTTCTTTGATATTGTTTCTGAGAATTAATTCTTGTTAAGAATTCGATCCTGACAAAATGGATGTAAAATCAACATTTCTAAATGGTAAGCTGAATGAGGAAGTCTATGTTGAACAACCCCCAGGGTTCTTCGACCCTAAGTATCCAAATTATGTATATAAATTGGATAAGGCTCTCTATGGTCTAAAACAAGCCCCTCGTGCTTGGTATGACACTCTCTCATCTTTTCTTATCTCTGGAAAATTTGAACGCGATAAAATTGATAATACCCTGTTTTTCAGAAAGATAAAAGGTCACATTATTCTTATGAAAATATATGTTGATGACATTATATTTGGTTCTACTAACCCATCTCTGTGTACTCGTTTTGCTGAACGAATGAAAAAAGAATATAAAATGAGTATGATGGGTGAACTAACTTACTTCCTTGGACTTCAGATCAAGCAAACTGAAAAAGGTACTTTTATCAGCCAAGGTAAGTATGTTAAAGATAATTTAGGTTTTACGGTGAATGCTCTCATTATTATCTGTTGATCCAAACTCTCTCAGTGATTTGATAACGACCCTCTCCTATACTTAGTGAAAATTACGTTTTAGTATGTATTAGTGTTTCACCATCAGCGATCAGACTGAGTCTGTTCAGTTATCGCTGATAGTCTTTCTTATAAACATTTCTATGTATTAATGTTTCACTATCAGTGATCAGACTGAGTCTGTTCAGTTATCACTGATAGTTCCTAAAGTAAACAACCAACGTAATCCCTGAAGACAAGTTTCGCGTCAACAGATGTTCATAGCTGAATCAAAGACGAAGCTGCTGAACAATGAGAAGTCTACTAGTGACCTGATGCGGATATCAGTGAAGCAAAGACAACTCTACCAATACGCGAAGGAACATGAGAAAAAGCTTCAGCGATAGATGAACCTCTTTATCTCTGAACTTAGAGATACTCAGCTATCAAACGATCACAAAGCTTATGCCTCAAGTTTCATTTTGTCTATCCTTGCACAACCTAGTACGATATGTCAGAACGGACAAGTCTCTGCAAACATTCGTACAACAACTCTGTCCACTACACTGTTCATGACCCGGCCAAAAGCATGTCTCCCAAAAGACAGTTTTTCAAAGCCAATCTGTGAACGCCACGTGTAAAGTATCCTGCCATGCATTTAATGCATAGGGTATAAATAGGAAGTTCACCCCTTCATCTAAAGGAGTGCTTCATCCTTGAACTCAAGATAGAAACCCTTGTTTTCTATATCCCTAATCCCCATTCTCTGAACGTCTTGTGCAATTATCTTAGTGTTTCTTTAGTTTGTTTAGATTGAGTCTGTCTTAATCTTATTCCGCAACAAACTAGTAAATTGTATTTTGATTCTTCAATAAACAATTTATTAAACTTTAAATTCTGTGTTTGTATTCAACCCCCCCCCCCTTCTACAAACTTGTTTAGCACCTTCGGGACCAACATTATCATTGTCATAATTATTGTTTAGAGAGAGGTAGCTGTTTTCTCTGTATTCAAGGGTATCAAGAACACACAAGGTTTAACTGTTTATTCAAGGGATTGGTATGTTATTCTTGATCTTATTATCTCTTGATTATTATTGTGTTCTATGATTGTTTGATTATCAACTAGATTAAACTGAGATAACAAGTGGTATCAGAGCCAAAAGAATCAATTTTTTTTTGAGTTTACTGTTCATCGATTACTATTCACGTGAGTACTGTTCATCGAATATTTTTTTTGTTCATCTGATTTCATGAATCTATGTGCTTTTATGTTTAAAGATTGATCTGATTAGGTGCGTTTTGCGCTATTGAAAAGCATCTGATTGATTAATTGCATTGAGAATTATCAAGTGATCGAATTTTTGAATTTAGTTGCAATCTGGGTTCGTATAAATATCGGTTTCTGTGTTCTTCAAATTAATGCATGATAGTTGAAATTAATGTTTGATTTTGATTGAACTGTGATCGATACTTGTTTTTGGGCGCAATAGTCTGATATTTGCATTTGATTTTGAGTTCGTGATTGATATCTGGGTTGATTATTGCTTCTGTTCATCGACGTTCTGGGCTGGTTCAAGAACATATCGGTCGAATAATAATTATCGGTCGAAGGTAGTTTATCGGTCTATATCTGTTATCGGTCAAAGCCAATAACGGTTGACCGCTTTCTATCGGTCTATCTTATCGGTCGAAGACCAATTCCGGTCCATAGATTATATCGGTTCACATTAACACCGGTCGAAAGGTATATCGATCCATTTTTGGTTCCGGTCTTAGTCTTTTACCGGTCGAAGCACCAATACCGGTCATTGCAAGTTACCGGTTATTGCAAGTTACCGGTCGAATTAATACCGGTCACTAGTCCAATCTAATATCAGTCAACCCTTTACCGGTCATAGCAACTTATCGGTCAAGACCAATACCGGTCAAAGAAGTTTCCCAGTTGAAGCATATTACCGGTCGACCGCACCACCCCGGTCAACTCTAGATACCAGTCGAAGAAAACACTGGTCAAGCAACATATCGGTCGAGCAAAATTTGTCTTTTTTGCACCAATTTCACATTTAGACAAATTTTTGCAAAGGGGGACAAAAGTTTTGTGCTTGATCAAAATTTTCCTAATTTCATTCTTCAGTATTATTTCTTTGTGTTTTATACTGTGCAAATTCTGCACTTAATTATTTTTTGGAAATTTATTTTTCTGAGTATGGTTTTTATCTTGATTCTAACGATCTCATCTAGTTGGTTGTCTTGGTATAGATAAGTTTAATTACTAACAAGTGGTACAACTAAGATGTCGAACCAGCTTCTCTCGATGGGCTCTCAGTCCAAGCCTCCTGTCCTCATGGCTGATGAATATCAGCAATGGAAGAAGAGAATGATTCAGTTTCTGAATCACAAGAACAAAGCCTACATGGAATCCATCATCAATGGTCCAGTAAATCCAATGGTCAAAGTACAGGGTCAAGCTGAAACTGACACATCTCCAGAAATTCCTGATAGATATGTCCCTAAACCTTATCAGTACTTCTCTGAAAAGGAGAGAGATCAGTACAAGATAGATGAAGAAGCTCTCATTTATCTGACTATGGCAATTCCGAATGACATCTACAATCGTGTAGACAGTCGGAACTCTGATAATATTCTAGTTAATAGCCGTTTTCTCTGTATTCAAGGGTATCAAGAACACACAAGGGTTTCATTGTTTATTCAAGGGATTGGTATGTTATTCTGATCTTATTATCTCATGATCTATATGTGTTTATGTGTTTGATTGTGTTTAATTCTCTTTACTGCTGTTAAGCGAATCCTTAGATATCTCAAAGGCTCTCCTAATCTAGGCCTTTGGTATCCAAAGGATTCCTGTTTTGATCTAACTGCCTTTACAGATGCTGATCATCCAAGATGTAAGCTAGACCAGAAAAGCACCTCTGGATCTTGTCAGTTTATAGGTGACAAACTTGTAAGTTGGACCTCAAAGAAACAAAACTGTGTTTCAACATCCACTGCCGAGGCTAAATATGTAGCTGTTGCTAGCTGCTGTTCTCAAGTTCTCTAGATGAAAACACAGTTAAGGGACTTTGGATACAACTACAAGCGTGTTCCTATTTATTGTGATTCCAAGAGCGCAATTGCGATAACTGCTAACCCGGTACAACATTCGAAGACCAAGCATATCGATGTACGCTATCACTTCATCAAGGATCATGTAGAAAAAGGTGACATTGAAATGCACTTTGTTCAAACTGACTTCCAGTTAGTTGATCTTTTCACCAATCCGTTGGATGAAAAGCGATTCCAATTTCTAATCAGCAAACTTGATATGGGCTTATTGCCAACCACTTTTAGGTTGAGGGGGAGAACTGCATCGTCAAACACAACTGTTTTGACTTCTCCAAAAATTTTATTCTTCATGTAACAAGTGGTATTTGTGCTTACATGTACAAAAAGCCTGTTGAACAACATGTTCTTTTAGGAAAATACATGGGATTCAGTGTGAGTACTTAACAGAACTTCCATGGATTCACGATAACCAGTGTTTCCTACCCGGGAAGTATTCCCTGAGTGATTAAGGGGAGAGGGGTCAAAAGAATTGAGTGATGGTGTGTGAAGAGGTAAAATGGAAAAGAGAGATTGGTTAGAAGTAAGCGTTAAAAGAAAGAGGGTGAGTGAACAGAGTAAAAGAATATTAGACTCTGCACCAAACCACTTTCTGAGCCGGACAACCACATAATCTGATTGGTTCACATTCTTTGGTGACCATCATTGAAATAGGCAACTAGTCCATGCCATCTCTTGCATACAACCCCACCAGCTACTCATTCTTTTCTCAAAAAGAGAATGTTTCACATTTTCTGGGGACGCAGCACATACGCTATTGGTTCTTCATTTGGAAGATAATAATATTGAAAAAGAAGGAAAGTTGCCCCACCTTCGACCCTTTCTCATGCACATTGAGTCTTTGTATAATTTGTTGCTGTCTCAACAAGTTTACATACTTTGAGCCTAAATTGAAAAGCAATCATCAGTGCTTAATTTCTTTCATACACATGCACTAGCACACAGAAATTTGTTTTCTGTCAGAAATTTCATAGATAACCATGTGTTATTCGATGATTGAATGGAAGACCTGGGGAGCCAACATCAAAACCAACTCCTTATATAGAAACTTTGTGGTACTCAGTGACTTTGTGGTACTGACAGGCATTCTAACTGAGTCATTTGTTGATTCAGGGTTACACTTATTAACTGTTTGAATTTGAAAAGATTTGAATGGTTACTACTTTCTATTTTAATCTGAAAAGATTGAAATAATCACTCTTTTCGTCTGGAAAGACTGCTCTTATTTCCATACAGGGCTCGTTACATGATGACCATATTCAATGGGGGAGATTGTTTTGATATGTTTTGATGATGATGATTCTCACCACTCATCAAAAAGGGGGAGAATATATTAAGGGGGAGAATATAATCTGAAGACTGCTGAAGATTTTCAAAGGTATCAAAGATTTGAAGATTTAAAGACTATTTAAAGATATCAAGTTTTGAAGCTATCAATGTCATATCTGAAGTTTTTCAAGAAAAGAGAAGAAAAGAAGAAAAGTGAAGACAAGTGAAGACCTGAAGACTATTGTCAAAAAATTTTAATCTTGAATCCAAAGGGGGAGATTGTTGGATCATAATTGTATTCAAGATTAAAGGGTCTAAACTGTAATTATTTGATAGTTAAAGTTTGGGGTTTAAATTGTAATAGATTGATAGTTATTAGCTATTGGGCCCAAGCCCATTAGGCCTTAAAAGCCTAAGTATTTAAAGTTTTAGTTATTTAGGTTTTAGGGTGAATCCTCTCATTATTATCATTGTCATAATTATTGTTTAGAGAGAGGTAGTTGTTTTCTCTATATTCAAGGGTATCAAGAACACACAAGGTTTAACTGTTTATTCAAGGGATTGGTATGTTATTCTTGATCTTATTATCTCTTGATTATTATTGTGTTCTATGATTGTTTGATTATCAACTAGATTAAACTGGGATAACAAGGCTCCCTACTGTATCTTACAGCGAGCCGTCCTGACATCATGTACTCTACATGTCTTTGTGCACGCTATCAATTTGAACCCAAGGAATCCCATCTGATCGTTGTAAATAGAATCTTCAGATATCTTAAGGGAACTTCTAACCTCGGTCTTTGGTATCCCAAATATTCAGGGTTCGATCTAACTGGATATTCAGATAGTGATTTTGCAGGATGCAAACTTGATAGAAAAAGCACCACTGGTGGATGTCAACTTCTAGGAGGAAAGCTGGTAAGTTGGACAAGTAAAAAGCAAAATTCAGTGTCCACTTCCACAACTGAAGCTGAGTACGTAGCATTGGAAGATGTTGTGCTCAAGTCTTATGGATGAGAAATCAACTATTAGACTATGACCTTCAGCTATCAAAGATTCCAATCTATTGTGACAGCACTAGTGCCATCGCTATAGCAAACAATCCGGTTCTACACTCAAAGGCAAAACACATCGAGATCAGATATCACTTTATCAGAGATCATGTGATGAATGGTGATATTGAACTTCACTTTATCCCTACTGACTATCAGCTCGCTGATCTTTTTACCAAACCTCTTGATGAGACTAGATTTATCTTTCTCATCAGTGAGCTTGGAATGTTGAATCTTGAAGATTGACTCTTCACCTTTCATGCATTATGTCGGTGATACAAAGTTCCCCTTCATCATTTGCTCTCTGTCTAATTATCTCTGACTCTCAAGTATGTTCTCTCATTCTCTCTCACTGAATATCTCATTTAGTTTGACGCTTTTCAAAAATCAAATCTTCAATCGCTGAATTTCTTCAAGTGGTTAAAAGCTTTTTGATAAACAAATCTTATCACTGATATTTCTCGTCAGTGATCCATTTAAAAGAAAATTTATCTCTGAATTTCTATCAATGATACTTTCTAATAACAAAACGTTTTCTCTCTCCTATGACGTCATTTGAACCGACAATCCATGACATGGCTTTACTTTTGACACGTTCGTCTGTTGCACTTCTATCAAATCAACTTCGTGGGACGTGTCCATGTCATGATGAACATTTGTTTTCCCGCCTCATTCCTTTCTCTCTCCTCATATATAAGGAATGCCTTTTTCAATTCTTATCTTTTACGCTCACAAAAACTTTTAAGGCAAGAAAAAGCATTCAAGGCATTCAAGCAGACAAAAACACTATAATATTCAAATCTTCAATATCATCAGGTTTTCGTTCTTCACATTCTTTTTTCTTCAAAACACTCTTGAATCTTAAATATCATCTTATTTTTTATTTAAAAAGTGTTTCTTACATTAAAATCATTTCTTTTGATTTTAACTTGTTCAAAAACATTTGGTTTTTAAGACTGTTCTTTCTTTTTCATAAAGAACACTGTTTACTCTAAAAACAATTTCATTTTTCTATGTTTCTTTCCAAAAAGAGAAACTGGTAAAATATTTTCATTGTTTTTAGACTCTAAACCCTTTATTCTACTCTACTTCTTTCTATTCAGAAATGGCCCAAGCTACACTCATTGCTTCCAAAAATGTCAAATTCGCACTCAATGAATCTGAAATTCCAAAGAACAACCATCTGGCTCGGTTGGACTTCGAAGCTGACAAATACTCACATCTGGTGGAAGTTGCTGCATTTCTGAAACAATCATGCATTGCCTATGCTCTCACTATTGACCCAAGCCATTCAAAAATACTTCTTCAGCAATTCTGGTTTATTGTTGATAAGAGATTAAGAGCTCTGTCACCAACAAGAAAGGTGAAGTGGTCTCTGCCATCTCCTTCATGACTGAACATGGCCCCAAAATTCTTACTGCCTTTGGTATTCGCAAGGCTCTTCGATTCCCTGCCAATAACACTGTTGGTTTCAACTTTCTTCCCAATGATGTTGAACTCATCCGCTTTCTGGATGACATGGAATACACATGGGACAACAAGCCTCGCTCTCAGATTCCCAACAAAAAGCTGACTAAAATCCTTAAGGCAAACATGCCTTCAGAATCAACTACATCTTCACTCATACTATTCAGTGTGTGAGTGGCAAGATAGGATCGCTGGACCAGACCAGCAAGATGCAGCTACAAATGGGATATTCAGTGCTTGCTGGAAAGCACTATGACTACGCTGGAGCGATCTTTGACGATATCTTGTCAAAGACCGAGAAGCCTGAAAGGGATCCCAAGAGTCCCTACGTTCGCTTCATCTGTGCCTATCTTCAGTTTCTCCTTGCTGAGAAGTACCCCACAACAAATGATGGTACTTCCTCAAGGGTTGGACAACGAGCGATGGACATCAAACCAGCTGAAAACAAGGTAAGTCTCTCTACTCTCCGCTTTCGTCTCTCGCTCAACTCTTCGACTTCAACGGCCACGCAGGAGGTTCCTTCTTCTGCTAGCCCTGCCGCTACAACCTCTTCAAAGCGACAATCTACTGCTCTTTCTGGCCCTGCTAAAAAGGCCAAACAGACCAAGGAGTTAACCCCCTCTAGAAACTTTCCTGAAGTGGTTTCTCAACAAACTACTTTAGATGCATTCGTGGGTCGCTCCTCCATGTCAGCTACAACAACAACCGTGTCAGTGACGTCAGTCGCTGACACCACACCAGTGACAACCCCACTCTTCTCAGTTCTTCAACAACAACCAACTGAGGTATTTTCTACTATCACCAATGCTCCATCTACTTCTATCCCCATTACTACTTCTTCTTCTACTATTTCTTTGGTCATTAACCCTCCCAATATTTCACAACAACCTTTTATCGCTGCAACCATAGGACCTGGTACTCAAACAAATCCTCCAAACTTTGAAGGAGCATGAAATTTTTTAATATGTTTGATCTATCAGGTATTCCTAAACCCATATACACTTATCTTACCTCTCCATATAAGCTTGAGCATCGTTTTGCTCAACCACTAACTTTTATTTCAGGTCCTACTTTGGGAACTGTTGACGTTAGCGTCAACAAACTAGCTGACAAAGTGGACTCTCTCTCCACCTCACTCAACACCACCACCAGCGCTGTCAACCATGATGATGAGGAGCTAAAGAAACTCACTGTTGCTTCTACGTCCAAGGCTGAAGCTTCTCACGTCACAGCTCTTCAAGGAGAGATTACCAAAATGAAGTAGGACTTAGTTGCTAATCATCAACAAGTTAAACTTCTACAGGGACGACTTGGCTCTCTCACAAGTGAAGTTCGCAGTCTCTCTTCAAAGATTGACTTATGTACAGACCTGCTGACTCAAGTCCTGACAAAGCTGAATGAACCAGCTCCTGCTCCGACGCTTTCCTTCACTAAAAATGATCGTACTTCGCTCAATATTGCCGTTGAATTTATTCATCAGGCCACTTCCGAGATCCCATATATTGAAGGTTGTCTGGAAATATTGGAGGCTGAAGTTCGTTCTAAGCCTGCTGTTGAGGCTATAACCAACGCTGCTGAACTCCCCCATGCTGATAATGACAAAGAGGAGGAGAGATCACTTGAAGAAAATTTAGATGCAACTGAGGTTCAGGCAACGGAAGAACCTCCCTCTCAAGTTGAGGGGGAGAAGATCGCTGAAGTTTCAGCGCCAGAAGATCAAGCCCCTCCCTCTTCTTCGCTTGCTCTTGTTGATAAAGAAGAAGAGGAAGGGGAAGAGGAAGGGGAAGAGGAAGAAGATGATGAAGAAGGTCTTAATCTCCATGATCAAGAAAACAACGATGTCGCTGACGTTGATGATGATGATGATGATAAAGAGGATCAGTCTCTTTGGTTCTCAGCCACAAACGTCTCATCAATGCCAGCTATGAAAGGCGTTGTTATCTCTGAAGCAGGGGGGAGACAGAAGGATAAAGATTCAGGTACTCCATCCCAAGGCAAGCAAAATGGAATAGCTTCCGAGGGAAACCTGAAACTTATACAACCATCTAAGGGGGAGCATCCTTCTCGGGTATGCCTATCCATTGTCCCTCTATCTTTCTTTTCCTACCAAACCCCTCTGTCATTTTAGCCTTTATCTTTCTTCTTCTATAATAAATACTAACTCCTTTTTTTCATTTTTTGATCAGCCAGTTCTCTTCCCTTCTTAAGGGAACTTCACTGCAAATAATCCCAGCTCTCACAGTTGATGATCAAATAATCCCAACCTCCTTCAATGAGGTTGTTGATGAAGAAGAAGAAGAAGAATAAGAAGAAGAAGAAGATGAAACCCTGCTCCATCCAGGAAGGCCTTCTCGACCAGCTCAATGGTCAAAGGATGAACTCAAAAGAAGAAAAGAGATGATCTCTTTCCTAAAGAGTCAACGACTAATGATCTCTCCTCAATCCTCAACAAAAGAGTTTGACTTCCTGACCTAAGCTGAAATCAAAGAATATGTGTTGAATGCCAAAAAGATGCTAATCTAGCTCTTGAGGTTCATTCATATCTTTTCAAGGATGACAAGATGAAGAAGAATCCAGTGAAGGTTCAAGCTGCTTTACTCAAAGAGATTGAAGAGGAGCGTTCAAAGAAAAAGAGGTCAGCGATAAAACACTTGAATGGTGTAAACAGAAGATTGACTATCGCTCTGACCCAATGAAGATCATCGTTGTCGCTATCTCTAGGAAAAAGAAGAAGGACCGATTTTCAGTGACTATGGAGATAACCAGAGAGGATGGAAGCGTCAAGGCCATGTTCGTATCAAGACTTGAAAGCTTTGGTTACGTTGAATGGTTAGAGTTTAAGGAAGCACTGAAGAAATTAAAATCAACCTACAGAGGCTATGTTGAAGGTATCGTTGGATCCCTCATCAACAGAGTCACTGGTGTATTAAAGGTGCCCTCTGTTCTTCCTCCAAAGCCAAGGCAATATAAAAAAAGCCTGCCTCCTCCTCCTCTGATAATGTCGCTGCAATCAAGAACGACACCTCCATCAAATTCTCAAAAGAAGCATTGTTCGGGCCTCCTCCTGATCTCTCGGTTCTTGATCTATCCCCGCCTCCTGGTGGACCATTCATTCCAGGACAAGTTCTGAAAAATCCTTTTGGAATCTTCTTCAACGATGATGAAGGTCAGTTCAGATTCCAAAGAGTCTCTGAGATCCTTATCTGTCCTCTGAATCATCTCAAGGATCTTATGTGCTTATGGTTTACCTACTCCCCTTTAGTTGAACCGATCAAGACAATCATTAGACAAGAATCAACTGATCGAAGGCAAAAAGGAGAAGAAGTAGCTGATTACATGATCAAGGTCCTGAAATCCTATCTAGATAGTTGATAGATTCTCTTCTACTTCTTGTAATCTATTAGTTAGTCTTACAGTAGTTACATCTTCACTTGTACTTATAATTTTCATCTCTCTTATAATTTTTTCTTTGAATTAACGAAAATTTCAGTGAAGTACTTAACTTTATCAGTACTGTAAAAGATCCCTCAAAATAGTAATTAGGACATGTATGTTATGAGTCCTGATTATCCTTTATTTTGACATTAAAGTAATTTTCTTCATAGTTACTTTGTCATCATCAAATAGGGGAGATTGTTGATCCAACTCTCTCAGTGATTTGATAATGACCCCTTTCTATACTTAGTGAAAATTACGTTTAAGATTATGTATTAGTGTTTCATCATCAGCGATCATACTGAGTCTGTTTAGTTATCACTGATGATCTCTCTTGTAAACATTCATATGTATTTGTGTTTCACCATCAACGATCTAATATTGAATATGTTCGTTATCGCTGATGATTTCTCTTGTAAAAAGTAAGACGTAATCCATGAAGACAAGGTTCGCGACAAAAGATGTTCACTGCTAAATCAAAGACTAAGCTGCTGAACAAAGACAAGTCTAATCATGACCTAATGCGGATATCAGTAAATCCAAGAAAAGTCTACAAACGCGAATAAACCTGAGGAAAAGTTTCAGCGATAGTTGAACTTCTTTATATCTCTGAAGGAAGAGATATTCAACGATTGATGATCACTTAGCTTATGCCTCAAGTCTCTTTTGTCTTACCCTTGCACACATCGTACGATTGTCAGAATAGACATACCTCTACAGCAATTCGTACAACAACTCTGTCAACTACACTGTTCATCATACGACCGAAAACATGTCTCCTAAAGTCAGACCCATGCAACCAACCAATGAAGGACACATGTAAAGTACTCTGCCATGCATTTAATACATTGGGTATAAATAGAAAGATCAACACTCCATCTGAGAGTAGCCTTCATCTTTCTAAATATATATAAACCCTTGTTTTCTATATTCTCCCTATCCCCCATTCTCTATCTCTAGTGCAACCATCTTAGTGATTCTTAAGTTTGTTTTATCAATAAACAATTTATTAAACTTTAAAATTCAGTGTGTTTGTATTCAACCCCCCCCCCCCTTCTACAAACTTGTTAAGCACCTTCAGGACCAACGAGTTGATATGGTTGTTAGGTTGTTGTTTGCTTAGGTGATATGTTTTTTTAGGTTGTGCATGTTTTGGGTAGTCAAACTTATGTATGGATAAGTAACTTATGTAACAAGTTGTTGTTTGTTTTGGTAGTACTTTGTTATGGACAAAATGCCATTTTATGCTAATGTTATGGACAAGTAACTTATGTTATTGACAATGTATGGTATGGCAATGTTTTGGTTTCTATGTTCTGGACATATTACACAATGTGTTTTGAAATTATATGGTATGGCATTTTTGTGGTTTGTATGTACCAAAAGTTCAACACATTAAAGTAAAACAGAGTATGTGTCAAAAAGGAAATTGCAATTGATAACATAAAGGAAATTGTATTGATTGATAAACTAACAAACCGAATACATTAGTTCATCGCTAATACATCCATTACATCATAAACTAACAAAACCAAATACATTATGTTAGGACTGAAAGTCCTAATGCGTTGAAAGTTGTATAACGCATTTATAGAGTTTAATTGTTTTATTATTTATCGCGTTATAAAAGTCTTTTTATTGTAATTGAGCTTGTTTGGTTTAATGGGCCTTGGGCCTTTAGGGTTTTATCCCTTAGTATTTAAGGCTTGTTTAGTTGAGATTTAGGGTTGGAGGTTAATGGTTATTAGAAAGGTTTACTTAGCCGTATCAGATATTCTCTCTGTAAACCTAAACCCTTTACTGATAAATCTAATCATATGACAAGAAGTTGTGCTTCAATCATTGAATATTATTGATTATTACTTGTGATTGCATTGAATCTGGGATCTACAATTGGTATCAAAGCGGGATCGAATTAATTATCATTCGATACGATAAAAAGGTTTGTCTAAAACCCTTTATTTTATCGACTTCTGCTTGTCGACTTTAGGTTTGTTTTTGCGCTTTTTGGTGTTCATCAAAAAATCAAGTTCTTAGTTTGAGGTTTTAGTTGGTTTTTTTTGTCAAAATTAAATCTGGTTTGTGATTGCTATTCAAATTTCTTTGATTTATTTTGATTTAGAAGGTTTGATTTGGTTGAAATTTGAAGTTGTTCGATTTTCTGTTCTTACGACAACCTTCTAAATTTTTCAAATTTGAATTTATAGTTTGTGTTTTTAGTGATTTTTTGGTTGAATTAAATCCGGGTTTGAGGTTAATAAGTGAAATCGTCATTTAATTTTGGTTTTAAAATGGGTTCTTAGTTGATTGTTTGTGTTTATCGCCGATTTGTTCGAAGAATACCAAACCCAGATTTTTGATCCCCCGGTACCCTGTCTCCCGGTACCCATCTTTCCCGGAACAAACTTTTCCCGGGTTCAACCATCTCCCGATACCTACCTTCTCCTGGTGCCTACTTTCTCCCGGTACCACATCTTTCCCGGGAGACATCAACCCGGGAGTTAGCATCACCCGGGAGACATCAACCCGGGAGTTAATTTTGCCATCCGGGACTTTGGATATCGGGTCTTTGAAAAGTGTTTACCTGGAATTAATTTTCCATTCACCTCTCTTACCCTCATCCACCACAAACTCCTTCCTGTTATCAAGATTCTTAATCGTGCACACTGCATCATCACCAACCCTATTACAATCTGAAAGTCCAAGATCGGTCTAAATCAAGTGAGAGAAAGTAGAAGCGCCAAAGGTAATCTGATATATTCAAAGTAAGAGCTAAGTTGCAAAAACAAAGGCCTAAGGGGACTTAAATACCCCTAGCCTTAACATCACAGATAAGCACACTAAGCACAATATAGACTAGGAAAATAATTACAATGATTACTACAAAATCAGTATTAACACAATCCAACCCCTCTGCCAAAACAAACCAAAAAAAAGGAAACAAAAATAAACCTCCCAGAAATATGTTATAGGTTTCATGCCCAAACCAATCGACGAGCTCCACTCATCCCACGGTTGAAGAGGACTGAGATTGTCGACAGGAATCCAAATTAGAACTAGAATTATGGTGTTCATGATCAGCAGACTTTGATTGAATGATGCCAGGGTTAGAACCACATCGTCGCCATCGTTGTTCTTCTTCATTGTGTCAAGAACCAAACAGTTGCTGGTAGTTCTCTTGGTTGTTTCGAAATTTTCGAAAAGGTTTTCGGTTGGTTCGGTAGTGATCGTGGACGTAGATTATCAATTTTAAAGTGTTTAGGAGTGATTACGGTGCTTAAACAATTGATTTCGTTTGAAAAAGTTTAACCCATTTCGAGTTTTTAAGTCTTCGTTCGTTTTCCGAAAAACCTTTGGTTGCTTCATTTGTGATCGTGGGTTGACCGTTTGAAGTTTGATCGGTTGAAGGAGCTTAAGGGAACATAAACGATCATTTTTGGTTGAAAAGTTTTAACCCATACTGAGTTTTTAAGTTGTCGATAGTTTTTCGAAAAGTTTTCGGTTGGTTCGTTTGTGATCGTGGGTTGACCGTTTGAGTTTTAATCTATTAAGGATTGATCAGGGAGCTTTAACGATCGTTTTGTATTGAATATTACTAACTCGTTCGAAGTTTTGCAGGTGTTTCACGTTGGAGAAGATGATGAATAGTAACTAACGGATTCCGTTAGTTTGCCGTTAAATTTCTTACATTTTAGTCCTTTTTCCGTTAGTCCAGTTAGTGTCAGTTAGTTTGTTAAGTTTCATTTCATTTTTAGTCCTTTTTCAGTTAGAGTCTAGTTAAGTTCGTTAGAAGTTTTAAATTTTACACTTTTAGTCCCTCTAGTTAGTAGTTTTATTTTATGTCATTTTTGGTCCTTCTACCTTTAAGTTTTACTTTCTATCATTTTTAGTCCCTCTAGTTTTAAGTTTCAGTTAGTGTCACTTTTGGTCCTCGTACTTCAAAGGTTTCAAAGTTTGTCAAGTTTAATCCCTAAACTTTCAAGTTTCACTCGTTGTCACTTTTGGTCCCTACACTTTAAAGTTTCATTTCTTGTCAAGTTTAACCCCTGGACTTCAAGTTTTTCAGGTAACAATATCTCATCCAACTTATTTTGAGCTAAAAGAGAAAGTTTCTCGTTTAGAAGCTAAGGATGAAACTCAACGTAAGAAGCTTGAGGATTTACTTGAAGAAAATGTTGGACAATTGTGCGAAATTTCTAGTCTAAAGGAACAACGTGAGATATTTTCAAAAGAGTCCAAGGAGTTAAAGACGACAATAGATGAACTGGCTGGCAAGCTTCGTATGTCAGAAAATGATAGGACTGAGATTGCCAATAAAAGCATCTTTTTCAAAAACGAAAACAAAAAGTTGACTGACAAGTTAAAGGATCTTGAACTTCAGTTTTACAAACATGGTCAAACTAATCAAACGTTCCATGTGAACACACCCAAAGAGTTCACGGACTCCAATCCTGAATGGGGAATTGGATATGACAACCCTCATTATTTGAAAAGAGCCTTGTCCAAGGTACCCACTTTATATGCTTTCGAATTTTTGGATTTGGACAAGACTTATCCAGAGTACAAAATCAGATGGACCAAGTCACTTGATGATGAGGATCCAGAACTGGAAACTTTGAGAAGGAAAAATACTGTCACTATGCAACTTCCTTTTGTGTATGACTCATTGAATGCGTCATATGACACCGATAAACCCATTTTTCTGTCAAATGACTATTTTCGAAGCTATTCTCAGGCTGAACTTGATTTAAACCCCATTGAACTTGAGGAGGAATCGATGGATCACAAGATCTATGTTCCACCTCTGATTTTAGAACAGAAAATTGTTCAACTAAAAGAGTCATTTGAACAGGAAATAATTATTTTTCAAAAGGAAAAACAGGAGTTGTTATCCAAACTCGAGTGCGTCAATTCCAATCAAAAGGAATCTGTATCTAGGGAGGAAAAAGAATACTTTCTGACAGAGGTAAACAAGTTCACTTCTCAACTGTCTGCCTCGGCAACAGATCTGCTGAAAAGAACAACTTCACAAAGCTGAGCTTCAAGCTAGGCTAGACTTACTCAAGGGGAGAAGATTAATCTGTTAGAATATTCTTCTCCACCCTCAGATACCTCTTCCTGTAAAGCTTTTCTGGGTGATTTTTCACCAAATTCTTTTGATAAAGGAAAAGAGCCTCAGTTGAAGTGTCTAAAAAAGGATCTCCATTCCGATTTTCAAAATGCTTCTGCAAATGATCCTTTGAAAAGCACAAATCCATCTTGTTTCCCGACTCCCACAAGTGATAATGTCATATCTGATGAGAAAATGAAAATTTCAACATTCTTGAATTCAGAGGTATGTTCAGACAGTCAGTTAGACCAGTTTGATTTCGATCCAAAACTTCCAAGTCATGTTGACTTTTTAGATTCAACTGGTGAGTCACCGGTCAAATTTTATAAAGGCGAATGTTCAACATGTGCCTCTCAAAAGGTTTCTGTGAACAAATCTTCAAAGCAAAAATCTAAAAGACGTTCACAGAAACAAAGAAAGACCGACACCTTTAACAAAAGACATACTTACTACTCCAGTTCTTCTGATTGCGAGCTTAATGATTCTTCAGATAATCATTTTTTTTAGAAAAGTAAAGATGGTTTGGAGAAAGAAACCAACTACATAAGACAATGAAGGAAACAAGTCTCATGATTCTTCGGTTGTTAATACAAATTCATCTATTTCCAAGACTGATTCACCTACTTATGTTTATTCTACAGGAAAGTTGATTAGTCTAAACCGAGCAAAAATTTGTTGCACTCACTGTGGAAATAGTGACTTTGTGGATTCAAGGTATGTTAATAATTGGTATGGTACTTATAGCATCCACAATCCTTAGTCTCATAGCTTCAAAGCTAAGCCAACTAACCATCAAGAATCCATCACAGCATGGATACCAAAACCAAAATCTTCCTAACATGTTTTGTAGGAATGTCAAGTGTGATTTAATTCATATTGTTCACATCACATGACTATAATCAAGGGTTATGCCACTTTTGAGGGGGAGTACCATGTTTTTTTTTAATTTTTCATATCGACTTCTGAACACTTTAGTTCAGGACTCGTACTTCAATGTTTTGACTTGTACTTCAATGTTCTATTTTGGCGAGTTAAAGGAGTGTTAGGGCTATCAATGTTTCTATGGTCCATCCAGAACCGGAAGGACCTACCCAAGAAACACATCCAATTCATAGATATCAGTGAGGGGTCTATATTGATAGATGAGTTCGGAGCGAAAAGAATATGGTGAGGATGTGACAGGACTTCAAAGAATTATTGGTCCTAACCAAATCGAGTAAGTTATCCGGGTTACCACATAATCTATTCATTCTCGTTCTTTGGAGATGGATATTGAAACAGACATGGACCCAGTGTCGATAACTCGTGTCACCCTACCTAGCCACTCAAGTATCTCTCAAAAGATACTTGTTTCATATATGAATGGATATTTAACACATAATCTATCTATTCCTCACTCGAAGGTCTTAGATATTGAAAAAGGAAGACATCAGCTCCGGTCTCCGAACTTCATATTCATCTCACTGTGTCTATTGATTTCTAACTTGTGCCCCAGGTCGAATCAATCTTTGATCCTAATCGATATGATTTATACTTCTTTCACACACACACGAATCTTTGTGATTCCCCTTGCATATCTTTGTGATATTTCCAGAAAAGTTTGAGAAGTAATTTTTTAATACTTTACTTCAGTGATAACTGGAAGTCCTATCAGAGATACCCCTTTTGCCAACTCTGAAAATATGCCACACAATTTTAATTGTTGTGATAACAGATACTATTGTGTTTTTGTGTTAGTTGTTACCCTTGGTTACTGAATCATTTTATCTGGTATTTTGCTACTAATCCATTTAGTCTTTGAAGATACACGATGCTCAGGATTCTCCTAATCATCATGAGGGGGAGAACGACACAAAATTCAAAGACAAATTATCGTGTTGAGGGGGAGTTAGCAAAATTTGAGGGGGAGTAACAGAATTTCTTAAATCTGAGGTTGAAAAGCCATTGGATTTCGAGATTGAATTTCTTCTATCCCTTATCAAGTGGTGTTTGCGATGAGTCATTTCCTCCTTCGAGCTGATTGAAACAAGTTCTTAAGCTGAAAGCATATTCAACTCGTGGTTCAAAGACATATTCTTTATTTTTTAAACTGAAGTTGCACCGTGGAATGTCACGTAACTCGCACATTATATTTCTTAAGTGTTGATCCGATGTGTTGAGTTTCTACAGTTGAAAGATGCTTGATAGTGCGTTCAGTCGAGGCTATTGTACATTGAATCTGGTTACAAAGTTGAAACTATGAAGAACAAGAGCTTTATTCAAGGGGGAGTTGGAAAGACATGAAGACATGCAACACCAAAGTTTTTCAGAGATTCAAGAGGGAAAGAAGATCAAGACCTGAAGATTTCAAGATGATAAATGTCTTATTCAACTTTAGGGGGAGATTGTTAGGACTGAAAGTCCTAGTGCGTTGAAAGTTGTATAACACATTTATAGAGTTTAATTGTTTTATTATTTATCGCGTTATAAAAGCTTTTTATTGTAATTGAGCTTGGTTGGTTTAATGGGCCTTTAGGGTTTTATCCCTTAGTATTTAAGGCTTGTTTAGTTGAGATTTAGGGTTGGAGGTTTAATGGTCATTATAAAGGTTTACTTAGCCGTATAAGATATTCTCTCTGTAAACCTAAACCCTTTACTGATAAATCTAATCATATGACCAGAAGTTGTGCTTCAATCATTGCATATTATTGATTATTTACTTGTGATTGCATTGAATCGGGGATCTACACATTACTTCATCACTAACACATCCATTGTACATTGAGATTAAATATAAAATCCCAATTAGTTCAAAGAAAGATACAAGCAAAACCCAAAAAATAGCCATCTAAGAACCAACACCAGGGACAAATTCCAAATTTTCCTTTCTCTTGCTTTGATACATTCTTCAAGTTTGTTCTTTGACCTCGTCAACCCAGGGATAACATCTATAGCCCGAGAACAAAATGGTGGATCAAACCACCCAAAAAAGGAACATTTTTTACTTTGTTAAAAGAAAAAAAGGGACAGGTTACCATTCTTCACTTTGTTAATGCAAGAACATTCTTTGAGAGAGAAATGTAAGAAATTGAGAAAGGAAAAAAAGCTTACCATTCTTGAACATGTGTAGAACCTACGGTTAGGGGTTTGCATTTGTCCATGATATTCTTAAAGTTGCTTGAACACCACAGTGGCAAATCACCATTATCGAACTAATGTTTTTTGGGGAAGGGTGTCCTAGGCTATGCCCAGACTAATTCATTGACAAATTATGACCGTAATACATCAACCCTGATTAAACCTCAGTGGCCACAATTGTTGTGTACGCCTGGATTCGAACCGTGGACAGATGGGATATTACACCACATCCCACAGGGCCTTAACCAGTACGTCACACCCCTTGTGGTTTATCGAACTAATGTTAGTAGCAGAGAAAAAAAACTTATTTTGGGTAGTGATGAACCAGGGAAGAAGAAGAAAGAAGAAGAAAAGAAAAAAGGGAAGTCGTTTCTTCGATTTAAGAGAAAAGTGACATGACCAAAATACCCCTCCCACTAACTGAGTTTTTTAACAGGGTTAGTGAGGAGGTCCTCCTTTCAAAGAAAAATCCAAACCTCAGGGACCACTATTTGAGATACTGAAGTATAGGTCCCACTTTCAAAGAAAGTACCTAACCTTAGGGACCAAAACTGTAATTCTCTCTTTTTTTCTTTATTTATTGTATTTTATCAAGACATTTATTTTACTGTTAATTATATTGTATATTTTCATAATTATTACAACTTTAATTATAAAGATAATCAAATAATTTTATTAAAAATACTGATAAATACATGATATTTTTTTTTTCAAATCTTTAGCTTTAAATCTCCTAAAATTAATATTTTTTATCTATTGATTTATTAAAGTTTTTTATTTTTTTTAAATTATCATTGGAAAAGGTTTAATATAATTCGAGAAAAAAATAGTCTTATTTTATAACAACCGGTTGTATTTTGTTAAATGTACTGTACTCCCACTATTCTAAATTTTCGTTTAAACCTTATTTTTTTATTAATTAATCAAATTTGTTTAATATTTAATTAAACATACACACACCATATATATATATATATATATATATATATATCAAGATTCTTAATAGCATGAGATTTAAGGCTTATGTCTGACGTCATGTTAAATCTGTAGCACGTTATGGCCCAATGCATTGGTGTTACAATATGGTGTTACAAAAATCATGTATTGGGTCATGACGTGCCACAAAATTAATGTGACGTCAAACACAAATATTAAATCTCATGTTATTTAGAACCTTCATATATATATATATATATATATATATATATATATATATATGTGTGTGTGTGTGTGTGTGTGTGTATGTGTTTAATTTAAATATTAAACATATTTGATTAATTATTAAAATTAAAGTTTAAATCATAATATTAAATAGTGGGAATAAAGTGACTTTAACAAAAAAAAAACGGTTGTTATAAAATAAGACTATTTTTTCTCGAATTATATTAAACTTTTTCCAATGGTAATTTAAAATAAATAAAAAGCTCTAATAAATTAATAGATAAAAAAATATTAGTTTTAGGAGATTTAAACCTAAATCTTTGAAAAAATATCATGTATTTTTCAGTATTTTTAATGAAATTATTTGATTATTTTTATAATTAAAGTTATAATAATTATGAAAATAAAGAATATAATTAACAAAAAAATAAATGTCTTGATAAAATACAATAAATACAGAAAAGGTTAAAAAATGTAAACTAGGTAACTTTAAGGATAAAAATGTAAAGTTTTATATGCCACAAGAACCAAATATGTAATTTGCTTTTAAAACTTAATTATAATAAAGTTGGATGGAGGGAGGAAATGGAAACAAATAGAAACGACAGGAATGAAAAAACCAGTTTTGAAAGACCAGAGACAAACATCGTTATAAACATTAAACAACAGGGATGAAAATTGTAGTTTACTCTTTTATCTTTGATCCTTTTCAGTTTGTTCTAATGAATGCAGTTGAAATAATCATCAAGAAAAGTTCACTCTTTTTGATCCTTTGAAAGTATTATAGATCATCTTGTTTGTTTTCCTTCACGCAAATGCGATAATGGCTCTGGCTGGATCTACTGGTGGATCATGGTTAACAAGTTACTCGAATGCAGCCATAAAACCAACCGACGGTGAAACTATTCCGCCAACCATAGAGAACTCAGGCATGGCCGTCGGTAACTCCGGTTTGCCTCGTGGAAGATTTATATTTGTTGGGAGTTCAAGTCCTCGGGCTGGCTCAAACGATCAAATGTCATTGTTTCATGGTAACTCTTTTTATAATCTACCCTGCCCCATAAGGTCAAAGGTGATGGTTTTCAAATCCAAAATTAACACATATCCTGCAACATTTTTTTGACAATATCAATGACTATTTTACCTTCATTACAAATATATAAAATGTTGGGATTAAAATTTGAGATAAATAAGTAAAAACCTAGTCAATCTTGGATTTAGAAAGTGATGTCTTTGACCTCAAAAGTCAAAATGATTTATGACCCATGTTTTTAAGGTTCTTTTACATGCCTTCTTTATTGTAGGAGGGCATGGTGGTGTTTTAATGGCAAATGCAAGATGTACGACAACACGAGCTACTACAGAACTGAGTACCAAAGAGAAACCGTGAGGTATCGGATTGCAAATATTCAGAAAGGTCGAGTTTTGACTTTTTATCCGTTGTATTTCTACCTTTTTTGAGACATTTCTGGTGGTCGTCCGGTTTAGTTCTTTCTCTTTATTTCATTTGGATTACAACACTTGAGTTATCAAGCAAACGAGATACAGGTTCTTTCTGTGATGCTTACCTGGAGAAAATTTTCTTTCTTGTTTCTTGATTTGTTCTCATTCCGATGCGATCCAACGTACATATTTGCGGTTTCTAGTTTGAACCAATTTGGTGTCACTTGGATCCGTATTTATTTTACATTTTCTCTTTGAATATGGAATATGTATGTGATGGGGATGTTTGCACGCCTCCTAAGACATGATAAATTAAATCTCAAAGCAAGTATACAATGGGATCGAATATCGTCTCTCAAGTAATAAAGTGGTAAAATACTGAATATCATCCACAGGGATTGTCGTAAAAGTACAATAAAAGTGCAATAAACGAAATGACTTCAGATGGTGATTTTGAAGACTTTGTTTTGGTTGAGTTAACAGTTGATAAGAGTACAGAATAATAAAACAAACAAGGGTGTAAGACTTTGGGGTGAGACTCAAACACAAATTCCAGCTGACTATGTTGCAGGGATGCTGCAACATGAGTTAGCCATAAGTAGATCCACCATCTATTTTGAGGGTATTCCTCTCGGACTTCAATACTCCCACTACTGTTTAGATTCGACTGAACATATCTCTAGGCAGTCTCCAAATATTTATAATGTAGAATAGAGTCCTCAAAATATATGGATTTACAAATCTCTTTGCATAAAATCATTCTATCGAGTAGATTCAGTAGGGGTGTTCGAAGCGGCTCATCTCTGAGTCCTCTACACTTTAACACTTTGACAAACGACCAACCCGTTGAGAATAATTCAAGATGAAAAATAGAGGTGATAAATCTATTTATCAGTAACTCTCTCAAGTCTACTTCTCATATCATTCAAGTTGACGTGCATATTATGGCTTATCTCTAAGGCCATGGCACTTTAACACTTTCAAAGTGATCGACTCGTCAAGAAGTGTCAATGGATTTTATAAAACTTGTGATGAAATGGTGAAGCATTGTTATTGCAAAACAATTTCCACTTTTCTTTAGTTTAAAATCTCACTCTTCCGTCTCACACCAAAGTTAATAATATTAGCTACTCATACTAATAAATAAAGGCATAAAGCAATAAATGATGGAATGTGTTAAGTCTGATTTTATAGTAATCATTGTATTTATAGACTTGGTCTTATACTGTACTTAGATAGGTTTTATCTCTGTGTTTGACCAAGGGTATTTAAGTCCCTTTGGTCCTTGTTCCTTGTAAAAACTTACACGCTTATTCAACACATTCGCGCCACATTGAATATCATTCTTACTTTGCGCTTTGAACTATTTCTCTCTCTAGGATTTAGTGTTTCTTGGACTATCAATTGGTTTTCATCATTATCACGCAAAGTTCAAACTTTGCGTCTCCTTCTGCTCACAAAAAGATCAGTTCTCACCATCAACAAATCACGAAAAGATTAGCTTCTCGTCTTAAGTACTTCACGCAAAGTACCATTTGCGTTATTAGTGTATCACGCAAAGTATACTTTGCGTCTTCAGCTCATCACGCAAACCTAGTTTGCACTATTGCCTTCTAACGCAAAATTCAGTTTGCGTTTTAAACTAGCTTATCACGCAAAGATAGGTTTGCGTCTTAAATGCCTCACGCAAAGTTTCTTTGCGTCACCATCTGCTCGTAAGAAATCCAGTTTACGTCTCGTTCTATTCGCGAGAATTACAAGTTTGCGCCTTCATCAGCTCATGCAAAGCTAGTTTGCGTCTCACTCAGCTCACGCAAACCTAAATTTGTGTTTCCTTCTGGTCAAGAGAATCTCAGTTTGCGCTACCTGCCTATCACGCAAACCTCAAGTTTGCGCCATCTCAGTCAAGACTTGGCATTATTCTGGATTTCTGCTATGGATTCTGACAAGTTTTCTTATCAAGCTCAGTTCTACAAAAGTGATCTTATGATGTCTTTGGGTACAGAAAATCGTCCACCAGTGCTGATAGATGAAAATGAGTTTACACAGTGGCAAGATCGGTTCCTGAATTTTATAGAACGTCAAAAGAATGGAAATGACATGATGAACATTCTATCAGAAGGACCGTTTGAAAAACCTAAGTTGGCTTCTGGATTATATAAGCCTACTAAAGAATATTCACCTGAAGAGTTGTCGACATATCAAGTTGATCGTGATATAAAGGCAAATCTGATGTTAGCCTTGCCAAACTCTATCTACAACAGGATTGACTTTTTCAAAACTCATCCTAATCTTATGTGGCAACATCTTGAGAAGATTATGATTGGCTCTTTAGTTGCGACTCAACTACGACATACTCGTTACATGAATAATTTTGAAGAATTCAAAGCCAAGGAAGGGGAGCCACTGAAAACTGTGTATGACAGATTTTGTGTCGTGATCAATGATCTGAGGAAGATTAAAGTTGAAAAGACTGAGCTTGAAACAAATCTAAAATTCCTCAATGCACTTCAACCAGAGTGGAATAAATCTTGCCACAGACTGAGGAATGATGTTAGAATTTCTACAATGCAAATTCAAGAGATGTTTGAGATCTTGCTGACAGATGAGTGCATTGTTACTGAGAAGAAAGCCAAACTGGAGAAGAAGAACAATAAATTAGTAGACTCGGTTGCTCTTCTCACGAAACAACTGACAGAACAAGCATTGTCTGATAATGCTTACAACGGGGCTACTGATGATGATGGAGAGGCACTGTAGAAAGCAATGATCCTTCTCTCACAGCATTACCAGAAAAGTTCCAACCACGTTCGAGTTCCAACACTTATCGCTTCACTTTCGGTTCAAGAGTCAAAGTGCCCGAGCCAAAGAATGTTGCCTGCTACAACTGTAGAAAGCCGGGTCACATTTCAAAGAAGTGTCGAGTGAAGAAGGTTAGAGATTCGGAATACTATCGAAAGAAAATGGAACTGGCAGAGAAAAGAGAGAATGGTACTGCTTTACTTGCTGAAGAAGAGTACTGGTTGGATCACTCTGAAGACGAAGTTGATTCTATTGAGATTGCTCATCTGTGCTTGGTTGGAGATAATCAGACTTCTGATGATGACACTGATGAAGATGAGGTATATTCTGAGTTTGATTACAATTATATTTCTTCACAGATGAATGTTATAATTAATGCTTTACATGATCTTCACTTAAAGTTAATTTCTGAAAAGAACTTAAATTCAGAAAAGTCAGATTTGATTGACAAACTAAAAATTTCTTTGAAAGATGAAAAATCTATTTTGGTTCATACTAAAGAAATCTTTCAAAAGAATTTGGATGATTTGGAAAATTCAAATAAGTCTTATCTTGAGTCTTTGACCACTATGACCAATTTAAAAGACAGTCTTTCAGATAAAATAAATAAATTAGAAGATAAGTTATATCGAAGAAACCAATCTGAGCAAACAATCTTTATGAACAAACCAAGGAGTGAGGAAGCTTTAAAAGAAAAATGGGGACTCGGTTTTAAAAATCCACATTGTTTAAACAATGCGATTGAAAAATCCCCAACTTTATATAAATACGATTATCTAACTCTTGCTAAATATGCCCCTCAATTTAAAATTGATTGGATGAATGAGAAGCAAGTATTAGAAATCGAAAATGAGAAAAGAACAAATAACAAGAAAAATGAAATTCCTTTTGTCTATACGCGTGAAAATGCAAAATATTTTCCTGACAAATCGAGAAGAGGTAGAAAAGGTTTAAATGATATATCTCCTGTCAAGTCTTCATTATCTGATGATTTTGTTGATATTTTTGCCAATCAATCTGAAAAGGAAAATATTTCTCCAATCATCTATGATTCGAAGAAATATACCCCTCCTTTAATTTTAGAAGGCAAAATTATTGATCTTGAAGATAAGATGGAAGATCAAAATATTTTAAAAGAAATTGAATCTGATATTATTCTTTCTTTCATGACTTCTAGTCTTGAAGAAAATTTATTTTCTCAAAAACAAGATTCATTTTCTATTTCTAGTCTTTCTTCTGATTGTCAAGTAAACAGAATGGAAGTTTCTAAATCTGATATCTTTTCTCCAAATAATTCTGACTCCGAGGTAAGTTCCGATTTATTGTCTGATCAAATTGGTTGCTTAGATAAAATTATTTCTTCTGATTTAAATATTAATTCGGAAATTCTTGATGAATCTTTTACACTAAATGATGATTATTATAAACCCAAGCGTAAAAGAAGAAGGTCAAAGAAGTCGAAGAAACAAGATAATGTCCTTCCTGACAGTTCTAATTCGTCTAATTCAATTCTTTCAGATAGGACTTTGAGCAAGTCATCAAAGCAGATATGGAGAGCTAAGCGGACATCTGATGAACCTGTTACTGATGAGGATAGATGTGTAGACAGATTATATAAAAGTGATTCATTTGCTTATTGTAATAAGATTTCAAAATACTCTATAAAGCAAATGATTCAAATTTCAAAACATGTCTCATGTTCTTCCTCAGATTCTAGTTCTGATGATTATGCTTTATCTTCTTCTGATTCTTATGTTCATTCTTGTGATTTTATCTCTCGTGCTTCTCGTATCAAATCTTCTAACTATTTCCCCCATAAGAACTGCAACTAACAAACACGGGCCCAAATTCAAGTGGGTACCCAAGTCTCAATCTGATTTAAAGTTGCAGGCACTTCATGTCAAGGGGGAGTAAGAGAAACATGGCTTTTGAACATAACAGTTCAAAACCCGGACTTCAATGTCAAGACTATGGCTCTTGAGTAAATCAGCTCAAGACCCGTGCTTCAAAGACATTGACTTCTAGACATATCAGTCTAGGACTCATTCTTCATTGCTTGTTAGCTTCTGACTAATGAGATACTGTGAGTACATCTACTTTATTCCGCTGCATTTATACTCCGTTTCTTTGATTTTGCAGATCTTACGCTGTCTCGTCTCCAACATATGCATGAGCAAGTTGATACAGATCATCAAGGTCATGAGGGGGAGAAGTTAAGAGAAGTTAAGGAGATGATAAAGATACAAAGAGCTCAAAAGTTTATCTGCTGATCAAGATTTGCTCAAAGATTCAAAATTTCTTCGATTATACTAATCTTTTGTTGTTTCTGATCCGACCACCATTGTTCATTCAAGGTCATTTAAAAGAGGTGTGTCGTCTAGAGCACAAGCTGATGAATCAACTGTTCTTTCAAGTTTATTCCAAACTGGTCCAGTCTTGTCAAGGCAGCAAAGATAACTCAAACTGAAAGTTGCCGAGAAGAAATTTTTCTTAAAAAGTCAGAAAGCTTTGCAAAGTCGTTTAGATGGTCTGTGCTGATTTAGAAGATAAATTTTGAAAACCACAGCGCCAATGATTACTAAGGGGGAGATTGTTAAGTCTGATTTTATAGTAATCATTGTATTTATAGACTTGGTCTTATACTGTACTTAGATAGGTTTTATATGTGTGTTTGACCAAGGGTATTTAAGTCCCTTTGGTCCTTGTTCCTTGTAAGAACTTACACGCTTATTCAACACATTCACGCCACATTGAATATCATTTTTACTTTGCGCTTTGAACTGTTTCTCTCTCTACTTTCTCTCTCTAGGATTTAGTGTTTCTTGGACTATCAGAATGTAAATACATGAATGTAAATGATGAAATATAAATAGCGGAAAGTAAATACACCAAGATAAATGCCGGAAAGTAAAGTGTGTAATGTAAATAAAGCGTAATAAAATAATTAAGAAGAGTAGACAAGAAGGTAACCTCAAATGCTCAAAAGATTAAAGATCCCAAAAGTGTTTCTTCCTTACATATTCATATGGTAAGTTCTACTAAAACAACAACTAATGACCTCTATTTATACTAAGTAATTAGAGGGGCACAAAAGTAATTAAACCAAAAGTAAGTACAATTAAAGTAAACCTAGTACATAAAGTAAAAAGGTACAATAGATAAACCAAATTAAAGTTCTAGTTCAAGTCAGCCCTAATGAATTCTGGAAGCTTCTCAAAAGGTAGTACAAAACATGGCCCAAGTCTTGATCAATTAAGCCTTCATGTCTTAATCAATAAGCCCCTACTGTCTGTTGCTACTGTGATGTTGCAACATAGATCTACACTTTTAGAAATTTGTCCAAAAATTACCAAATTAGCCATTTAAAAGGAAAAACAAGCCATTCACTTCTCTAGCTCCAAGAAACAAATAAGAGGAAAATAAGTAATAAAATGACTCAAGGGTAGGGATGTAAAGCTAAAATAGCCTAACCAAGACAAAAAAAAAAGGAATGATTTGCACTAAATAATTAGTGCACATCACACCCCCAAATTAGAGTTGTTGATTGTCCCCAAGCAACTAAGACACAAAAGAAAATGACTCAATTTGATAAAACATGCATCAAGAGGGCAATAAGTGCACACAATAAATGATAGACCCAAGAATACAAGATATAGCCTTTTATAAATCCCAAGTGAAATGAATTTGTTCAACCATAAGTGTGGCCCGAAGTTATGTTTTTAAGCATAGTGGTCATAGAAATGAGCTGAATTGTTAAAGCAATATATGCATCTACATCATGAATTCCAGTAGTCCTCTTTTGCGTTTGGGCACGTGGATCAGCCCAATGTCCATGGTTTACTGAAATCTTTTCAAGAATTTCATACCCGTCATTATAGGTATTGGATGTAAAGTCCCCTCCTAATGTCGCATCGAGCATTTATTTAGCCATGGGTTTTAACCCATTGTAAAACGTCTCAAGTTGAATACAGTAGGGAATGCCATGGTGAGGGCATTTCCTTAACAACTCTTTAAACTTTTCCCATGCATCGGGAATTGCTTCATCGTCTAGTTGTTTAACATGCAAATTTCATTTCTGGACTTGGCATTTCGTGTAGGTGGAAAATATTTTCGCAAAAACTTTTCAGCCATGTTGCTCCATGATGGTACATAACCAGTTGCCAAAGAATTAAACCATGATTTTTCCCGATCCCTTAGAGAAAATGGAAATAAAGTGAGTCTCAAAGCATCGTTAGATACCCAGGGATCAAGAAAACATCGGTGATCTCCATAAAAGATTTTAAATGGGAATGAGGATCCTTCGATGGCATTCGGGAAAATTGGCCATTTGTTTGTAACATATGGAACACTATGGGTTTAAGCTCAAAATGGAGGGTTGTCATATGGGGTGTAACTATCCCTGAATTTAATTGCTCAAAATCGGGGATGGCATAGTCCATAATTTTTCCCTCTTTGGAATTTGCAAGATTTATGATGTTTGGAACCTCATCCCAATGTTCATTGTTAGCA